>CAHIKZ030000105.1:1242500-1395000 GCA_903632075.3 Acanthosepion pharaonis | reverse complement strand
CACTGGCGATCTATGTTCAAGCTCAAGTGTCGGCAGCGACACTTTATTCCTATATAACAGTCTTAGAGCTCAATGGGCGAAAACTTGCTTGCAAATGTCAGTACCTGAAAGACCAGGCTAGAGTTCTTTCATCAGCAACAGTCAGACTCTGAGTCATCTCCGATCACGATGAACACGAACCAACGCCTTTATCCACTGTGCCATGTGTCCAGGTTAGATCCAGTGACAGGACCCAAAGAGTGTGAGTTCAAAACCCGGTTAAGGCAGTGGAGAACTTTCAGAGGGAAAATTGGCAGGAGATAACTGATAACTGACATCCATGAAACATGGCACGTGGAACTAGAACAGTCTACCCCAGTGATCGAAATAAAGGGTTCAGTTCGAAATTCTAACCACCTGAAGAAGGCCAGAGCGTACAACGGCCGAAATGTTGTGACAAATATGGCGACAAAGATGAGAACAATAGTCCGACTAATGTAAATACTGTACATAATACCTCATCTCAGAAATTTAGACAGACTCTGAGATTCCTTGATTTGATTTTATGGGACTTTGATTAACTACAGACGTCGAGTGGGGCATAAACGCGATTCATTGCTAAAAAAAAAAAAAATGAATTATTTGGTTGGTGCCAAAATAAAGACGTAATAATGTCGTTTTTTGACCTTTAAAAATACGTCAAAAAACGACATTATTACGTCATTATTTTTACACCAACCTAATAAATGGTTGTTTCGTTCTATCGTTCGGAGAACTACCTGGTTTCCCCTGGCATGCTTACTCTTTACAAGAAACGGATTAGAACAAAAATAGTGTAGGAGCTACTCGGTCATCTCTTTCTAAACTTGATCGACTTCAACGTTATTTTTGTGCTCTTGTGAGAGAAGATTTCCCACTCTGCAGTCTCTTTCTCCATGACGCAAAATTGCAGTATTATCGATTTTAATTCCAAGGTGAATGTTCAGATCAACTCCATTACTTCAGACCTTTAGGCCATTTTGCTTTCAGAGGGAGGCGACCCCACCTGTTATTCTCTATCTGATTCCAAAAGTAAAGAGAAAGTTCTACTTAACTTTATCCCATGGACTATTACATTATGGAAAATAATCTCACGTGGATGCTTCCCTGAACTTGGATTACCAGACTTCCCTTATATACTGCACATGTCCCGTATTTCTGTCTATATTTCTGAGATGAAATATTGTAACTATTTACACTATTTACATTGTTCTGTCTGTTGTCCTCAACTTTGTTGTCATATTCACGACGTTTCGACCATTGTAAGCTCCGGCCTTCTTCAGGATCTGTCTATATTTCTGAGATGAGGCATTGTAACTATTTACACTATTTACAGTGTTCGGGCTGTTGTCCTAACTTTGTTGTCATATTCACGACGTTTCGACCATTATACGCTCCGGCATTCTTCAGGATCTGTTAACATTGTTCCGACTGTTGTCCTCATTTTGTTGCCATATTCACGGCATCTCGGCTGTTGTACGCTCCGGTCTTCTTGAGGATGTGTCTATATTTTTGAGATGCGGTATTGTAACTATTTACACTATTTATATAGTTCAAACTGTTGTCCTCATCTTTTTTGTCATATTCACGACGTTTCAGCTATTGTACGCTCCGGTCTTCTTCAGGATTTGTATAATATTTTTGAGATGCGGTATTGTTACTATTTTAACTATTTACATTGTTCGGACTGTTGTCCTCATATTTGTTGTCATATTCACGACGTTTCAACTGTTGTACGTTCCGGTTTTCTTCAGGTTATGTACCTTGGAATTCCGAATCGAACCTTTTATTTCGTCCACGGGGTAGTTTATTCTAATTCCACGTGCCATGCCTCTTCCGGATATCTACGTTTCAGTTACTTCCCTTTAGTAACTCAACTTTCCAAGCTTTTGATCACCTCTGCTGTGCCACAAATCTGTGTGTCAAGCCAGTGGATTACTTCAGCCAGTTCTTTTATCCACTGCGCCATGTGTCCTTGAGATGATTGAGTTCCTAAAAGGGAAATAAATGAAAAGAAACTGAGACATCCGGAAGAGGCATGGCACGTGGAACTAGAACAATCTACCCTGGTGGACGAAATAAAAGGTTCGATTCGAAATGCCAGTCACCTGAAGAAGGCTAGTGTGTACAAAAAGGCCAAAAAGTCGTGATTATGACAGCGAAGATGAAGACAACATTCCGAACAATGTACATTTGGGAAAGTAAATATGTCCCCTGTCACGTACTGACCTTCCAGCGACGCCGCAAATGTCCAGTAATAAGTTCATTTTCAAATTCCGTAATAAAAATATATTTTTGCTGCCTTCTTACTGTTTTTGTTTGTAACTTTATACGTAATTATATTTTCTTCTCTCAGATTCTGTATATGGAAATAGCCCAATTGTAACGAGGAAACGTGTATCGCTAGAAGTTTTCACAAAACTGACGTGTTTATTTCTTTGTGGTTTGTATTAATATATATATATGTGTGTGTGTGTGTGTGTGTGTGTGTGTGTGTGTGTGTGTGTGTGTGTGTAGGAGATATATCAGTATATATATATATATATATATATATATATATATATATATATATAGATTGATAATATTAGTGGAAAATATACATACATATGAAAAATATATCTAAAAAATTCCCATACATGTATATTTTCAGAAAAAAAAAATTCCAAGAGGAAGGATCCAGGTAGAACTCAATGTCTAGGACAGAGTTAGGATATAATAAAAAAACTTAAATACTAATATTCCATTGTCATAATTTATTCCATTGGAATCGTAAATACGATCCAAATCATCAGACCTACAAATTCAAAATGAAAACAGAAAAAATCTTTATGTATTAGACATCCGTCGACTTTCTTTCGCTCCTCTTTTTAAATCCACCCCACCCACATCTCCAAAAACTCTCTCTGTTAAGGTTTCATGTCACTCCTCCTCATACTTACACTTTCTCTAAATTCTGTTTTGATTTCCGGAGTTGTTTTTTTCTGTTTTCATTTTGAATTTGTAGGTCTGATGATTTGGATCGTATTTACGATTCCAATGGAATAAATTATGACCATGGAATATTAGTGTTTAAGTTTTTTTATATATATATATATATATATATATATATATATATATATATATATATATATATATATATATATATATATATATATATATATTAGTAGTAGTAATAGTACTAATCTTATAAGTATAAGAAATTATACTCGTCCGGAAAACCTTCGGTATCTTGATTTGCAAATAATTAAACCAGTACCAAAGGGAAAAGGAAAAGTATAAAAAATAACTTAATAAATTGCTCAATACAGTAAGTAGAGCAGTATATATATATATATATATATATATATATATATATATATATATATATATATATATAGATCAGTTTTAATATTTTATATTATTAGGAGTCACTTGGATTACTTATCCGCGGATTTTTACCTATATATATATATATATATATATATATATATATATATATATATATATATATATATATATATTGTATATTGTTAAATATAACAGAAACGAATGTCTATTATGTTTGATCATGAGTGGTTCCGAACTTTTGTATTTTCTCCCAAAATAAACACAAAAACTGTCCAAAATTTGGATATTTTTTAGGCTGTTTCTTCATCTAAGCTTTCGGCCTATATGAGCCATCTGCACAGAGTTTGTAGAGACATTAAAACAAATATATTCACCATCAAAGATGATATAATCATATTTTGATATAGAAGATTGCTATGCGATGATAACGGTCGTTGAATAGCAGATGCAGGTCTTAAATTCGTGATGCGGTTCTATGACGTCGTGACGCACAGAAATATAAAGAACGGAACCATATGTCCAGATGCAATGTAATGTGTTGGGACTAGTCTTAAATCATATATATATATATATATATATATATATTAAGAATTAGACAAAGTCCTACAATTTATTAAAGACATTTTATTATGTTTAACGTTCTTTTTTATAGATACAAGTATTTAAGTAAATGCTCTGTTTATAATAAACAATATTAACATTTACAAGCCTGAATGTCCGGGAAATTTTATATAAAATATTCGTCCTTTGACAAGATTGAACCTGCATCCTATACGGAACCGTCATTTACATTGACGTGCCTTAACCGACTCGGCCACAAAGGAGCGTTCGGTAGGCGAGTTGGTTAAGGTTGGTTCCGTATAGGATGCAGGTTCGAAACCTGTCAAAGGACGAATATTTTCTATGAAAATTTCCCGGACATTCAGGCCGGTAAATGTTAATTAATACTGTTTATTAAAAACAGAGCATTTACTTAAATACTTGTATCGATAAAAAGAATGTTAAACATAAAAAAATGTCTTTTAATATATATATATATATATATATATATATATATATATGTATGTGTGTGTGTGTGTGTGTATGTGTGTGTGTGTGTGTGTAAAAGTGTATATAAATATAAATAAATATATATATGTATAATTATTTATATATTATATGTATGGTACTTATTAGAAAGCGCTCAATATCAGAGATAGAGCTAACATATTTGGTTGGATAGATGTGAGTTTGTGACCTGGGTTTCACGCTTTAGCGATCATCAGAGTTTGTCTGACGATCGCTAAGCGTGAAACCCAGGGTCACATCTATCCAACCAAATATATATATATATATATATATATATATATATATATATATATATATATATATATTACGTTTACGATATAGAGACAACCGGACGTCAAGCCACACTGATGAGTTGTGATACTGCGAAACAGTCTGTCTTCGATGATTATATATATATATATATATATATATATATATATATATATATATATATATATATATTGTTGTGGGTAGAATTATTTACCCCCACTGGATATCTGCATATTTTCTAAGAAAATGCAAATATTTGCAAGTACATACTGAATGTGTTTGTTGATTTAGTATATTATCTGGATTCAGTAGTATAAAGCCTGGATTCACTTTCTTTTATATTTCCTTAAACGGTTTAAATATAAAACTGAAATGTATTTTTTTTTATTCTTTTCTGTTAATTTCCGTTAATGTTCCTCTCTCTCTCTCTCTCTCTCTCTCTCTCTCTCTCTCTTTTTAGCTTCTTTCACCTCGTCTGTCTCTCCCTAATTATTTTTCTCTCTCTCCAAATAGACAATTTTCAAATGAGCGAAATATCCGGAAGTCAGAATCAACTTCCGCTCTTCGTCATAACAATCGGCCATCTTGTTTTATTTTTTCCGAGATTTTTTTCTTCGCCCGGTCTTAGCTTAGAGCATGCCATTTCCTCGAAGTTTCGTTCTACTTTTCTTCCTGCCAACCCGTTTTTCTGTTTTTGTTTTGTCTCCTGTTTTCTAGGACTTCGAAATCTGAAATCCTTTTTATTTTTTTGTTTGGTTTGTTTATTCCATAAAATAGGACGACATAGCAAGTCTCTCGTCTACGCCTTCCCATATGGAGTACATCTGGGTCGGCTAAACCAAACAATTCGCCCCAAACACTGATTGGGTTAAGTGAAACCATCGAAAATACTATGTGATGTAAGAATTGGCAGTCACTCTTCTCTCTCTCTCTCTCTCTCTCTATATATATATATATATATATATATATATATATATATATATATATATATATAAAATAGCAAATCCGTTGGTATATAATCCAAATGTATCCTAGTAATATAATATATACTGATCCACAAAAGACCTCAATGTATTCATTATTACAAAGCAAATAATTGATAAACAATAAAATCCCAAATCACGTCATATGATGAATAAGCTGATTTCGACAGACGAAAATATAATTCTTATGTCTTATCAACTCCAGTATCCATTGAATTCATATAACTATGAAGGGTAAAATAAAAATCAACTATAAAAGCTACAACAAAACAAAAAAAAATGGTCGAAAAATAACCCGTCGAATATATATATATATATATATATATATATATATATATATAGATAGATAGATAGATAGATAAAACTAGTGGGCCAGACAAACCTACCCAGGTTTCACCTAAGCGGATCGTCAGGGAAAGCTGGAGCTACGTCTGCTCTACGGTTGTATTGGGGTCTTTTTATTTAATTGTTTACTCGTGTCGGGGTTTTTTCTTTGGGCTTTAAACCTGTATCTGTGCGATTTTTTTTTCGACAGACTTTCATGTTTCTAACTCTTTCTTTTTTAAAACCTTTTCTTCCTTCGAGATTGATTTGATTATTGGCAAATCAAAATTGAAGGTTTTTCGAGACGAGTATAGTTACCAATATATATATATATATATATATATATATATATATATATATATATATATATATGTCTATATTTCTGAGATGAGATGATGTACATATTTACATTAGTCGGACTATTGTCCTCATCTTTGTCGCCATATTTAACAACGTTTCGTTGTTAGTACGCCCGGCCTTCTTCCAACCACCTGAAGAAGGCCGGAGCGTACAACGGCCGAAACGTTGTGACAAATATGGCGACAAAGATGAGGACAATAGTCCGACTAATGTAAATATATATATATATATATATATATATATATATATATATATATATATATATATATATATATATATATATATATATATATATATATATATACGTACAGGTACGTGGTTAGATCGTTCGCATTATGACCATGAGACCCGGGTTCGAATCTCATAATCGTCGATTTGTCAAGAAGGAATCTTGCTGATGGTATCGGACTGGCGAGGTGTTTGTCACTGACATTGGATAAATGGAAGTTTTGCTAGCACAAAGTCAGAAGTCATCGTGGCCGAGGGCTTGAACATGCTGGCCTTGTTCAAATTGTTGATCACGCTTTTCCCTGTAACTATAACTAAGGTCTACGCAGCATAGTTGCAGTATAAACCACCTTGCAACTCCTTTTTCCACCAACGAAACGTTGTTAACCTCCCGTTACACTGTCGTTATTTCCATGGCAAATGTTCGCACGTGTTACAATACATAATTCCACAAGAAGACAACTGGATGGAACATATACAGATCTACTTAGAAAAATTTAGAACATCACTTGGAGATCTTATGCAACGCTTAATAAAATTTACGGAGAACTGAGACAAATCTATCTTAAGATCAAATAAAAATGATTACAATTTGTCGGCCATTGCCTCCGAGCGGACAGGGAAATCGTCGCATCCTTATTTTTATGGCATTCTTCTGGGAGTGTCTTCTCACTAAAACTGACTTTCCCAGACACCATAGCTCGGCACTCAGTGTTGGACATTGGGGATCTGGGGAAAGAAAAACAGGACCGTGCAATGTGGAAAGGAATTGCCAATGGTGTTTCGACCAGCCATAAGGAGGTCGAAGGATGATGATGATGAGGAGGATGACGATGAAGTACATAGCGAATTTACAGGTTGATGCTTAGGCTATGTAGTTAAGTCACTCAAATAATCCCTCCATCAAAAGAGTTTAGGACTTTACATAACGTGGATCTCACATAATAGATTCCCCCAAAAAGATTCCAACATCTGTAAAGCTCTTGCATTGAAGGCGTGTAACAAACTTCACAAGATTTGGCATCCTAACCAACCTTCCTCCCTAAAAGTACAAACATTTCGAACATTGAACTAATCCTGCTCTATGGATCCGAAACTTAGATATTATCTGTTCGCCTTAAAAGACGAGTGAATGGAACATATACTGATCTGCTTAGTAAAATCCAGTTGGAGATCCCATGCAGCGCTTAACACAATTTACGGGGAACTGAGATCAATCTCTCTTAAGCACAAACAAAAATGATTACAGTTTGCCGGCCACTGCTATCGAGTGGACAGAGAAATTGTCTCATCCTTGCTCCTATGGCATTGGGGATCAAGGAACAGCAATGCAGGAAAGGAATTGTCCGTGGTGTACCGACCAACCATAAGGAGATCGAAAGATGATGATGATAATGATGATGATGAAATACATGAGGAATTTACAGGTTGATGCTTAGGCTTATGTAGTTAAGTCACTTCAATAATCCCTCCATCAAAAGAGTTGGGGACTTTACATATCGTGGATTCTCAAATTGGAGGATATTTGTTATTACTTTCTTTCAACGGTTGAAAGAAATTAATAACCATTCACAAAGAGTCCCCTTGGAAATAGCGAAAGAACTGTCCGAAATCGCTTGGAACAATAGACACTACGGACTTATATGGGGAATAGGCCGATTTCAACCGACGAAAACTTTTATCAACCCCTATTCAACCCCGGTATACACTGAGTATATATATATATATATATATATATATATATATATATAATGCATCTAGCATGAAACAGACTGTCGCCTCTAAGTGTTTTGACTTTATGTTCACTTTATATATATATATATATATATATATATATATATATATATATATATATATATATATATATATATATATATATATCACTACGACGTGGTGTAATGATAATAGAAAGTTTGTCTTGCTAGATCAGTTACGACTGAGTAATGAGTTCGCACCTTACTGGTTGCCCCATACTTTAGGCCTTGTACCACATCCAAGCCGCATTTAGAAAATCACACCCACTCTCTCGATATATATATATATATATATATATATATATATAAATATAAGGTGGTGTGATGGATAATAGTTGCGAAATGGAAATCAGATAGCCGAGGTCCAATATGCTTTGGGTTCTTTAAATTCATTTACGCGCAAATAACCTTGGGAAAGGTCTAGATCCACCGCTTTACCCTAGCTATGGGTTAATTAGTAAAACTTTTATCACTAAATCATTATTATCTGAAAAAGTATTATTCTGACCATTTCTTCAACGGTTGAAAGAAATTAATAACCATTCACAAAGAGTACCCTTGAAAATAGCGAAGGAACTGTCCGAAATCGATTTGAACGATAAACACGACGGACAATAAATACCCACCCTTAACCTGACCATACCATCAAAAGTGGCTAGGGTCCAGTTGTATTGAGCTAGGATCGAAACCACTGAATTGAGGATAGAGATTTTACCCTACCGTTGGCAACGGTTGGAAAGAAATTAAACCTATTTATTTTTAGATAAACACACAAGAGAGAGCTCCCTTGATTTAATAAGAGTCTTGTATTATTAACTGTAATAATCACTGTTTAAAACTCACATTCCTCCCTAGAAAGCAATGAAACAAATTTTTCGGAGCATATATATATATATATATATATATACAGAGTGACAATCATAGCTCATTAGTGTGGTTAGACATCCGGTTGCATTGAGCTAGGATCGAAACCCGACTGAATTGGCGTTAGTCAGGGATTCTACCACTAAGCCGTTGGCGCACGGCAGGGATAAAGGTGAATTTAAGCGCATTTATTTTTAGATAAACACACAGTGACTGAGAGAGCTCGATTCGATTTACCGATGAGTCTTGTATTATTATTAGCTGTAATAATCACTGTTTACAAACTCACACCTCCTCCCTAGAAAGCTCAACTGAAATAAATTTTTCAGGAGCATATATATATATATATATATATATATATATAGAGAGAGAGAGAGAGAGAGAGAGAGAGAGAGAGTTTTGTGTTTCGCAGTATCACAGCTCATTAGTGTGGCACGGAATAAAGGTGAATTTAAGCGCATTTATTTTTAGATAAACACACAGTGACTGAGAGAACTTGATTCGACTTACCGAAAGGTCTTGTATTATTAACTACAATTATCAATGTTTTACAAACTCACAATTCCTTGCTATTTTTCTTTAAAATATTTTACATTGCGACACGAGGCCTAAAATTTGTATCTCGTCATCGGGCAATGTTTGGTAACTTTTTGATGAAAATGATTTACATTTGAAAGTAGAAAACAATATGTCTGCTTATTAAAAATAGAGACAGATCCAGATTCTCTGTAATTATGAAAGGATCCCATTACAAATAAGAAGACAAATCATGTCTAACTTATTTAATTGACATGTCTTAATGAAAACATGCTTCCCAAATATACGCATATATATATATATATATATATATATATATATATATATATATATATATATATATATTAGTGTTTAAGACTTTTTATTATATCCTTACTCTGTCCTAGACATTGAGTTCTACCTAGACTCTTCCTCTTGGAATTTTTTTTTTTCTAAAAATATACATGTACGGGTATTTATATATTTTGCATATGTATGTATATTTTCCACTAATATTATATATATATATATATATATATATATATATATATATATATATATATATATATAGTCATCCGCAGACAGACTGTTTCGCTGTATCACAACTCATAAGTGTGGCTTGACGTCCGGTTGCCTCTATATAGTCAAGGTAATAAATCCTTTGGTAAATAATTCAAGTGGATCCTAGTAATATAAAATATTAAAATTGATCCACAAAAAGACCTGAATGTATTTATTATTACAGAGCAAATAATTAATAAACAATAAAATCCAAAATTACCTTATATGGGGAATAGGCCGATTTCAACCGACGAAAACTTCGTCAGTTTTATTCAACCCCGGTATACACTGAGTTGGTGTCGGATATATATATATATATATATATATATATATATATATATATATATATAGCCTGGTGATTGCATCTAGAATGAAACAGACTGTCGCCAATAAGTGTTGACTTATGTTCACTTTTATACATACATACATATATATATATATATATATATATATATATGTGTGTGTGTGTGTGTGTGTGTGTGTGTGGTATAATGATAATAGAAAGCTTGTCTTGCTAGGTCAGTTACGACTGAGTAATGAGTTCGCACCTTACTGGTTGCCCCATACTTTAGGCCTTGTACCACATCCAAGCCGCATTTAGAAAATCTCACCCACTCTCTCTCTCTCTCTCTCGATATATATATATATATATATATATATATATATATAATGTGGTGTGATGGATAATGGTTGCGAAATGGAAATCAGATAGCCGAGATCCAATATCCTTTGGGTTCTTTAAATTCATTTACGCGCAAATAACCTTGGGAAAGGTCTAGATCCACCTCTTTTTCCTCCAGCTATGGGTTAATTAGTAAAACTTTTATCACTAAATCATTATTATCTGAAAATTATTATTCTGACCATTTCAGAATATTTTCTGGCTTTAAATAAACTGCACAGGTTTGGTAAGCTGTAAACCAATCAGCCAATCAATATATCCGTATGCAGGCGATTTGCTGCCAGTCAGTCACTTAGTAAGAATAAGAATGATTATAGTGTTAATTTCTTGCAAGCACCCGCCATGACATTTACATTGTAACAAATCATTCAGCTTCCTCTGGCGAACCACTGTTCTGTGGAACCAGCTCCTAAGAGGATGTTTCCCCAATCACTCCAATCTTAAGCTGTTGAAGTCTAGGAGTAACCGTTATTTTTCACTTCTCTGCGTATAAACTACCCCTTAAGTCTCTACCTCGAGTGATCCCTGGGCCTTGTACAGAATGAACCTTATTGTAAAAAAAAAAAAAACGCATATTTAGATGAATGTCTCAATCTTGTTTCTTGTACAGAAAATAAGCAAAAAAATGTTGGATTAAGATGTGTGTAAGTAAAAAAAAACATTTGATAAGAACTACTTTTTTTATTTGTCAGTCTTCGTTTATAGAACACTATCAGTGTTTATATAAAACATGGGGTATATCTTACGCCACTGTATTAATGTTTGTTAGCGAATTCTCCTACCCCATGAAATCGACGTCAACGAGAGTAAAGAAAGAGACGAATCATATATATATATATATATATATATATATATATATATATATATATATATATATATATATGTATGTATGTATGTATATATATGTATAATGATGTTGATAAAAGTGAAACGAAGTGCCTTAACCTCGGACAGTGTCGAAGAAGGAGTTGAAGACAGAAACAGAGTGGGAATTTTTTCTAGGTTGTGATAACAATGTCTGCCTGATAACCGAAATGGCTTTAGCATTTAGCAGCATTTGTCAGGCAGTTATCTCTAAGAAATTCCATGATGGATTATCAATATCACTATACCCCCATCAAGATTCTTTTCAAGAAAGGACAGCGTACATTTTTAACGAGTAAAGCGTTGCACAAGCCCAAACCCTTGGTCTCTTCCAGAATCCAGAGACAAACTGAGGTGGAGGAAAACTTTTGGAAAATCCGGGTTTTTTTTTTTATTAAAATATTGTTCACTTTTTACAAATCCCGAGACCCACTCGAAGTAGAGTGTTACAGATTAAGAGCCGGAGGTTATGCTCATATGTGTAGAAGATAACGATTAAGCAAAAACTTGAAAATATTAAGATTGTAGTGCTCGGGGAAGTAACCTCTTGGGAGTAGGTTCTTTGTGGTAAGAAATCGCACGAGTGATACTTACATGTTGCCAAAAGGATACGAAGAGAATGAGGGTGGGGTTCGCTATAATGGGCGTGGCATGTCGGGTACTAGTCGTGAATGTTAGGA
This sequence comes from Acanthosepion pharaonis, assembly GCA_903632075.3. Taxonomy (NCBI): domain Eukaryota; kingdom Metazoa; phylum Mollusca; class Cephalopoda; order Sepiida; family Sepiidae; genus Acanthosepion; species Acanthosepion pharaonis. The sequence goes on along the minus strand of CAHIKZ030000105.1, from coordinate 1,382,522 downwards.
CTAAGGGGTATAATTCATCTGAACACTCTCTAGGGAAATAGGTGCGGAGAACAGACATACCAAGTTTTAATAAAAAAAAGCTCCTAACGTTTAAACATAACCTAGCGGGTACTAAATTTACTCCAGTCATGAGGAAGGATTGCACTCTTAATGAGGTTTCTTACCTCGAACCTCTTTGGGGACTAAAACTGACTCGAGACCTAATGTAAAACTTGTATACTTGTATCATCGCTAAATATGATTGAAAAACGGTCGGCACATTGTACAGATACCAGAAAATTCTTGACTCCTCTTTCCATTACAAGAGTCAGATCAGATAAGAAAAGAAAAAAAATAGAATAATTGAGAAATATCTGGAAATGGGGTTCCTTCCCTCGAACATCTTTGGGGATTAAAACTGACTCTAGACCGCAGAAAGAATGGAATAATTCTGACATTTCCAGATTAGAAATATCCAATTATCACTTGCGACTCCTTTTCCACAGAAACGTTGTCAACCTCCCGTTACACTGTCGCTATTTCCATGGCAAATGTTCGCACGTGTTACATTACTTAATTCCATCAGAAGACAACTGAATGGAACATATCCACATTTACTTGGAAAAATCAAGAATATCAGTTGGAGATCCCATGCAACGCTTAACACAATTTACAGAGAACTGAGAACAATCTCTCTTAACCTCATACAAAAATGATTACAATTTGCCGGCCATTGCCACCGAGTGGACAGAGAAATCGTTTTATCCTTATTTGTATGGCATTCTTCAGGAAGTGTTCTCTCACGAAAATTGACTTTCCCAGTCGCCATAGCTCGGCACTCAGGGTTGGACATTGGGGATCTGGAGAAAGAAAAACAGAGGACATCAATACAGGACCGTACAGCGTGGAAAAGGGACTGTCAATGCTGTTCCGACTAACCACAGGGTAGTCAATGGATGATGATAATTAATTCCTCCAGTTAAGACATTCTGAGCTAGGACTCGCTATGCCATGTGCACAGAGTCGAAACATTCTGACTGCTTTCGTATTCCATTTGTAATGAGGAAGTTCCGCTTAACTGTCACTTTGCGTAGAAATAAACGCTGATATCGGAGTGAACGATCGTTTTTTTTTTTCAGTTGCTCAAAGAAAGTGATGTTGCATTTAAAAAGTGAAGTCTTTATTTCAATTATCTATGTTTTATCTGTCTACAGTCCTAAGATGAGGTATTTTAATTATTTATATTATTTATATTGTTCGGACTGTTGTCCTCATCTTTATTGACATATTTACGACGCTTCGACCGTTGTACGCTACAGCATTCTTCAGGTGATTGGAATTTCGAACTGAAAACTTTATTTCATCCACCGCAGTAGATTGTTTCACATGCCATGCCTCTTCTGGATGTCTCAGTTATCTCCCTTTAATTCAACGTTTAGTCATATTCTTTTGCTTAATTCTTTTTTTTTAATTATTGGTTCAGTTGTGAATTTCTTTCTTTATTATTGATCTTTCAAATACATTCAGGAATAATAATTAAACATGTTTTCCTATACTTAATGAAAATTTCATACTTTTTCTCTTTTCTTATTTATTTATTCATTTCTATTATTATCATTAAAGTAATAAAAAGTCAAAACAATACATTTGATACTGGGTTCTATAGCCTTGGATGGCAGCTGGTCAAGGAGAAGGACAACACTGAATTCATAACCTGCTGAGGGTCGTTTGGGGACCTTGTGGGACGTATTGCATCAGGTTTCTGTATTCGGCCCTTCAAAAGCCTTCACCACTATAATCAACTCGTATGTGCTGGTGTCTGGCTGTCAGTTTCCTAGGAACTGATCTGTTTGACCCTTATACGTCGAATGCGACGGGAGAGTCCACCATATATATATATATATATATATATATATATATATATATATATATATATATATATACAAGTATAGGATTGATGTATATGGAATAAATTCCAATAAGCAATAAATACTATTCATAAATGAGTGCTCAATACAGAGTAGAGCAAATATAATTATTCATTCGAAAATTATAACATAAAATGTTATAAACTCCAATAATAGCCATTTTGTTTCAACACTTCTGGTGTCTTATCAAGTGATGGTGTTGAATGTAGAATGAAGTGTTGAAACAAAATAGCTATTTTTGTAGTGACAAACATATGTTATAATTTTCGAATAAATAATTTTGTACATATATATATATATATATATATATATATATATATCAACCCTGATTTTATGGCAAGTTTTGTCAAGGCTGTATAGAAACATAGATAGGTAGATACATTTATATATATCAGTCAGTTATGTGCTATGTTTGTGTGTGTGTGTGTGTGTGTGTGTGTGTGTGTGTGTGTGTGTGAGAGAGAGAGAGAGAGAGGTAAAACCTTCGGGGAGGTAAAACCGGCCCTGAACCCGTTTACACGGGTTCAAGGGGCATATTTTTGGCCGAGCCCACGGGCTCGGAATGCCCACGTTAAAAAGGCCTTGTGCCACATGACCCCCTCGTGGGGGGGTGACTCAATATCGTGAGAGAGAGAGAGCGAGAGAGTGGGGGGAGGCACGGTTAAGAAGTGGATAGGATTGAGGAATCGGAGAGCCGAGTTCGAATTCCAGTCGAATCCATTACATTCACTTACGTGCTAATACCCTTGGGAAAAGGCATTAATCCTTTTCTCCTCTTTCCCGCTCTGGCTAAATATTAGGACAGACAAGTGGTTCTATAGTCTTGAATGGCAACTGCTCTAGGAGAAGGAAGACTCTGAATTCAAAACCTGCGTAGGGTCGTTTGGGGACCTTGTGTCACGGATTGCCCCAAAAACTGTGGTTGGTTCTGCACAAGCCTTCACCTCTATAATCAAATCATGTGTCTGAGCTGTCGGTTCCTGAGTTGCTTGACCCTCATACGTCGAAAAACGACGGGAGAGTCCAATATTTATTCGTCCCTGATTAGAATATTACTGTCACATACGATCCGATGTCTTTGCCATTTACCTTGAGTTCATTGATAAAATCGAAAGAATAATCGGCAATATTATTAGTCTTAACCTGGCCGCTCGGCATCAGTAACTTCATCACCGCCGTAAGCTTGTTTCCCTGTGCATTTTCTATAAATACTTTCACGGTATTTTTTCGGAAGAGCTAGTCGCGATGACCATCTTGGGAATTCATTGCACAAGTAACTATTCTGGGGGGAGAAGCGGCCTGAGTTGAACTTCTTCCTTACTAAATGAATAATGCCTTCTTTAATAATATCTTCTTTACATTTTGAATTTAAGCGCAGTACTAGACTGGCATTAACCGTAAGATGTGCACAGCTATACTAACGGTTATCATTTCGGAAAATGGAGCAAGCAGGTTGAGTTCAAATTCGGGATTAGGTCGTTCATTTTGGTCTTCGGAAAATCATAAATCTAGTTCTGCCAACACTATGTAACCTAGTATAAAGTGACGCATGTTACTAGGTAAAGTGAAAGAAATCGATAAATAGGAACCGTTATTTAGGGTTACATTCAAGATGTCTACGCCAAACGTTCATTACGATAGACGGATATAAAAATAATTAAGAAAAAGAAGACATTTATTTCTAATTTGTTCTGTTATTTTAATTCATTTTTTGTTATTTTTTTTTATATAGCTATTTATTCTCTTAGTTGAATCCGGACAAACAGACAGACAGTAACTTCATTTTATAAAGATATTTTTAATTTTTTTTTTTTTTTAATAATTTGTCGCTATCAAATTTCTGAGCTGTCAGCTTATTCCATCGTTTCTTTTGGGAGCCATCCTTGTGTCGTCTCAAATTTCGCGCCCTCGTAATGAACGCTAACCGACATTATTAGGTCTTGACGTTAAAAATCGTGATTGGCAAAGAAAGATGAATGGGTCTGAGAGTACGAAGAAAGACAGAGAACAAAAAAAAAATGGCGGAAAAACCAGCGAAAAGTTGATGGAAGAATGAAAATAAAAATGTTAGAGTAAAAAGAATAATTATTAGCTATAAAAGGTTGACATAGTCGTATTGAAGTCGATAAAAAAAGAAATGGACAGACAGACAGACAGAAAGAAAACTCAAAGAAAAAGAAACACAGAAAAGAAACAAAGAATGAAATACATAATATATTTGTGGAAAGAATACTTGGCATGTGTTTATTTTATGTCATTTATTAATTTTTACTAAATGTTCATCCAATACAAGGCTCAAGAGCCATTCAAGACAACCGAATTTTTAGCCCTTTTAGCATGTAAAATTCATCAATAATTATATAGGCCACACTACAACATGTTTGACACGAAGACTCACTCTACATCTTTCTGACCATAGCTCAATTAGATCTCATTTAAATATTCATGGAGACCTACCGAACACAATTCGTAACATACTTGTTGACAGCACAAATATAATAGCATCATCTACATGAAAAAAAGGCTAAAAATAATGGAAGCCTTTTTAATAAAAACAAAAATCCAACACTTAATAATATTAACTATGAACATTGATACAATATTTTAACTGTGTTTTGAAAAATGAAAACATTTTATAAAACATACATGCAACAAAATATTTCTTATTCAACAGTTGAAATATTCAATCCTTGAAAATGGCTAAATGTATAGCCGAAAGCGCTCGGATAAAAAGAACATTCGGAGAGTTTTTATATAATTTATCATTTGAAAATAAAAAAAAATTATTAGATCGCATGAGAAATTGTATAAAAAAACTAAATAAAAGCACCTTGTCTGTTGTATTCAATGAAATGTGCATGAAAGGATTGCTGCTTAAATACACAAATATCTATCTATCTATCAATCTATCTATCTATCTACCAATCAGTATGTTCGTATCTATCTATCTATCTATCTATCTATCTATCTATCTATCTATCTCATTCTGTTCATATCTATCTATCTATCTATCTATCTATCTATTTATCACAATTTGCCTCCCTATCTATCTATCTATCTATCTATCTATCTATCTATCTATCACTTGTTTTCTCAACATATATATCAGTCTGCCTCCCATTCTATCTATCTATCAATCATCATCTATCTATCTATCTACCAATCATATGTTCGTATCTATCTATTCATATCTATCTATCTATCATCTATCTATGGATCAACCAATCAGTCTGTTCGTATTTATTCATTCATCTATCTATCTATCATCTATCTATCTATTCATCTATCTATCTATCAAACTAATCAGTCTGTTCGTATCTATCTATCTATCTATCTATCCATCTATCTATCTATCTATCACAATTTGCCCCCCATTCATCCATCCATCTATCATCTATCTATTTCAGTATCCCATCTATCTATCTATCTATCTATCTATCATCTAACTTTTCATCCTATCACAGTCTGCTCTTTCATCTATCTATCTATCTATCTATCTATTATCTATCATCTATCACAGTCTGCTCTTTCTATCTATCATCTATCTATCTATTCATCTCTATCTATCTATCACAGTCTGCTCTTTCATCTATCTATCTATCTATCTATCTATCTATCTATCTATCTATCACAGTCTGCTCTTTTCTATCTATCTATCTATCTATCTATCTATCTATCTATCTATCTATCACAGTCTGCTCTTTTCTATCTATCTATCTATCTATCTATCTATCTATCTATCTATCTATCTATCACAATCTGCCTCCCTATCTATCTATCTATCTATCTCTATCTTTTGTTTTCTCAACATATATATCAGTCTGCCTCCCCATCTATCTATCTATCACATTTTCTTTCTATCTATCTATCTATCTATCTATCTATCTATCTATCTTTCTTTTTTTCATCATATCTATCTATCTATCTATCTCAGATTTTCCAAGACTTCCTTTCTCATTACGTGCCCCAGGAACTTCCGCTGCCTTTTCCTGATGTTAATTATAAGCTTCCACTTTGTTTGCATCCTCTCCCAAACCTCGACCTTGCTCACATGTTCGGTACATTGCATCCTTAGCATCCTTCTGTAGAACCATACCTCTGTTGCCTCGAGTCTCTTCTTCATCTTTGAGGAGACCGTCCAACATTCGGTGCCGTAAAGGAGGACAGAGAATTAGGGAACTTTATTACAATCAAGAAGAAACTGATTACAAATTTATTTATAATTTATATAGAACGTATATATGGATATAAGTATATATGTACATATATAGAATGCACATATATATAATTTATATAGAATGTATATAAGTATATATAGATTGTATATATAATTTATATAGAAGGTATAGATATATATATTAATCTATTAGCAACCATTGCCAGCTGGTCGATCAAAAAAGCGTTCAATTAGAATGGAGCAAAAACAGCATCATTTTTAGATGCAACAGAGTCTATCTTCTTCAATTACTTTAAAGTACTTTCATTAAAATTTTGAATTAATTCAGTTACTAATATAACAGAAGTAGTCTGTATTTATTCAATTGAAGTTAGCCAAGGACATGAAGGGGTAAAACAGGCAACATGAAGACCCACTTCAGACTTTTTCGCTATTTACGCGGGTTTTCACTATATGGGCGGACTCAAGTTTTAAGTTGGGTACAATTGAGTGAAGTTTGTTTAAGATTGATTGAAAATTGAGGGTGTTTTTAATTTGTGTTGAAATTGATTTGTGTTGAAATTGATTTTTCGTTTTTCGCGGTTTTTTGCTAAACGCGGTGTCGTAGAAATAAAAATGAAGTATCGTTGAGCTCATCATGCAAGTAACCTACATACCGAGTTTGAACGAAAGCGAAGGAAAAAACGTTGAGTTTATCGATATTTGATCGGCTTTATCGATTATTGATTTTTTTTTAATTATCGATTTTTTACGCTAAGAACCTGTCTCTTACATTGTAGAATGTATGTGCCAAGATTGGTCAAAATCGGTTGAATGAATTTTGAGTGAAAAAGGTATCAAACGGACAGACAGACAAACACACAGACATCCTCTGTTTTTTATATATATATATATATATATATATATATATATATATATATATATATTTATACAAAGAAATAATCACGCATAGAATCAATCAGCAATATTAATGCTATTATTGGCGATATCCCATCGCTAGTAGAAACGTAATGTATGCATTTATAAAACTGTTGTCTGTTGTTTCCAGTTTATATCTTTTTAAAATGCAAGTACTTTCGAATGATCCTTTATTCATCCTCAGGCATATTTTCTTTAGAGATGAGGATCACATCATTCTATGGATTAACAGTATTTTAAAGCATACATTATATTCTACTAGCGATGGGATATCGCCATTAATAGCATTAATATTGCTGATTGATTCTATGCGTGATTATTTCTTTTGTATATAAATTATATGCTGCCTAATGTTTCATATATATATATATATATATATATATATATATATATATATATATATATATATATATATATATATTGGTATAGTTTTCCGTTTTGAAAGTTTAATTTCAGCAGTTTCAGGCAATCTCTTTGCGATCTGAGCATTGATAAAATCACATTTTATATTCACATTTTCATAGGAGCGTGGCTGTTTCGTGTTTGTTATAGGAAATGTTTAATATTCCACAGATGTTATGGACGAAAGAGAAGAGTGATCCTTATGGGCGATGTTTTAACTTTTCGTCATGAGTGTATATAATAAAAACCGACTGCTAAGCACCGAGATTTCAACAAGTAGACGGAAAATATTTGTAAACAACGCGCAATCACGACGTGCTCTCGGAAAGTTCCCGGACAAGTACCTCGTGTCAGATGTCAGAACTGATGCGAATCAGGTGACAAATTTGATGGAGTGTTTGGCGATCTTCATTGTCGATGAGTTCACGAATTTGTTTCCTCACAGTTCCTGGCATTTAGCTGTTGATTGGTCGGCTTGAGCACTCGTCACCTTGAACCGACACTCGACCGGCCTTGAAACGGACATGCCACTTAACAATCTGTGTTCGACTGAACGAATGCTAGCCAAAAGCTTACCGGAGCATTTTGAAGACCATGCAGCCGGAGTGGGGAAGAGTGCCAAGCATTACGCAAAATGAAATGCAGTAAAATTGGTTGAATTTCGTAAAAACCGCAGAGTCGTTCCAAAAATCATTTTAAAACATCCCATAATAAGTGAAAATAATTTTAAAAAATCCCATAATAAGTGAAAATAAAACTGTCGTGCTGGTATTCAGAACTACATAATTTAATATATTTTTTTAATCATTTCACCCCAAGCAAGGCAATAAAGCCACTAGGACGCAAGGGGTTACTGAGTGTTAGAGAATATGAGAAAAACTAATTAATGAGAAAAATAAAAGAACAGGAATTAAGAAGACAAAGAATAACGGACAATAAAATGAAAAGACAATAAAGAAGGGATGCAATACTGAAGAGTATATGAGAAAAAACAAAATGAATAAAAGAACGATTGAAGATAACGATTGACATTTAAATTTTTGAAGATCAAAGACAATAAAGCCACTAGGATGCAATGGGATACTGAGTGTTAGAGTATAGAAATAATGAAAAATAAAAGAACCAAAGACAGAAGATAACGAATGAGAGGACAATAAAAGAACTGGAATTAAGAAGACAGAAGATAACGATTGACATTGACAATTTAAGATTTTTGACATTGAAGATTTGAAGATCAAGACAATAAAGCCACTAGGATGCAATGGGATACTGAGAGAGTAATGAAAAAACTATGAGAAAAAATAAAAGAACTGGAATTAAGAAGATAGAAGAGGAATATAAAAGATTTTTGAAGATCAAAGACAAAAAGACAGGAGATAACGATTGACAAAATACATTTAAAATTTGAGAGATCAAAGTTAAAGAACTCGGATTAAAAAGGAGCCAACGAGGAGATTTAAATTTTTTTGTCATCAAGAATCGCGATGGAAGAAACTGTTAGCATAGAACTTACGGTTACAGCACTTGTCTCCAATCTAGTACTGCGCTTAAATTCATAAAGTCTAGGTATTATAGTGGAACGTTCCTCAGCACAATTACCGTGAAAGTATTTATAGAAAAGGCAGAGGGAAGCTACATTACGGCGATAGGAAATGGATTGAATCTGAGATACCAGGTTAGGACGCATAACATTGCAGGCCACATTTTATACGTGGATTGTTATTTTTTTCCATTTGTATTTAAAATAAACGTAACTAATAGAAAAATAATGAATTTTATATGTAAAATAAGCAGGAAAAAACACACGAATCCACACAAATTATTTACTTCAAGAAAATAAAATGTTAATATTCACATCTAAATATTTGTAAAACCATACATTAAGTAATTCATCGAGTCTAGAAAAAACCTCAACAGAATGCAGAAAGCACTGGACAACCGTCTCGTTTGAGACTCATCAGCAGCGCGCAGCCACTAATATATATATATATATATATATATATATATATATATATATATATATATATATATTAAGGTTTGGTTTCAATTATGAATACTCACACATATTTTAAAATGAATGTTATAGTATCTAGTATTGTCAGAGACAAATTTTTGTGTTATCTGAACATAAAGAAAATTAATTCCTTTTAATAATATGTGGAAATAAACACTCTTTGGCTGATGAACGTCGTGAGACCGGAAACCTGTGTAGCAAATATATGGAAAATAAGTTTAATATATATTTAAAAAAATCCACATTATAATCAAAAACGTTTGTGGCTTATCTCTTCTCTTTAATATAAACAAAAAGTATATATAAGTGGATGCTGAAGTCAACACCGAGTGGCGAAATTCTGTGACATGTTTGAAGGCAATGACCTTAAAATCACACGAAAAACAGGGAACAGACTCTTGGTGTAGACCTCAATTTCTTCTTTTACATTTAGATGCGCTCCATTCCGGATATTGAGCATCTTTTTTCCAAACACGGTCAGCACGTTGTGGCCGTGTTCATTATTGATATTATTGAGTGTTGGTTATTCTGTTTTGTTTTTTTTATTATTATTATTTCTGATTTTTAATTCCTGTAGCAGACTCCTGTCTTGGCACATTTATGCTTATGCAAAGCAGGGTTAGCCTGAGATGTATACTGCAACTCTTCTGGGAGCGATCGCATAAGCTGTCGGACTCAACAGGCAAGTACGCTCAAACTCTGGGTCGACCTAATTCCCATAATTTTGGCTATATTACCAAATATCAGAATGTGACTGAGAAGGGTTATTCAATCGAGCTGAGAACATCTCAACGCACCTTTAGACACAACAGAAATGTAGACGTACAAGAATCCACTCGTATGAAAACAAATCCGAATGTAGACATACTTTATATATATATATATATATATATATATATATATATATATATATATAGTGAACATCATAGATTTGGTATTGTGCTTACGCTAGGCGGCTCGTGAGTATTTCCAAGCTTTGATCATTCGTTTGTCATGAATGCTTCAAAAATGTAAGACGAAAACCACCAGAGTTCAAAATCAACACAAACGAATGTTGGTTTATTTTCAAGAATTTCGGTTCAGGGCTTCCGAAAACACGAAACTTGTTTTCTTTACTGTATTCGTAACTCGCTTGTACATTACGAACTGAGAGAGAGAGAGAGAGAGAGAGAGAGAGAGAGAGAGAGAGAGAGAGAGACAAACAAACACAGACACACACACACACACACACACACACACACACACACACACACACATATATATATATATATATATATATATATATATACAATTGTAATGTGAACGAAAAGAATATAAATGCAAACATTCGTTGACTGAATTTAATATATATATATACATCTATCTATCTATCTATATATATATCTATCTATCTATATATATATATATATATATATATATATATATATATATATATATATATATAAACGTTCATAGCATTAATTTAAAATATATATATTATATATATTAAATGTTACGTGAAATGGAATCATACTCTGTTCTCATTTTACCTGTGTATATATATATTTATATTGATCACACATTATACACACACACACACACACACACACACACACACACACACACACACACACACACACACATATATATATATATATATATATATATACCGAACTTAACTTTTAAATTAGTTTTCAGGCCACACTTCAAAATCCAAATGGGGGGAAAATATTTGAACTATATATATATATATATAGTTTTCATAGAATAAATTAAAAAATCTCTCTCTCTCTCTCTCTATATATATATATATATATATATATATATATATTTATATTGTGTGTATTTAGGCAGCATCTTTTCATTCATACACGTTTCATTAAATAATATATAGACAAGAGTTGTCTATTTATTTTATGTAAATTTTTTTCGTAACGTCTGAGAAGTTTAATAAGATTATCGTTGAACGAAGAAAGAAATTCACAATATTGATCCATATTTTTTTAATACAATCTAAGCTTTCGGCTTACATAAGCCATTATCAAAGATATCAATTACAACATATTAAGCAATATACGGACTAGACAGTGATGATAGTCTGTCATTGTTTACATAGATGATTTCTAAGCAACGATAAACACGTGCATATTAGACGCTAGAAGCGAAAATCGCACCGCATTTCATGACGTCACACATGACCACACGAGAGTGAATTGGAGAAGTATGAAGTATGGGAAACGTTGGTATAAACCAATATTTTTGTCCCCGTTTGTATTTCGAAGAATCGTCTGAAAACTAATCTAAAAGCTAAGTTCAGTATATATATATATATATATATATATGTACACAGGTAAAATGAGAACAAATGGAGTATGACACCGCTTTACGTAACATTTATTTTAAAAGAAGGCTCAATACAAAGTAGAGCTCAATATTACTTATTTTAATATATTAAAGTTAAAAATCGCCACACAATTACAATTATGTCTCAACGCCCTAAATATGTCTGTTCAGGCGATGTTAAACTATTGGCCAGTGGAAGATTAATTTAATTTCAAAAAGTAGAAAACTTTTACTCTGACTTCTATCACTCGCCAGGAGCTTAAAATCGCCTGAACAGACGCATTTATGCTATTGAAACATAATTGCAATTGTGTAACGACTTTTTATAACGTATTTAATATCCTAAATATATATATATATATATATATATATATATATATATATATATATATATATATATATATATATATGATAATATATAGTTTTAAGTTATGCTATATTTATGGGTTAAAGTACTCAATATCAGAAACAGAGTGTATGTAAATATAAATATAAATGTGAATAATCCATTCCCCAAAAAAAGGGATGCATATTTCGAGAATCGGCAAGATATGTGTTGAAAAGCAGTATTCCAGCTTATATATATATATATATATATATATATATATATATATATATATATATATATATATATATATATAGGTGTGTATGTGTGTGTTTTGATATCCTAAATAATATTTAGAACTACTGAGCCTTCTTTTAAATTAAATAGTACGTACAGTTAAATTATACTCCATTTTTGCTCTTTTTTACCTATCTCTCTCTCTCTCTCTGTCTCTCTCTCTCTATATATATATATATATATATATATATATGTGTGTGTGTGTGAAAATATATAGAAAATAGGAAGGAACTGGTTAGGTAAATAATCCAAAGTCCCTTAGTATTTTAGTTATTATTTTTAAAAATAGTGCTCGATACAAAACTAGAGCATAAATATAATTATTTATTTAAAAATATGATTCCAAATTGCTACATAAGAGGTCTCATGTTTCCTCAAGCGAAATTTTCCAACAAAAATTTCGCTTGAGGATGGAACGGAGCCCATTTTACTTTCAACTCAATTTAATTTAAAGGATTATATTGAAGTTTTCGGCTCTAGTTTTGAAACATGAGACCTCTTATGTAGCGATTTGAATCATATTTTTAAATAAATTAATTATATATATATATATATATATATATATATATATATATATATATATATATATAGACGTGGTGTAATGGTTAGAAAGCTTGTCTTGTTAGATCAGTTACGACTGAATAATGAATTCACTTACTGGTTCCCCCATACTTTCGGCCTTGTGCCATATCTAAGACGCGCTTCATATCACATCATATATTATTTCAACATATATAATATATATTACTTCAAACATTATTATGGTGTATATTTCGTATTTAATATAGACGCCTCATTTTTGTCAACTATTAAAAAGTATGTATTATGTCTATCGACCTGAAATTCAGTAAATATTACTAAAGAAAATCTGTATACTTATATATATATATATATATATATATATATATATATATATATATATATATATACGTGGGTGGCTGAAAAGTTCTTGTCAATAGAGGAAGAAGTCTTTTCTTAAATATATATGACGATATTCCATTGGAAGTACTCATATACACTACTAGCAGTAGAGCCCGGCGTTGCCCGGGGATGTGACAGTAAGAGATAGATCAAGTATCGACCATCATAAGACTGAAAAATAAAATTGACAAAGATTATTGTTTAAGGTTTACGGACACGTCAACCTTAAACATTAATCTTTGTCAATTTTATTTTTCATGTTATAATTAGTTTTTTTTTTTTTTTTTTGTTTTTTTACAAATTCGTCAAACCCAAACTCAAACAAAAACATTTTTTCAATCGTTAGGACTCTACCGATTGAATAGTTTTTTTTTTCAATTTTATTATAAACAATTGTCGTGTAAATGGAATTTTTAAAAGTTTTGTTGAAATCGGTTGAAAAATGTAGGAAATCCGATCCAATATATAAACGAACACACACGCGCGCGCACACACACACACAACCTGGGTTTTATAATAAGTATATGATGAGGACATTTCTACTTACCCACTTTTATTCAGATTCAGATTCTTTTGCGGATTGCGAGCAGTCTGAATTTCTCCTCCTGAAAACATTTATCGTATATTCAATAATAATCATGATGATAATAACGAATGCAACCCAATACTGCATAAAGTTCTTATAAAATTTTAGATCTTTTTGCCTAATCTTTCCTGCAGGCCGAAAGTAATCAGAGGGCTTTCGAATTAAAAAAAATTTGATACATCCAAAGAAAAATCAGTAATATTATCGTTCCTGATATGGCGGCTCGGCTTCTGCCACTTTCCGACCGTCATAAGGCTGTCTCACTGTGCCTTTTCTATAAATAAGTCCATGGTAATTGTTCGGGCGAGCATTTGATATCCTAAAATAAATAATATTTAGAACTACTGAGCCTTCTTTTAAATTAAATAGTACGTACAGTTAAATTATACCCCATTTGTTGCTCTTTTTACCTATCTCTCTCTCTCTCTCTCTATATATATATATATATATATATATATATATATATATATATGTGTGTGTGAAAATATATAGAAAATAGGAAGGAACTGGTTCCTTCATAATACCTAATCTTTTTGAATTTAATCACAGTAGTCTACTGGCGTCGAGATCTCATCAATTTACAGTTGATCTGGCTAGATGTAGCCGTAAGTTCTATGCTAACTGCTTCTTTTCTCGCACTTCTCGCTTGTGGAACTCCCTTCCGGATCCATGCTTTCCAGCCAAGTTTAATCTGCAAATCTTTCGATTCTGTGAAATTCTTTTGGCTTGGTTTGGTTACGTTTGTTTTATGGCATATCAACACCTCAATGGGTTATTTTATGCCGACAAGATTTTTATTGAGAGTTTCTTGTCTTGCACTTCTCACTTGTGGCGCTCACATCCGGCTCCCTGCTTTCCGGCCAACTTTAATATGCAAACATTTAAATGCAATGTCAATCGCTATCTACTCTCCTTCCCGCTCATTATCAATGTTTCTGCCCTTAATTCTTCCACGCCCAGTAACCCCCTTGTATCTCGGCGGTTTTTCTACCTTACATGCGTTGAAACTGAATTTTAAAAAATAGTAAAACAGCTAACCCTTCTCTGAAATATTTGGCGCAGTGCTATTAACTAAGGATTTTACAAGAACAAAATATACATTAGCGTGTAAAACAAAGAATGATTCATAGAAACTGATTCACTTTTTCTTTACTTTCTATTCATCGTTATAGAAAATAGCTTTTAACTAATTTCCACGCAGTTTTTATATTCATATATAAAAAAAAGACTTTTCGTCGTGTATGGCATGGCGGTCTTTGGCAAATCCTTAAGGAATTCAATGTAGATAACGGAATTATCTAAGTCATCCAGTCCCTATATAAAGATGCCATCAGTGCAGTTCTGGGAAAACAAATGGGAAGATTCTTCTGGACAACTGTGAAAGTAAGCCTGGGATGCGTATTTTTCGTCCACATTGTCCAACCTATTTCTAGAGAGAATCATGCAAGAAACCTTGAACGGCCATGATCCTTCAACCGCTATCGGTGGCTGACCCGTCTGTAACTTAGGTTTTGAAGATAACATTGACCTCATAGCATGTAGTAAGAATGAGCTCCGGGACATGACCAACAAACTTGTTGAAATTGCAGAATCATATGGAATGGAGGTCAGCTCTGAGAAATCCAAAGTAATGGTGAATAGACATTATTTAGATTATTCGGACTCTTGTCCTCATCTTTGTCGCCATATTTATTACAACGTTTCGGCCGTTGTACGCTCCGGCCTTATACAGGTGGTTGGAATGTCTAACTGAACCCTTTACTTCGCTCACTGGGTTAGACTGGTCTAGTTCCACGTGCCATGTTTAATGGATGTCAATTATTAGTTAACTCCTGTTACTTTTCCCTCTGAAAGTTCTCCATTGCCTTAACCGGGTATTGTACTCACACTCTTTAATAACAACAAAAATTGCAATATGAGCTCTGGTAAAAAAAATGCAATATTAACAACAAATATTGCAATGTGAGCACTTGTAAAAAATAGGTTGCTGAAGACATTAGGTTTATAATACCCAGAAATTCATACACAGATGTCCTCAAGGGCACAGTGGATAAAAGGGTTAGTTAGATCCAGTGACAGGACGCAAACAGTGCGAGTTCAATACCCGGTTAAGGCAGTTAAGGGAAAATTAACTGATAACTGACATCCATTAAACATGGCACGTGGAACTAGAGTGAGTGAAATAAAGGGTTCAGTTCGACATTCCAAACACCTGAAGAAGAAGGCTGGAACGTACAACGGCCGAAATGTTGTAATAAATATGGCGACAAAGAGGAGGACAATAGTCCGAATAATGTAAATAATGTAAATAGTGTATAATAATCATCTCAGAAATATAGACAGATACTGAAAGGCCGAAACGTTGTAATAAATATGGCGACAAAGATGAGGACAATAGTCCGAATAATGTAAATAGTGTACATAATACCTCATCTCAGAAATATAGACAGATACTGAAAGGCCGAAACGTTGTAATAAATATGACGACAAAGAGGAGGAAAATAGTCCGAATAATGTAAATAGTGTACATAATACCTCATCTCAGAAATATAGACAGATAATGGTGAATAGCACAATCAGTAACCCTTGTGTCAACATGGTCACTTCCTCAAGTGAAATGAAAATTCACTTGAGGAAGTGTCCAGGTTTAAATACTTGGGAGCGATATTGTCTAAAGATGGTACCTGCAACTCGGAAATCCACAGCCGTGGCCAAATTAGCAAGGATATGGCGGAGCAAAATCAATTTTCAAGCAAAGTACAGACTCTACAAATCGATGGTATTCTCCATTCTCCTACATGGATGTGAAACATGGATACTGTTGGCAGAAACAGAAATAAGGATCCAA
Source organism: Acanthosepion pharaonis (assembly GCA_903632075.3). Lineage (NCBI taxonomy): Eukaryota > Metazoa > Mollusca > Cephalopoda > Sepiida > Sepiidae > Acanthosepion > Acanthosepion pharaonis. Next base: position 1,365,805 of record CAHIKZ030000105.1, on the reverse strand, counting down.
GCGTTTGAAAACCAAAAAAATCTTCACATTCAGTTAAAAATAAAAATAAAAATAATAAAAATATTCCTCATAATGGCTAACAGAATAGCCGAAAGCGGATGTAAAGGACAGTTGAGCAATTTTTAGACAGTTCAATGCCCAGAAAAAAAACTCTTATACAAACACCAAAAAAGAATTAAATAAAAGTCTTAATCGTAGTATAAACTCCTTGGCATTTTCTATTGGGAACAAAAAACCAATGAGTTTGGGTGGAGAGGGTTGAAAGTTTTGTGGACCCTCAGGAACCCGTTCTCACCACTGTCAAACGGAGACAAATGGCGTGGTTTGTTGGCAGCCTCGTCTGTAACTTATGTTTTGCAGGTGACATTGACCTCATAGCAGGTCGTAACAGTGACCTCAAGGACTTGACCAACAAACTTTTTGAAAGAGCAGAAGCATATGGAATGGAGGTCAGCTCTGAGAAATCCAAACTAATGGTGAATAGCACAAACAGTAACACAGGTGTCAACATTACCATAAATGGGAATTCACTTGAGGAAGTTTCCAGTTTTAAATACTTGGGAGCAATGTTGTCTAAAGATGGTACCTGCAACTCGGAAATCCGTACACGGATTGCTGCAGCCATGGCCAAATTCGGAAAGAGTTTGTAGGAGAAAAACCAGTTTTCAAACGAAGTACAGACTCTACAAATCGCTGGTAGTCTCCATTCTCCGATGGGGATGATAAACGTGGACACTTTTGTCAGATATAGAAAGAAGGATGCAAGTGTTTGAGAATAAACGCATGAGAAAACTCCTTGGCATTTACTTTTGGGAACAAAGAAAAAAAGAATAACAATGAGGGAAAAGGTTCAAAGTTTTATGTGACACCAGGAACCATTTTCTTGCCACTGTCAAACAGAGAAAAATGGCGTAGTTTGGACACATTACAAGGCACGACAGCCTGTGCCAGATCATCATGCAAGGCACCGTTGAAGGTGGAAATAGGAGAGGACGACAATGCAAAAACATGGTTAGATAATATCAAACGATAGACTGGTATGACTGTACCAGAACTGCTGATGGCTGCCGTTGATCAAAGGTGACTTGAAAGCAAGGAGCCGGAAGAGAGTTCCACAAGTGAGAAGTGCGATAAAAGAAACTGTTAGCATAGAATTAACGGTTACATCTAGGAACTTCAACTATAAAATGATGAGACCTTGCCGCCAATCTAGTACTGACCTTCATTCATAATGCAGTTGAATCAATTTAATCCTTACACTTCATATCAGCAGAGAACGTGGGCCCGAGAAAGCACAATGAATCACTCTCCCGGAGGCTAGCTATGCTGATGGAAGGCAGAATGGGTTCGCTGAGACGATTAACAAATAGCAGTTTCGTTTTGGAAGTGCTAAAATTAACCAGCCAGCCATTCTTGATTATTTATAATACTAAGTAAGAGGCCTGATGAATTTTGAAACCCGCTGTCACTTAATATCCACTGTGTGCAACAGTAACTAGGTGTGTAAAATCTCAAAATACGAGAAAGAAATATCCGACTGTACGAAAATAAAAATCAGCGTAGAGACCGCTCTTTTTGTCGGGCCGATGTGCCGAAAAGAAGCGGAAATCAGAAGAACGGCGCATGCACGTACATCATACAAAGGCTAATTTGAAATTCAATCTTACTCTTATCTTCATCATTTTATCCCAACTTTTGACGGCTGCTTAATTGCCTACGTTAATTAGTCTCTCATAATCAGCGACTTCGGAAGCAAAGAAAATGAAACGGACCAGGCACTTGTATATTCATAAATTTACTTCAGATGTTTGATGTTGAAGATGATGCGTATCGCCTCCCTTTCTCCTCATTCTGTGTGTGTGGTGTGTGCGCGTGCGCCTATATGTCATATAGTAAGATAGTGACGCTGCCCACATTTGAGTTTGAACATAGATCGCCAGTGAGCAAACACAGGCGCTCCCATGATTGAATTAAGTAGACAACGTGAACAAAGACACATAATTAGGAATTAGCTTTGTGTCTAAATGAACGCCATTTCTACACTACCCTCTATTAATATAAGAATCACTATTTCTACACTATCCTCTATTACTATACGAATCACTATCTCTACACTATCCTCTATTACTATACGGATCACTATTCAGTATACTATTCAATATACTATTTCTGTATTCAGATCACTATTCGGTGGTTACTAGTCGAGCGAGTATTAACGAGCAAGTACTATATAATTTCTGAGTTTTATTCGAATCACTATCTCTACACCAGTTTGGTTCAACGGCATTACTTTAGTGACATCTGCGATTACAAAGTCTCTACTACAACGGGCATTATTAAAGAGACCACGAGTGTTCTTTGACATCAGAAAAGTGTCAACGAGTGTTCGTTGACATTTATATATATTTATATATATATATATATATATATATATATATATAAAAGAGACCACGAGTGTTCTTTGACATCAGAATGCAACGAGTGTTCGCACATTTTATATATATTTGCATATAAAATTTACATGTGTGTAACATGCTCCAAGTAATTTTCGACGGAAGGCACCAAAACCATGACATTGCATTTCCCAACTCTCATCGATAGTGGAAATAATCGAGTTTTTCATGCTTCTACGGCAGTTTTCATGTAGTTTGCGGCCATTTTCTACTGGCCAGAGTGAAAGTCAATAGCTGGCTGCCACGAATAAGCAGGAAGATTCTATTGGCCAGCATGAGAGCCAACAGCTGACTGACACGAATGTTAACTAGCATGCTAGCATGCAAAAAAAATCGATTGCTGCATTTGTCACAAGTGGGAAAAAATTAAATCTGGATGGCACTTTACTCCAATTGGCCCATTCGCTTGCTTAAACTGAACGTTGATTCTGATTCCGCAGAACTGAGTTGGGTGTGAAAAAGTATTTGTTGTTAACATTCTTTTTTCATTCGGTTTTTCCAGTTACGAGTCCTTTTTTAAAGCTGATCGTTTTGTGTTCATTTTGTTTAGTTCTTTTTTCGTAACAGATTTAATGTTTAGTATAGAGCTTAGAAAAAATTCGCAGTGTGAGATAGGCAAGAAGTAAGACATGTAGCAACATCAGCACGGCAAAGGGCACTCCTTTAAAGGCAAGGAAGGGCAAAAATATTTTAAGTCAAGTGATAGCGATTGCTGTATGAGTCGTACGATTTTTTGAATCAAGCACGGGCAACGCCGGGCCATGCTACTGTTATATATATATATATATATATATATATATATATATATATATATATATATATATATATATATATGGTGCGATGGATAAATTATTGTCTAGGTTACAAAAAAAATGAAAATACTCTAACATCTCATTCTAACAGATATATTTACCAAAATGACACAAAAATACTACAAAGTAAATTTATTCAATAAAATCGCCATTGGCGTCAACCACGGTCACCAGACAACTTCGGAATCGCCTGAAAATTCTTCTGGACTCCCTTCATGTTTAAGTGGATGAATGCTGCCATAATCTTTGACTTCACTTCATCTTTGGTGTTTCAAGGTGTTTTGTTGGTCACTCGCTCAAGTGCGTCCCCCACATAAGGAAGTAGCAATCTGGGGAGTTACGTGGCCTGATGTAAGGGGTGATCTTGTCGCAGAAATTGTCTGAGAGCCATAACTGGTTTCTAAGCACACACAGGCGTATCGATAAAACAATATTTACTTTGAAGAAGTCCTTTCCTGGGACATAACTCATAACGCAGAATTTTTGGGACTAGTTTATCATTCAGTTACCCATTGTTAGCCTTGTATGTAGATTTGTATGTCATATCTTCCACACACGAAGATATATATATATATATATATATATATATATATATATATATGTATGTATGTATATATTCGCGGTCTGACGATTGCGTCCAGCATGAAACAGCCTGTCACCTCTGAGTGTTGACTTCAATGTTCACTTTTACATACGCTCTATCTCTGATATTGAGGACTTTATCCTATAAATATAGCACACATTAAAACTATATTTCTTCATATATATATATATATATATATATATATATATATATATATATATATATATATATATATATATATATATATATATATATATATATATATGAAATTAACCCTCCCTATACTCTACCTTTTTCTCGTTAACTACAACTCTCACCCTCCCTGTTAAATTACAAAAATTAGACTACCCATCAATTTCTAATCCCATTTTTCCTTTCATTTCGTTGTTGGAATTGTTACCTGATGATCCGAAATCCTTTAAAAAGGATTTTGGTGAAATAAATTATTGTAATGGTACCTTAAAATGGTGTGTTTTTTTTTAATTTTATTAATTTTATATATATATATATATATATATATATATATGTGTGTGTGTGTGTGTGTGTCTGTGTGTGTGTGTGTGTGCGCGCGCGCGCCTGTATGTGTGTTTATGTGTGTGTGTGTGTGTGGTTGTGTGTGGTGCAGTTACTGAAAAGTTCTCATCCCGACCAAGTATTATTATGTTTTATCATCTGACAAGGTATTTCCAAGTGGATTAGGTCGGTAATTACAGTTTCTTATTTATATAAGATAAAATAATAAAAAAATCTTAATCCACGTATAATATACAGACTTTGCTAGCATTGTGGTAACCGGATATTTTTTTTTTTTATGAAAATTTAAATAATTTAACGGTAAATCTCTATCCAGCACCTGATGACTGAGTCATGTATAAAACTCCGAATTTTGCTACTGGTGAGGGATAATCCGTACATTTATTATATATATACTTAATAATTAGTTAATTACATCAAGCAGTATTTTATTAATACCAGCACTCTGTGTGTTTCGTTTTGGTTTATTTTGTTTTATGGCATATCAACACCTCAATGGGTTATTTAATGCCGACAAAATTTTTTATTGCAGATAATATTTTGTTTTCTCAAGAATCTGTTTCTGGTTATATTTTTCTTTCAAAATGTCTGGAAATAATTTTTTTTCAAAAATCGTTTTGCTGGTAATAGTTAACTATTTGCTCATAGCTGGGACCCTAACAGGTGCTACCACCCCGGGTCAAGGTGGACCTGGGAACACAAGCAATTAAGAGGTGGTTCCACGCTCCTCAAAACCTCCTAATCAGAGGGATTGCTGTTAGACGTAGTTTATCGCCTCATCCAGGAAGACACTCTGTGTGTGACATCTTTATATATATATATATATATATATATATATATATATATATATATATATATATATATATATATATATATATAGGTGATGAGATTTTTTTTCGCGATGGGCTTTGAGTAAAATTCTATATATTTTGAATAAAATTTCATAAGTTTTGATGTGATGAATATTTCGAAGATTTCTTGAATCTAGATTTCGTCAAATAAATTCCGAACCCCCTGTATTTTATTAATACCAGAACTCTATCTCTATGTGACATATATATATATATATATATATATATATATATATATATATATATATATATACAATGAATCATGCATACAAAAAGTAGATTAGTAGATATATATATATATATATATATTACAATGAATCATTCATACAAAAAGTTGATTAGTAAAATTAATGATATAAAATGGCGAAATCTCCTCGCAAACCGAAATATTAAAGTTGCATTAACCTACGAACGACTCGATGAATGTTATGATCCTTGTTTTTAATAACTAAAAGCTGTATAAGGTCTTTTTTAATCTCTAAGTACCTTCAACTGTACATACAGTCATCCTCAGGCATGGAAATTATTTTGTTTTTAGTAAACCCAGGTAGCAATGAATATTTTTTCTGGGTCTATACATTCTTTCTTACTAAAGAATGTGTAGAGCCAGGAAGAGAAAAGGAAAAATTAATGATATCAGGTTAAAGGAATCACTGAAATAAAGAAAAATCAAAGAAACAAGAGAAAAGAAAGAAAGAGTTAAAGAATAAAAATGAAGATGCAATAAAAAATACAGAAAAAGAAAGAAAGAAAACGAAAGCATCGTTCGAATGAAAGAAAGAAAGCAATGTTATTAAAAAAGAAAGAAAGGAAAAAAGAAAGGAGGAAAAAAGGAATGCTATTAAGAAAAAAGAAAGAAAGCATGGTTAGAAAGAAAGAAAGAAGGAAGGAAGGGAGGAATGTTATTAAGAAAGAAAGAAAGGAAAAAAGAAAGGAGGAAAAAAGGAATGCTATTAAGAAAAAAAAAAGAAAGCATGGTTAGAAAGAAAGAAAGAAGGAAGGAAGGAAGGGAGGAATGTTATTAAAAAAGAAAGAAAGGAAAAAAGAAAGGAGGAAAAAAGGAATGCTATTAAGAAAAAAGAAAAAAGCATGGTTAGAAAGAAAGAAAGAAGGAAGGAAGGGAGGAATGTTATTAAGAAAGAAAAAAAAGAAAAAAGAAAGGAGGAAAAAGGAATGCTATTAAGAAAAAAAAAAAAGCATGGTTAGAAAAAGAAAAAGAAGGAAGGAAGGAAGGAGGAATGTTATTAAAAAAAAAAGAAAGGAAAAAAAAAGGAGGAAAAAGGAATGCTATTGAGAAAAAAGAAAGAAAGCATGGTTAGAAAGAAAGAAAGAAGGAAGGAAGGAGGAATGTTATTAAGAAAGAAAGAAAGGAAAAAAAAAGGAAGGAAAAAAAGGAATGCTATTAAGAAAAAAAAAAAAGCATGGTTAGAAAGAAAGAAAGAAGGAAGGAAGGAAGGAGGAATGTTATTAAAAAAAGAAAAGAAAAAAAAAAGAAAGGAGGAAAAAAAGGAATGCTATTAAGAAAAAAGAAAGAAAGCATGGTTAGAAAGAAAGAAAGAAGGAAGGAAGGAAGGAAGGAAGGAAGGAAGGGAGGAATGTTATTAAGAAAGAAAGAAAGAAAGAAAGAAATCATGTTTATTAAGAAAGAAAGAAAAAGAAAGAAAGAAAGAAAGAAAGAAAGAAGGAATGTTAAGAAAAAAGTAGGAAAGCATGGTTATTAAGAAACAAAAAAAGAAAGAAGTAATGTTATTAAGAAAAAAGAAAGCAAGTATGGTTATAAAGAAAGAAAGAAAGAATGAAAGACGGAATATCATTAAGAAAGACAGAAAGCATGGTTATTAAGAAAGAAAGAAAGAAAGAAAGAAGGAAGGAAAGAATGAATGTTATTAAGAAAAAAGAAAGAAAGTATCGTTATTAAGAAAGAAGGAAAGACAAGAAATGTTGTTAAGAAAAAAGAAAGAACACATGGTTATTAATAAAAAAAGACGGAATTTTATTAAGAATAAAAGAATGGAAGCATGGTTATTAAGAAAGAAAGAAAGAAAGAAAAAAGAAAGAAAGAATAAATGTTAATAAGAAAAAAGAAGTAATTTTATTAAGAATAAAAATAAAGAAACCATGGTTATTAAGAAAGAAAGAAAGAAGTAAGGAATGTTAAGAAAATAGAAAGAAAATCTGAAACCATAGAAGGAAATCAAGCATGATTATTAAGAAAGAAAGAAAATAAAAATGGAATAAGTTGAAGAATCTAACAGAAGAAATAAAGAATGAAATAAATAAACACTATGAATATAAAAAGAAAGAAAGAAAAAATGAAAAGGAAAAGGGCGAAAGATTGAAGAGAAACCAAATTATAAAATAAGAAAGTATTAAATAAAGAAAGAAAAGAAAACATAAGTAAAGACATGAGAAAAGGAAGAAAGAGAGATAAAAAGAAAATTAAGGAGAAGAAAGAAAGAAAGAAACAAAGAAAGAAAGGAAGAAAAAGATTAAAACAATATGAATATATAAAAAAGAAAGCAAGAAAGAGACAAAGAAAGAACAAATCAGGAAAAGAAAAGAAGATAGAAACAATATGAATATGTACAGAAAGAAAGAAAGAAAGAAAGAAAGAAAGAAAGAAAGAAAGAAAAAAAAAGAAAGAAGAAAGGAAAAAGGCGAAAGACAGAAGAGAAACCAAATTATAAAAATGAATAAGTAATAAATAAAAAAAAAAAAGAAAAAGGAAAAAGGCGAAAAAGAGACCCGGATATAAGAGAAACCCGGATATAAGAATTTTCTCTGGTCCCAAATTAGAGCCAAATTAATGTAAAAAATGAATAAACCCGGAATAAATAAAAAAAAAGAGATTTTCAAAAAATTAAAGAAAATGTATATAAAATAAAAAAATAAGAGAAACCCGGATATAAGAGATTTTCTCTGGTCCCAAATTAGAGCCTGTGATGTATATAAAATAAACCAAACCCGGATATAAGAGAAACCCGGATATAAGAGAGATTTTCTCTGGTCCCAAATTAGAGCCTGTGTTAATGTATATAAAATAAACCAAACCCGGATATAAGAGAAACCCGGATATAAGAGAGATTTTCTCTGGTCCCAAATTAGAGCCTGTGTTAATGTATATAAAATAAACCAAACCCGGATATAAGAGAAACCCGAATATAAGAGACTTCTTCTCCGGTCCCAACAACTCCCTTATATCCGGTTTACACTGTAGATAAAAAGAAAAGATTAAAAAAAGGAGAAGAAACAAAGAAAAAACAAAAATAGGAAAAAAATGACAAATAAGTAGAAAAAACGAAAACAAATGAGAGCCGGAAGAAGAAAAAAAAGATTGCTAGCCATTTAAAGAAGGCCGAAGAAAGAAAAGAGAGCGTTTTGTGTTTGTGGTTTTTGTCTTGTGTCGAATAAACGGTCATTTTTCTTTCGTGTCTTAAGCCGTCAAATCTTGTTGCAGCTCGCCATGATTTAAAAAAAAAGAAGAAAAAAGAAAAGTCATCCTCGTTCGATTCCTCTCTTTTGACATCATGCCTTATTAGGAGAGAAAAGGTGAACTCTTGTGTGCCTGGAGACAGCCTTTTCATGTCGGACATCATCTTCGGTGACGGCTAGTCCCTTGACACCGGCTGCCCGTGTTCATAATGTGGTGATTGTTACACTTAGCACCGGCTGGTGAATTTCACGTCTTTAAATGTTTCAAGTTAGTTCTAATTAGTGTAGAGAAGAACAGCAATTAGAAGTCGGGAAAGGGACGGAATGCAATGGCACCGGGTGAGTAGTGTAAATAAATAAATAAATAAATAAAGATTATGGGAAAAGAAAGAAAGAACGAAAGAATATGGGAAAAGAAAGAAAGAAAGAACGAAAGAATATGGGAAAAAGAAAGAAAGAAAAGAAAGAAAGAAAGAAAGAATATGGGAAAAAAGACGAAAGAAACAATATGGAAAAAGAAAGAAAGAATATGTGAAAAGAAAGAAAGAATGAAAGAAAGAAAGAAAGAAAGAGAGAGAAAGAAAGAAAGAATATGTAAAAAGAAAAAAGAATATGGGAAAAGAAAGAAAGAAAGAAAGAAAGAATATGGGAAAAGAAAGAAAGAAAGAAAGAGAGAAAGAAAGAATATGGGAAAAGAAAGAAAGAAAAAAGAAAGAAAGAATATAGGAAAAGAAAGAAAGAAAGAAAGAATATGGAAAAGAAAGAAAGAATATGTGAAAAGAAAAAAGAATATGGGAAAAGAAAGAAAGAAATAAAGAAAGAAAGAAAGAAAGAATATGGGAACAGAAAGAAAGAAAGAAAGAAAGAAAGAAAGAAAGAAAGAAAGAAAGAAAGAAAGAAAGAATATGTGAAAAGAAAAAAGAATATGGGAAAAGAATGAAAGAAAGAAAGAAAGAAAGAAAGAAAGAATATGGGACAATAAAGAAAGAAAGAAAGAAAGAAAGAAAGAATAAAGAAAGACTGACAGACAGATAAGGCGTTGGTGTCAGCATCTAGACAGGTTAAGAAAGAATGAAAAAATATAAGAAAAAAGAGACAAAAGAAAGAAAGAAACAAACAAGAGAAAGAAGGAAAAAATGAAAGATATTACAAGAAATGTGCAAACCGTTAAAAAAGAAACAAAAGAAAGAAAGAAAGAAAGACAAAGCGTTGATGTCAACATCTAGACAGGTTAAGAAAGAAAGAAAAAATGTAAGAAATATGTCAACTTGAAAAAAAAAAGAAAGAAAAATAAAGACAGAATAGATGAAATAAAGAAAGGAAGAAAATACATAAAAATGCGGTATTAAAGAAAAAAGAATGAGTGAAAGAAAGACAAGGTATTGACAGCAACTTCTAGACTGGTTCGGAAAGAAAAAAAGAGCTGTTGTAAGGAATATGTAATCTGGTAAAGAAAGTAAGAAGAAAAGAAAGGAAAAAGAAAGAAAGAAAATGGAAATAAATAAAAAGGAAATATAACGAAGCTAGGAAGAAAAAGCGGAGACGAAAGAATAACGGGGGGAATCTTTCTTTTTTTCTCTCTCTCCATATATATATATATATATATATATATATATATATTTGTGTGTGGAAGATATGATATACAAATCTTTATACCAGACTAACTGAATGTTAAGCTGATCAGAAATAAGTTATAAGTTTCGTCCCATGAAAGGATTTCTTCAAACTAATTGTTTTATCGGTACACATATGTATATGTGTGTACTTAAATAAATTATTTACACTCGGTGCGTTAAACTGAAAGAACAATTTACAGAGAAATTATTTCATAATTTTTGTGAATTTATATAGACTCATAATATTATTAGTTGTAAAATTATCATGATTTTTATTCATTTTAGACATTATTATTATTATTATTATTATTATTATTATTATTATTATTATTATTTCCTTTGATTTCTGGTGTATAGACATTTTCTTCCGGGTCCCAAACAGAGGTCTAAGGTCAGAAATCGCTCCCTGACCTTTTCTGCTGATCATTTTTATAAAAAAAATAAAAATAAAAACCTCAAATCATTCACATAAACAAATTAGTAATGGGTGAGCTGTACTTGTGAGTAGAATTTTTTGTATTTCTTTAAGGCATGGGCTTCCAGGAATCCTTTCTATTGAGTCTATTGAAATCATTTCTAATCAATCCGAGGGCTCCAACTGCAACAGGAATTGTTGATGTTTCCATGTGCTTTTTGAAGATCTCCAAAGATACATTGCAGTCTGCAGGGACTGCTATTAGGTCGGTGCAAAAATAATGTCGTTTTTTGACGTAAAGTTGAATGTCAAAAACGACATTATTTTTGCACCAACCTAATATATCAAGAAGGAGGCATTTTTCGTTTTTGTTTGCGGTTGCTAATCACGATATCTGAGCGATTGTTCTGTCTGTGTTGTGAAATTATTATTATTATTATTATTATTAACAGTTAAGAGAAGAGTGCGATTTACAAAACGAAAAAGAAATGAAAAACAGTGTTTCACAATGTTAAACAATATTTCAAGTAACATTTTAAAAGTTTTTCAATTAAAAGAATATATAAATCCGCAAAAACTTGTAAGACTTTGTACAAATGTTGTTTGTCTTCTAATGGAAAAACGGATGTAATGGTAACCAATGCGTCGAAACGAATGAAACGCCGCCAGCGTGAAGGAATGCAACTGAAACGTGCTTAATATGATGGTGAATTTTTCCGTTAATTGATTAGTTACTAAGAGGAATTAATCAAACAGCTTAGTGTAAATCTTATGGAACTCTCCTGCCATTCTGTTCATTATTCTTATTCTTTGTTGAGACGTTTCGACCTTTAGGTTTTTCCTCAGGATGATATAGATAAACTTTAGAGAATATCGAATGGAATCTTTTATTTAAGCTACGTGAGTATATTATACTTATTCTGTTCTCAATGTCTAGTTTTATTGCTTACCTTGTTTCCATTTAATCTAAGTCTTTACTACCGGGCTCAAGGATTGAACGTACAATTATTAACTGTCTCTATCTCTGAGATGCGCTATTATGATTATTTACATTATTCGGACTGTTATCCTCATCGTTATTGCCATATTCACAACGTTTCGGCCGTTGTACGCGCCTGCCTTCTTCAGGTGATTGGAATTTCATCCACCGGGGGTAGATTCTTCTAGTTCCACACACCATGCGACTTCCGGTTATTTCCCTTTATTCAACTCTCCAAGTTTTTTTGGTTCACCACTGCTTTAGCCTGTTATTGAACTCACAACTATCCGATGGATGAAATAAAGGGTTCGATTCGATATTCCAATCACATGAAGAAGGCCATAGCTTACTACGTCCGAAATGTGAACATATCAATGAGGATGAGGATAACAGTCCTAATAATGTTAGTAATTTATACAATTAATAAGTTACTGTTATGGTAATTTACCCACGCAGGCATGGACTCTCCCAACTATAAATAGGAGCAGGTACTGCCTTTTGAGGAGGGAAGTTTCCAGCAGTCAGCTCTGACAGTCGGACCGAACATTCTTGCTGTAACACTCTCGTTTGTATATGTTTGTATTACTGTTTTTTTCTGTTAATATATTTGTTTAACTCAATTCCTCTCTTTGTACACGATTTACATTATTCGGGCTATTGTCCTCATCTTTGTCGCTATGTTTCTCACTACGTTTCGGCCGTTGTACGCTCCGGCCTTCTTCAGGTGGTTGGAATATCGAACTGAACCCTTTATTTCGATCACTAGGGTAGACTGTTCTAGTTCCTCGTGCCATATCTAATGGATGTCAGCTATCTCCTGTCAATTCCCCTCAGAAAGTTCTCTACTGCCTTAACCAGGTATTGAACTCAAACTCTTTGGGTCCTGTCACTGGATCTAACTAACGCCTTTATCTACTCTGCCATGTGTCCGAATAATGTAAATAGTGTACATAATACCTCATCTCAGATATATAGATATTGTGTCTTTGTGTCTTTATTTCTGGCCCTTACACTAACCAAATTAAAAAAAAAAAACATCGCTGTAATCCACTACTCGGATCATCAGACCCTTGAAGAAGGCCGAAGCGCCCACCAGCTAAAACGTTGTGTTAATATCATCAAAGAAGAGAACATTAATGTGTGTTCCTTTTATTTTAATTTTAGTTGTTTTCTAAACACTAGGTGGTTTTATATTATTATTAGATTAAGCATTGTCAAAAATGTTAAATTTTGGCTGGAATTTCTTTTATTTTAATTTCTGTTGCTTTTTATTGCAACTACCCATGCTGTTATTCTACTGACGCTAGTAATTAGTACAGATTAGTAATAAGAAATAATTCGAACACTAATTCCTTTTAACTTCGCGAACGACAGCTGCTTGATCGTTTAAGCTACCGGAAACAACATAGCTGAATATGAAATCTTGCAATGCGAACGCAGTCTTTAGTTCGCTACTTTATTTTATTTTTTTTAAGCATTTCACCTCCAGCAAGGTGGGAGTGACACTAACAGGCTGGGGTTTACAGAGAGTGAAAGTGAGGGGGAAAAATTAAGTAAGGGGGGAATGAGGAAATGATTAAAGAAGAACGGGAATCAAGGCAACAGATGACAATTGACGTTGCATTTAAATTTTTGAAGATTGTAGTTATCAGGGAAACAAGTAAGCGGAAGGGAGTTCTAATGTTGGGAAGTGCGAAAAAAGAAGCTGTTGGAATAGAAGTGGCGATAACATTTAACTATTTCAGCATTAAAATGATGGGACCTAGATGCCAATCTAGTAGCACGCTTAAATTCATGTAGTCAGGTCATCAGGGAATACAGCTCGTCAGAACAGTAGTCATGAAAATATTTGTAGAAAAGACAGAGGGAAGCCACATCACGTCTATGAGAAAATGGCTGAAGTGGAGATGTCAAGTATGGAGCGTTTACATTGCAGATGATCTTTGGATTTTGTCGGGAACCTTGGGATGAACAGTAGGGGCGCCGGACTAGATATGGCAATAATATTCTATGCATGGACGAATGGTAGATTTGTAGGTTTGTAAGATGTACTCTAATGAGAAAAAAAATCTTGTGTCACGGCACAGTGAACCGACATTCCTTGCAGTAGATGCAGCTATTTATTCAACGTAGTTGTCTCACCTCAAGTCATTGGAAAGCGTGAAGCCAAGGAGGCGCCGTGAGACACTCTCACGGAGTCGAGCAATGATGATGGGGGGAGGGAAATTTCTTTGTGGCTGTTAAATGAGAGCAGTTTAGTTCTGGCGTCGTTAAAATTTACAAGTCATATTTCTTAAAACTTTTAACATAAGCTTTTTCTTTGCCAATGCACTTAACCCAGCAATTTACTATAGATGACACAAAAACCGAAAATTATGCAATCGAAATTTCAGATTCAATTTCGGCTAATTACTTTATCAGGCTACAAACTTATTGATCGACCTTCGTATCTACAGATGGAATTTTTAAACTAGACTGACAGAGGCGATTAGTATGTTCGCTGTGAAAACTATACTTAGCAAGTTCGTTCCCCTTTGGGAGCCCTGACCGTGGAGCAAGGGTGAGCAAGATGGGCTGGACCGACCATTACTACATTTAAGGAAAATAAAGAATTGCAAAAAGGAAACAAAAAGCCCTACTTAAGCATCAAATAAACAAACAAATAAATAAAATAGACAAATGTAAAGTCGAAAAAGTGAGCGGAACATCGTTGTCAAGATGGCCGTGTAAGCTGACACCCCTTGGCATAAAATAGATTACCAAGAAAATATTGACGATAATGGCGGACAACCAGCGACATTTATTACTTGCATCCCGCGTTCCTATCACGAATGATCGTCGTCTTTAAAGATGTTTGTTTCTCCTATTTGTGTTAGGTGCTTCCCCACTAACCACTATAAGGATCCATTAGTTCTTTTTTGTTGTACGTCTTTCTTTCTTTTCTTTTCTTTCTTTTTCTTTCTTTCTTTCTTTCTTTTTTTTCTTTCTATTCCTTTTTCTTTCCGTTCTTCATTCATCTTTTTCATTCATTCATTCTTTCTTTCTTTCTTTTTCTTTGCTTTCTTCGTTCATCTTTTTCCTTCCTTCATCCATTCTTTGTTTCTTCCTTTCTTTCTTCCTTTTTTTTTCCCCTCCTTGTTTCATTTCTTGTTCCTTTCATTTTTCTTCACTGAGTCTTGTTTATTTTTGTTTCTTTCTTTCTGTTTTCATGCGTTCTTTCTTTCTTTCTTTTTCCTTTCCTTTCTTCATTCATCTTTTTCATTCATTCATTCATTCATTCATTCATTCTTTCTTTCTTTTTTTTTGCTTTCATCATTCATCTTTTTCATCATTCATTCATTCATTCATTCATTCTTTCTTTCTTTTTTTTTTTTCTTTCATTTCTCATTCCTTTTTCATTCATTTATTCAGTCTAACTTTTTTTTTTTCTTTGTTTCATTCTTTTTTTTTCATTCATCCATTCTTTCTTTCTTTTTTTTTCTTTCTTTCATTTTCATTTTTTCATTCATTTTTCTTTCTTTCTTTTTTTTTCTTCTCTTTTTTTGTTCCTTTCCATTTTTCATTCTTTTTTTTTTGTTTCTTTCTTTTCTTTCTTTTCTTTCTTTCTTTTTCTTTTCTTTCTTTCTTTTCTTTTTCCTTTTCTTTTCCTTTCCTCATTCATCTTTTTCATTCTTTCTTACTTTCTTTTTTCTTTCTTTTTCTTTGCTTTCATCATTCATCTTTTTCATTCTTTCTTTCATGATTTCTTTCTTTTTTTTCTCCTTTCTTCATTTTTCGTTCCTTTCATTTTTATTCACTCTAACTTGTTTTTATTGTTTCTTTCTTTTTGTTTTCATTCATCCATTCTTTCTTTCTTTCTTTCTTTTTCTTTCTTTCTTTCTTTCTTTCTTTCTTTCTTTCCATTCCTTTTTCTTCCCTTTCCTCATTCATCTTTTTCTTTCTTTCTTTCTTTCTTTCTTTCTTTCTTTCTTTCTTTCTTTCTTTCCATTCCTTTTTCTTCCCTTTCCTCATTCATCTTTTTCTTTCTTTCTTTATTTCTTTCTTTCTTTCTTTCATTCTATTCCTTTTCCTTTCCTCATTCATCTTTTTCATTCTTTCTTTTTTTTTTTCTTTTTTTTTCTTTTCTTTGCTTTCATCATTCATCTTTTCATTCTTTCTTTCATGATTTCTTTCTTTTTTTTCTCCTTTCTTCATTTCTCGTTCCTTTCATTTTTATTCACTCTGACTTGTTTTTATTGTTTCTTTCTTTTTGTTTTCATTTCATCTTTCTTTCTTTCTTTCTTTCTTTCTTTTTCTTTCTTTCTTTCTTTCTTTCCATTCCTTTTTCTTCCCTTTCCTCATTCATCTTTTTCTTTCTTTCTTTCTTTCTTTCTTTCTTGTTCTTTTCATTTTTCTTCACTGTGCCTTGTTTATTTTGTTTCTTTCATTCTGTTTTCATTCATTCTTTTTTCCTTCTTTCTTTTCTTCTTTCAGTTTATTTGGCTTTTTCGTCTTGGGATCATGTTTCTTATTTTTTCATTCAATTTCTCACTTTTCTTCCACTTAATATGTTCTTCCTTTCTTCTTTCTGTCTTTCTTTAGGTTTATTGGATTTTTTTCTTCATAATTTTCATTCTTTTTCTCACATTTCTTTCTGCTTTACATTCTTTCTTTATTTCTTTCTTTCTTTCGTTTTTCATTCATTCATTCTTTTTTATTTGGCTTTTTTTTCCTTGGGATCTTTCTTCTTATTTTTCATTCAATTTCTCACATTTCTTCTATTTAAACACTCACTTTTATTTTTCTCCTTTTTCATTCAATTCTTCAGGCTTCCTTTGTTTAATTTCTTTATTTTTTTATCAGTGTAAATTATGTCTACCGGCTTGTGCATTCGAGAATACCTTGCGGAAGAGCATATTTTTCTTTATTAAGTCTCTCGAATGTGCAGGCCGGCAGATGAAATTCATGTTGCTTATAACCCCCACCCCCAACAACAACAAAACAACAACACACATACTAAGCTTCTATTCAAACTTGTGTAAACACTAAAATAACATTTTGTGTAATAAGAAAAAAATGTCAGATCTAAAATAAAATCCATTATTTAAAGAGAAAGGCGTGAATGTCTCTTCTTACCTCCCAAGATATGGGTTAAATAGCAAAGTAGACTGAGCTTTCTAGCCTTGCATTTCAGCCAGATTAATAGGCAAAAGGGAACGGCTCCATTATGTTTCCAAAGAATGTCGTGTAATTAGGTAATAAAGTAAATTAATTTCTATGGAATCATTATAGCGTATATCCTTAAGAAACAAAATATTCCTTTCTATTGATACTAGATTTCACTCAATACAAGTCCCTGGAGCCACTCAAGCTAGAGCAATATTGAATAGGCTTTCTGATATGAATGTAACAGGACGTAATATGAAGTGTAGATTATGATTCTAGATAACGACCCTTGACTTGAGGAGGTTAAGATTGTCGTATTCAGGAAAGTATTCACGACGATGTCTTTCACAAAGTAGCAGTTCGTCAGAATAATGTAATAGGAACATTCTTATAAAAATTGAAATACGAAAGTAATGATTCGACTTCGAGGAAGAAGTTAAACTTATATGAACTGTAAAGATCTGAACTGCTGGAACTGGGAAGAAGGCGAAGGATAAAGGAAAACGAGATAGCTAAGCGAGTCCAATAACGAAAGTCGAAAGCACAAGAAAGAATCATTTGAGAACTCAAGAGAAACATTTTCTGGATGTAAACATCAACGCCATATATATATATATATATATATATATATATATATATCTTGGAATCTTTCCGACAAACAGGAAAATAGGATTAATAAGCTAGAAAAGAGAATCCATTGTTTCTTTTTTTCTCATTTCCTTTTTCTTTCTTTTCTTGTTTTTTTATTTATTTTTTTTATTTTTTTGCTTAAATTTCTTAATTCCTTCCTTCATTTTTTCTTTCAATACATTTTTGTAGTAATGTCTCTCTAGTCATGTCTTTCTTTCTTTCTTTCTATTGAACTTTCTTTTTATTGAACTCTCTCTCTCTCTCTCTCTCTCTCTCTCTTTTCTTCTTTAATCATTTTTTCTTCCTTTGTTTCTTTCTTTCTTTCTTTCTTTCTTTCTTTCCTTCCTTGCTTTCTTTCCTTCCTTCATCTATTTGTTACTTTATTTTTATTCAACTATAACAGCTCTTTCTCTGTATATCTATCTCTTTATTTCTCAACGACTGGCTTTTATTCCTAAATCCTTTATTTCTTTCAAAGATTCATTTATTTGTTATTTTAGATTTTTGTATTTATTCATTATTCAGCTCTTTCTCTGTATATATTTATTACTTTCTTTAGTTCTCAATATTCTGAGATGAGGTATTTTATTCCTAAATCCTTTATTTCTTTCAAAGATTTGAAGTTTTGTATCTGTCTATATTTCTGAGATGAGGTATTATGTACATTATTCACATTATTCGGCTATTGTCCTCATCTTTGTCGCCATATTTATTACAAAGTTTCGGCCTTTCAGTATCTGTATATTTCTGAGATGAGGTATTATGTACATTATTTACATTATTCGGACTATTGTCCTCATCTTTGTCGCCATATTTATTACAACGTTTTGGCCTTTCAGTATCTGTCTATATTTCTGAGATGAGGTATTATGTACATTATTTACATTATTCGGACTATTGTCCTCATCTTTGTCGCCATATTTATTACAACGTTTTGGCCTTTCAGTATCTGTCTATATTTCTGAGATGAGGTATTATGTACATTATTTTACATTATTCGGACTATTGTCCTCATCTTTGTCGCCATATTTATTACAACGTTTCGGCCTTTCAGTATCTGTCTATATTTCTGAGATGAGGTATTATGTACATTATTCACATGATTCGGCTATTGTCCTCATCTTTGTCGCCATATTTATTACAAAGTTTCGGCCTTTCAGTATCTGTCTATATTTCTGAGATGAGGTATTATGTACATTATTTACATTATTCGAACTATTGTCCTCATCTTTGTCGCCATATTTATTACAACGTTTTGGCCTTTCAGTATCTGTCTATATTTCTGAGATGAGGTATTATGTACACTATTTACATTATTCGGACTATTGTCCTCATCTTTGACGCCATATTTATTACAACGTTTCGGCCTTTCAGTATCTGTCTATATTTCTGAGATGAGGTATTATGTACACTATTTACATTATTCGGACTATTGTCCTCATCTTTGTCGCCATATTTATTACAACGTTTCGGCCTTTCAGTATCTGTCTATATTTCTGCGATGAGGTATTATGTACATTATTTACATTATTCGGACTATTGTCCTCATCTTTGTCGCCATATTTATTACAATGTTTCGGCCGTTGTACGCTCCGGCCTTCTTCAGGTGGTTGGAATGTCAAACTGAACCCTTTATTTAACTCACTGGGGTAGACTGTTCTAGTTCCACGTGCCATGTCTAATGGATGTCGGTTATCAGTTATCTCCTGCTTAATTCACCTCTCAAAGTTCTCCAACGCCTTAACCAGGTATTGAACTCACACTCTTTGAGTCCTGTCACTGGATCTATCTAAAGCCTTTATCCACTGTACCATGTGTCCTTGAGTAATGTTGTAATAAATATGGTGACAAAGATGAGAACAATAGTCCAAATAATGTAAATAGTGTAGGATTTATTTTTTTGTTTGTTTGTTTCTTTTTTCTTTCTTTCTTTTTATTCAACTGCTATTATCTATCTATCTATCTATCTATCTATCTATCTATCTATCTATCTATCTATCTATCTATCTATCTATCTATCTCAGTCTCTTCCTTATCTATCTATCTATCTATCTATCTGTCTATCTGTCTATCTATCTATCAGTATCTCGTTTTATTCGTGAATCATTTTTCCCTCTTTCTTATTTTCAAAGAATTTATTGCAAAGACCTTCGTTTTCATTTGATACTTTCTTTTTTATCACTTTCTTTCAAAAAACTTTTTCTTTCAATGATATTTGCAGGGAATTTCTTTTTTTCTCTATAAATACTATTATATCTCTTTCACACGTTTTTTCCCTCCTTTTCTCTATTCATAAACCCTTTATCGCCTTCTTTCTTTCAAAGAATTTTTTTTAAAGAATTCTTTCTTTCTTTTTCCTTTAAACGGAAACTTTAATTTTTCGACCATTCCTTCCTTTACTTGCTACTATAGCTTATATCAATCAGAAACACTCTTTTCTCATTAGCATCAAACTCTTTGGCGATCACTCCCCTCCCCCACAAAAGAAATTTCTGGAAAAAAAAACTGCAAGCTTAATTACACACAAGACAACTTTATATTTATTTCCATTTTCAGCTACAATTTCTTGTTCACTCAATCCCAGCATCGTCTTCGGCTTTATTTATTTATTTATTCGTTTTTATTTCGTGTCTGACGATATTTTTCCCTTTTAATATTTTTCTTTTCTTTTTCTGAAACATTTTCTTTAAATTTTGTTTCTTTAGAGTTTTTCTGATATTTTTTCCCCTCTGGTTTAAAAAGAAAATCTGTTTTCTATTTTTGTTTCCTACTTTCATTTTTTCCTATTTTTATTCCGCCTTAAAGTTCCATATTTTCACTTAAGCTTTTAATTTAACGTTGATAATAAAATACCTTTTCATTTTTTTCTTTCTTTCGAAGAATTTCTGTTTTTTTCCTTTCACGCTTTTTCTTTACTTTACTTTTTTTCTGTCTTTATTTCAAAGAATTTATTTTCTTTCTCTGTTTCTTTTCATTGCTTGTTTCTTTCTTTTCCATCATCCTTTCTTTCTTTCCTTCTTTCTTTTCCCTTATTCTTTGTTTATTCCTATTTTCTTTCTTTCTTTCTTTCTTTCTTTCTTTTTTTCTTTCTTTCTTAAAGATCTTTTGTTTGTTTGTTGGTTGGTTTCTTTCTTTCTTTCTTTCTTTCTTTCTTTCTTCTTTCCTTTCTTTCTTTCTTTTCCCCTTTCCTTTGTTTCTTCCCCTAGTTGTTTTTCTTTCTCTCTTTTCTCTATTCTTTCTTTCTTTCTTTCTTTCTTTCTTTCTTTCTTTTCCCCCCGATCTTTTGTTTGTTTGTTTGTTGGTTTCTTTCTTTCTTTCTTTTTTTCTTTCTTTCTTTCTTTGTCCTTCCGATATTTTGTTTGTTTGTTTGTTTGTTTGTTTCTTTCTTTTTTTCCCCGATCTTTTGTTTGTTTGTTGGTTGGTTTCTTTCTTTCTTTCTTTCTTTCTTTTCCCTTATTCTTTGTTTATTCCTTTCTTTCTTTCCTTTTTCCACCGATGTTTTGTTTGTTTGTTTCCTTGTTTGTTTGTTTCTTTCTTTCGTTTTTCTATCTTTTCCCCTAACCTTTGTTTCTTCCTTTCTTTGTTTTTCTTTCTTTCTTCCTTTCTTTCTTTCTTTCTTTCTTTCTTTCTTTCTTTCTCATTCTATGTTTATTCCATTCTTTTTTTCTTTCTTTCTTTCTTTCTTTAACTGATTATTCTCTTGGCCCTCTTTTTCCTTTGTCTCTCATCCTCACCTACCCATACCCACGAAATGAACTCATCACCCCTCATCTTCCGTATAAACTAAACCTTGATTATGCGCGAATAATTACAGCTCTTCTTCCATCACTTGTCTCTCCAGCCCCCGCCTCCTGCATCACCCCCATGACTCCGTTGTGGGGGGGGGGAGACCTGGTCAATCATTCCTTCATTCGCTCCTTCATTTACTCTCTCATCTCCTTTTTTTAACAGTTATTTATTCGCCCGCTCCTTTCATGTAATCAGACTAACCGAGGGCGTTTCTCTTTGGCTTTTTTCCCCCCTCAGCCTTTTCGCAGTAATTGTGGATCGTGTTACCCTAAGAAGCATCAATGCATTTGTCTCGCATTCATTCTAATTATTATAATAACGCCAGATTTCGTCCTGACAATCAAATTTGCCTTGTTTTTCAATTGCTTTATTGCTTCAAATATTAATGTCGTTCATGATTTCGTCGTCTTCTTCATCTCATCACTTCATCTATTTCTTCTTCTTCTCCTTCTCCTTCTCCTCCCCCTCTTTCTTCTTCTTCTCATTCTCGTCCTTCTTCTTCTTCTCGTCTTTCTTCTTCTTCTCGTTTCTTCCTTCTTCTTCTTCTTCTTTTCTTCTTCTTCTTTTTCTTTTTCTTCTTCTTCTCCTCGTCCTCCTTCTTCTTCTTCTTCTTCTTCTTCTTCTTCTCGTCCTTCTTCTTCTTCTCGTTTCTTCCTTCTTCTTCTTCTTTTCTTCTTCTTCTTCTTCTTCTTCTTTTTCTTCTTCTTCTTCTTCTTCTTCTTCTCGTCCTTCTTCTTCTTCTCGTCCTTCTTCTTCTTCTCGTTTCTTCCTTCTTCTTCTTCTTTTCTTCTTCTTCTTCTTCTTTTTCTTCTTCTTCTTCTCGTCCTTTTTCTTCTTCTTCTTCTTCTCGTTTCTTCCTTCTTCATCTTCTTCTTCTTCTTCTCCTTTTTCTTCTCGTTTCTTCTTCTTCTCGTTTCTTCTTCTTCTCGTTTCTTCTCCTTCTCGTTTCTTCTTCTTCTTCTCATTTTTCTTTTTTTTCTTCTTCTTCTCCTCCTCCTTCTTCTTCTTCTCGTTTCTTCCTTCTTCTTCTTCTCGTTTCTTCCTTCTTCTTCTTCTTCTTCTTCTTCTTCTTCTTCTTCTTCTCGTCCTTCTTCTTCTTCTTCTTCTCGTTTCTTCTTCTTCTCGTTTCTTCTTCTTCTTCTTCTCCTTCTTTTTCTTTTTTTCTTCTTCTTCTCGTCCTTCTTCTTCTCGTTTCTTCTTTCTTCTTCTTCTTCTCGTTTCTTCCTTCTTCTTCTTCTTCTTCTTCTTCTTCTTCTTCTTCTTCTCGTCCTTCTTCTTCTTCATCTCGTTTCTTCTTCTTCTTCTTCTCGTTTCTTCTTCTTCTTCTCCTTCTTTTTCTTTTTTCTTCTTCTTCTTCTCCTTCTTTTTCTTTTTTCTTCTTCTTCTTCTCGTCCTTCTTCTTCTTCTCGTTTCTTCCTTCTTCTTCATCTTCTTCTCGTCCTTCTTCTTCTTCTTCTTCTTCTCGTTTCTTCCTTCTTCTTCATCTTCTTCTTCTCGTTTCTTCTTCTTCTTCTCGTTTCTTCTTCTTCTTCTTCTTCTTTTTCTTTTTTTCTTCTTCTTCTCGTCCTTCTTCTTCTTCTTCTTCTTCTCGTCCTTCTTCTTCTTCTCGTTTCTTCTTCTTCTTCTTCTCGTTTCTTCTTCTTCTTCTTCTCCTACTTTTTCTTTTTTTTCTTCTTCTTCTCGTTTCTTCCTTCTTCTTCTTCTTCTTCTTCTTCTTATTATTATTATTGTTTTTCTGTTGCTCCTTCACTACATCTGTTTCATTCATTTTTTCCTACCACTTCATTTCCTTTTCTTCATCATTTATTTCAAGATGGAAATCCAGAAGAAATGACAAAGTACCTAACTTTTGGCTCTATCATTTGTCATCATTCCATAAAACCTTTACGCAAACTTTATCAATGCGAATTAATAACCCCAATGAAATTCCAGAATGGTTTCACTGAAGGAATTACACATCTCCTACCATCTCCTAAATTTTTCAACGCGAAAATGTAGGAAGATCAAACGGAAATATAAAATTAAATTACTAAATGAAATTCCAACTATCAAAGAAATACTGCAGAGAGACTGAAATTAGACATACATTGAACAAGACGATATTAAAAGCATTGTAGGTTCTATCGACAAAATATGATATTTCAAACGGACCTTAAGAAATTTTACAGGTAAATTGGAAAGGCAGTTATAGAGATCAAAAAGCAACCCACCATTTTAAAAGTGCACAAATTTTGGGAGAATATTTAGAGCAGCTCAAAGGAATATAATATCAATGCAGAATAGATTACATGAGAACAAGAAATAATGAAGGATAAACCTGTACAAGAATGGAAAAATATAACCAAGAAAAATGTTAGACAAGCTCTAAGAAAATCCCAAAATGGGAATCCCCAAGAAAATGACGAGGTACCCAACTTTTGGTTTTATCATCTGTCATCAATCCATCAAATTAACGGACAAACTATTAGAAAAACATCACAGAAGTAAATAATGTCATATATGCATCACTTCTAGCAGCCACTGAAAAACTTAATGCTAATACAAAAGATTAGACAACTGACAAAAAGAGCCCACCTGGAAGGCAAAATTAAAGCGAGAATTTGAGGAAGTCAGACGTGAATTGGTGATATTCTGTGAGATTTCAAGAAATTCAAATGTTTCAATAAGAAAAAGAAAGAAGGTCAAGCGGAAATATAAAATGAAAGCAATAAATGAAATTCCACCAATCAAGGAAATACTTAAACAGAAACTGAAAATAAAGGAACGGAGAACGAAGGAGATATGAAAAGCATTGGCGGTTCTGTAGATAAAATAAAATATTTCAAACGGAACTCAAGAAGTTTTACAAGGAAATTGGAAAAGCATTTATAAAAGTCAAAAAGCCAGGGAGAATATTTGGAGCAACCCAAAGGAATATAATCACAATGTAGAGTGGATTAAACGAGAAAAAAAAGAAAGAATGAAGGATAAACCTGTACAAGAATGGAAAAATATAGCCAAGGAATAATATTAGACAAGCTCTAAGAAAATCCTCGAAATTAAAATCCCCAGGAAATGACAAGGTACACAACTTTTGGTTTTATCATTTGTCATGTAGGTTCTATAGATAAAATAAAATATTCCAAATGGACCTCAGTTAATTTTACAGGGAAATTGGAAAAGCGGTTATAGAACTTAGAAATACACTATATATACTGAAGAAGTGCAAAACTTGTAGGAGAATATTTGAAGCAACCCCAAAGAATATAATTCCAATGCAGGATAGACCAAAAAAGAACAATAAAGAATGAGCGATAAACTTGTGCAAGAATAGAAAAAATATAAAATTCCAAAAATAGAAATTGCCAGGCGATAACTAGGCTCCCAATTTTTGGCTCTATCATCTGTCATCAATCCATAAAACTCTTGCACAAAATTTATCAATGCTAATTAATATAACCCCAATGAAATTCCAGAATGGATTGACATATCTCCTACCAAAAACAGGTGAACAGATTATCCAAAAAATTATAGGCCAATAACATGCCTGTTCAACACATATAACTTGATAACGTTTGTCCTGACGAACTGTACTTTTTTCTCGATGAAAACAACATTCTTTCCCTGGAACAAAAGGGATGTTGGAGAGCTTCCTCTGATTGCAATGATCAACTGCTAATAAATGAAATGATTCTGAAAAATTGTAGGAGAAAGGGAAAAGTTTCATCATTGCTTGGATAGATTACCGTAAAGCCTTTGATAGTGAGCTACACTCTTGGACCCTTAAACCTTTCGAAATGTACAAAGTCTTCTCGGTGACCGTAAATTTCTTTAAATATAGCATGGATCTGTGGTAAACTACATTATACCTAAATCACACCAAAGCTACTGACCGTCCGTATGACGATAAACTACATCCGCGTCATGGGTAAGACGATAAACTACATCCAAAAGCAAGACCTCTAATCAGGAGGTTTTGAGGAGCGTGGTAGCACCTGTTAGGGTCACAGCTATGGGAAATTAGTTGACACCCAAACTGGGGTGAAAAAACTATGAAAGTATACAAATAGGTTTTAATACATACCAGAAATACTTTAAAAAAAATATTACGAGCTATAGTTTATTTTGGAAGAAGATAGATTAGATTAGATTAGATTAGATAAGATTAGATATTACCAGCAATAAAAATCTTGTCATTAAGTAACCCACTGAGGTTGATATGCCCTAAAACAAACCAATATATACTGAAATAGATAGATATATAAATAAAAAATATTACCAGCATTAAAAATGTAGTCGACATTAAATAACCCATTGAGGTGTTGATATGCTGTAAAACAAATCGAACCAACCAAAACAACCAAAGCTGCTGCCACTTCGAATTGTTTAAAAATCTGACGAAGAATCTTTCAAGGAGACACGATGTCGCCCCTTCTGTTCTGCCTGTCCCTAACCCCCTTTCATATGGATTAAACAGTAATAACAATGGATGCAAAATAAACAAAAATATGTTTAATCACCTACTCTACATGGATGATATCAAACTCTTTGCCGAAGATGATAATCAGTTGAAGGCTATCACACTGAAATGTTTCAATGATGATATCAGTATGGATATCGGATTAGAGAAATATGCAAAAGTAACATTCAACAAAGCGAAAATTACAGAAAAACAATCAAAAGATCTAGATTCTGTCACAAAGTTTAGGGAACAAGAACAAGAAGAAGTCTATAAATACCTAGGAGTCAGCGAAGTTGATGGAATATAATATACCCAAAATGAAGGAGAAAAGTGAGAAAAGAATATTATAAGCGTATGTGCCTAGTGTTAAATACCAGTTTGATCTGACAAAACAAAATATCAACCTTAAACACTTTAGTTGTACCTGTGATGCAAAACAGTTTCAACATCGTTAACTGGACCACAGTTGACATTAATAGTGTCAAAAGAAGAAAGCTTCTCACTTGTCAGCGCATGCATCATTCTAAAGCTTCTGTTGGTCGTCTGTATGTGTCCAGATCCGAAGGAGGTAGAGGATTAGTTCAACTAGAACTGTATTACAAAATTACAACAATCGGTCTTTTTCAAGTGGGTGAAGAAGTGCAAATAAACCATAATGCACCTCTACTGCAGCTGCAAAGAACCTAAAAGGAAATCAAATACAGAAATGATGGCAAGATAAGCTTCTTAATAGTCTAAATCCTTAATTGAGCCATATATGACATTAAGCGAATGGGTGCCAAAACAAGAAAGCTTCTCACTTGCCAACGCATGCATCATCCTAAAGCTGCTGTTGATCATCTGTATGTGTCCAGATCCGAAGGAGGCAGAGGATTAGTTCAACTAGAACTATCTTTTAAAAAAAAAGAAATATAACAATCGGTCTTTAACGATTGCTGGAAACTACAGAAGACCGGAATTATGATCAGTTTCAAGGAACCTGAAAGAAATAAGAAACTTTATTGCGTAATAAAGGAAGCCAACAAATTCAAAAAGGAATTTCAAGTGGGTAAAGAAGTGTAATTAAACCAAAATACACCTACTTCAGCGGCAAAGAACGTAAAAAAAATAACAAAGTAAAACAATGCACCTACTGCAGCGACAAAGGATCTAAACAAGAAAGGAAGCTTAATGTTATTAATGGTTAGCTATTGTTTTTGCTGGACTGAAATTGTTCATTTTTGGAGAAAAAAATTAAAAAAAAAAGAAAGAAAAGGAGATCTTGGCTGATCGCAAAATTTAGTTAATAACGGTCGTAGAAACCCATCAATTTTCAGGTAGGCTGGACATTTTATGTCAGCCACCTGAAATAAACTATTTTCATAAGGAAAAAACGTGTCTTCAATCAAACATTTTAAAATTCAAATTAACTGATAAATTTTATCAGTAACAGACTTTAGTAAACTTAATAATTAAGGTGACATAAAAAAAAAATGAAACCCTAAAATCTTCTGTTTGATGTTCATAAATATATCCCATCACTTTTATCCCTTTACTACGGAAGGAAATCAAGCATATTGAGAGCATTTTGTTTTCACAGTTGAAAAGAAATTCCAACTAGACATCCCAAGTGAATACACATATTCCATTGTACATGATACTGCTGGAGTATCAAAAGGGACTCAAATAACATTGGACATGGCAGACAATCAAGAAAGAGAAAATTTTTACCAAAGTTCTTATGTTCACAAAGGTTTTATTTCTGCTGTTAGTTTATGAAATGATTTGATGAAAATACTTGTTGGTCTTGGTATATTCAATCGTGTTATTTTTAAAGATTTAGGGTCTGATTGTTATTGTAAAAATAGCATTCCTAAGTAAGCAGACCAATATTTGTTGGTTTAAATACGAATTAAGAGGTTTCGACGATTTTATTTTGAGAAATATTGCTATCGGTCAATATCATATATACAGAAAACAAATGAAAAATTTTTTTTTTCCCAAAAATGAGGCGTTTCTGTACAGCAAAAACGCTATCTAATCAAGAAAATGTAAGGTCATTTTCAGATTCACCGCCCTCAAATTACCTAAAACAGATGTTTGGTGTCTCGGCCCCGTTTTAACCCCATTGCTAACTAAAAATTGCCAAGCACACATGCTGAAAAACTGTGTTAATCTGAAATGCAGATTATGTTATAATCATCAAGAGACAATTGACCATCTTGTATTAGGTTTCACGGTGCTAGCACGCACTGAATATAAACTCATCGTGATAGTGTGGGTGAATATCTGCATTGGAAACTATGTAACAAGAAACTGGTATGAACATCACCCTGGCCCGGTTTACAGAGATAGGACCTGTAACAATATTATGGGATCTTACAATACCCACAGACAGAATAATCAAAACTAGTCACCCAGACATCGCAGTCAAAGACCATAAGAACGGAATCTGCTTCCTTATTGACATGACAGTCCCTGCAAACTGTAATATATCTTTGAAAATCTTCAAAAAGCTATCAAGATACAAGGATAGGATTGCGAAGTAATTCCAGTTGTAGGCTTGTTTTTAAAAGGTTCTGGTAAAGTCATTGACGGGATCCCTGGTAGCCAATGCTTTAAAGAAATACGAAAAAAATCGTTTTCATAAATACAGCTCACACCTTTAGAATGGCCTTAACAATGTAAAATGTGTGTTTTCTTCGATTTTTTTATTTTATTTTGTACAATGATGTTCAGTCGAAAATGCCATGATATCATTTTTGACCTTAGGTCTCTGGCTGGGACCCGGAAGGAAATTAGCATACAACAGAAACCAAAGGAAATAATAATAATAATAATAATAATAATAATAATAATAATAATAATTATTATTATTATTATTTTCTTTGATATCTAGCGTTTACACATTTCTTTCCGGGTCCCGCCCAGGGACCAAAGAAAAAAAAATTATATTATTATTTTTTATTATTATTATTATTATTATTATTTTTATTTTTATTTTCTTTGATTTCTGGCGTTTATACATTTCTTTCCTGGTCCCGCCCAGGGACCTAAGGTTAGAAACGGCATCATGACATTTTCCACTGACAAAAAAAAAAAAAAAAGTACATAGATAACGCCCTTCTTAAAGTGTGGGCTGTACTTGCCAGAACAATTTTTTGTATCTATTTGAGGCATGGACTTCCAGGAATCCCTTCAATTAGTCTACTGCAATCTTTTCCAAACAGTCCTAGGGCTCCAACTACAACAGGGATTGTTGATGTTCCCATATGCCACATTTTCGAGATTTCTTCTTCTTCTTCTTCTTCTTATTATTATTATTATTATTATTATTATTATTATTCTTTATCGGTGTGGCTCACCCTGGTGGCCATTATATAAGAGCCAAAGAAACTGGAAATCTTAAATATAAACTGAACTCCGGATTGAAGTGGCTTTTACGTGGGAAGTGCAGGCCACTATTGGCCCAGTTAAAGTTAGAATGCTGGGATCCATACCAACGAGCCTAAAGACCTGACATGAACAAAATCGGAATAAAGCATAGTATCCTATCGATTCAAAAGTCTTCGTTGGCAACGCAAATATTCCGCGAAAGGTGAACTCTCTTTGAGGCCGTCCGGAGAATACCCATCATGCAAGCTCTCCGGCTGAATAATAAACACCGTGGAAAATAAATAAATAAATAAATAAATAATAATAATAATAATAATAATAATAATAATAATAATTCATATGATACTCCAAAGAAAATAAAAAACGCTTGAAAAATACCGGAACCTGGTTAGGGAATTGAAAAAGCTATGGAACATGACTTTTGGAACAATTCTCTTTTAGTAATGGGTGCAATTGGAACAACACTTAGAAAAAGAGCGCTTATGGAAAATTGGAATAAAGACCAAGATTTTAGACCTCGACAAAACTGACATTCTTTATTTTAAGAGAAGTCTCCGAAAGGTTTTTTTTTTTTTTTTCCGTGAGGAGGTTTTTGAGATCATGTCGCGAGAACAGAACAATAATTGTCACGATTTTTTTCATCCTTATCAGTTCACTGGGGAAAGTGTCAACGAATATTGCTGACAGACCAGAAATGAATTTAAAATTCGAAGAAAAATCGAAAGCCTTTGAACATCAGCTCGAAAATCAGCTCGAATTAGGCTAGGAGAAGACCTGTAACCTAAAAGCGGTTTGCTGCCACTTGATCTCTATTGAAAGTCCAATATTTTCTTCAGGAATATAAATAATAATCCCAGAGATCAATAACGCGAATTAATTGGAAATGGTTCCAACGGAGTCGTTGAAGAGATACCTGGTCGCTCATGCTATAAAGAAATGCAAAAAAATATAGTTGGAAGTACAGTTTACATCTTACGAAAGGCTTTATCTGTGTAAAATGTTTTTTTTTTTTTTTGTTTTTTTTAACTGGGAATGATGCCATTTCTGACCTTAAGTCTCTGGTCGGCACCCGGAAAGAAATGAGTATACACCAGAAATGAAATGAAATAATAATAATAATAATAATAATAATAATAATAATATTTTCACAATAAACACAAACAGAACAATTAAAGCTAACCACCCAGACATCGTTATTAGAGACCGCAAACAAAAAAAATTGCCACCTTATTGATATGGAAGTACCTGCAGACTGCAATGAAGATCTTCAAAAAGCTATCAAAATACAAGGACCTTAAAATCGAAATCTCAAAAATGTAGCACATGAGGGCATTAATAATTCCAGTTGT
The DNA here is from genome assembly GCA_903632075.3 of Acanthosepion pharaonis. Classification (NCBI taxonomy): domain Eukaryota; kingdom Metazoa; phylum Mollusca; class Cephalopoda; order Sepiida; family Sepiidae; genus Acanthosepion; species Acanthosepion pharaonis. The sequence goes on along the minus strand of CAHIKZ030000105.1, from coordinate 1,335,401 downwards.
AGTTGGAGCCCTCGGATTAATTGGAAAAGATTCCAATTGACTCATTGAAGGGATTCCTGGTAGACTCATGCCTTAACGAAATACAAAAAGTTGTACTCGGAAGTAGAGCTCACACATTCACTATGTACATTATTCGGACTATTGTCCTCATCTTTGTTGCCACATTTATTACAACGTTTCGGCCGTTGTACGATTTGCCTTCTTCAGGTGGTTGGAATCTCGAACTGAACCCTTTATTTCGCTCACTGGGGTAGAATGTTCTAGTTCCATGTGCCCACTTTTTGGTTTTGTCACGGCATCTAACTAACGCCTTTATCCACTGAGTTCAGTACCCGGTTAAGGCAGTGGAGAGCTAGGAGAGGGGAATTAATAGGAGATAACTGATAACTGACAGCCATTAAAAAACATGGCACAGAGAACTAGAACAGTGTACTCCAGTGAGCGAAATAAAGGGTTCAGTTCGACATTCCAACCACCTGAAAAGGCCGGAGTTTACAACGACCGAAACGTTGTAATAAATATGGATGAGGACAATAGTCCGAATAATGTAAATAGTTTACATAATACATCATCTCAGAAATATAGACAGATACTAGCTAACACATTACAAAGAACATTATGTATGCAAAATGAATGTGATGCTTTTTCTTTTTCTTTTTTTTGCAAAAATGATAAGTGGGAGATGTCATGAAGACATTTCTGACCTTAGGTCTCTGGTTGGGACCCGGAAGTTAAATGTGAATAAGCCATTTCTAAGAGAGGAAATAAGATTTGTCTTTAAGGAGTGTTAACCAGACGAACTACGTTATTTAATGTCCTTATCAAAGACAGCTTCTCGATAAAGGGTCCCTAATTGACAGAATAACTTGCCGATATCCAAGTGTGGATCGAACTCATTTCAGCAGGGAGAACACAAGCGGAGAGACCTGGGTGATTTTATTTTTTTTCATTGATAAATACTCGACGTGTTCTTTAATTTGTAATTGCATATGCTTGTCTTTTCGTATTAGCACTAAACTTTAAAAATTCTTGGAATTATCCCTGCCATTTCATCGTCCGCGTAACCAATTCTACGGTTAAATGTTTTGGAACATAAATGATGCGGGCTCAATTTTCCAATTTGTCGTATTTGGAAAACAATACTGCCAAGCGGTGAAACCGTTAATCAAGACTTGAAAAATTTGGGGGCTGTGACTTTGACACGCCCATGTCGGGGACACGGCGTCAAATGAGCGGGGAGAATGAAAAAGTGTTTAGGGTCAGACGCCTTCGGAAAGTGGGCAATAGTTGAAAGGCGAGGAGAAAGGAAAGTCAGAAAATAGAGTGTATGAAAATAAGAAAGAAAAGAAAGAAAGAAAAAGAGAAGAAGGATAGGAGAAGGAAAGAAAAAAGGCAATGGAGACAAAATAATAAAGGAAAAAAGAGAAGAAGGAAAGAAAAAGGCAATAAAGGTAAGAAAAAATGAAGGAAAAGAAAAGAAGGAAAGGAGAAGGAAAGAAAAGTCAATAAAGATAAAAAAAAAACGAATGAAAAGAGAAAACGGAAAGGAGAAAGAAAGAAAAAGACAATAAAGATAAAAGAATGAATGAAAAAGAAGGAAAGAAAAAGTCAATAAAGGTAAAAGGATGAAAGAAAAGAGAAGGAAGGAGATGGAAAAAGGCAATAAATGTAAAAGATTGCAGGAAAAGAGAAGAAGGAAAAGAGAAGGAAAGAAAAAGTCAGTAAAGATAAAAGAATGAAGGAAAAAGAGAAGGAAAGAAAAGAGCAATAAGAACGGGAGAAAACAGAAGGAATGGAGTAGGAAAAAAGGCAATAAACGGAAAATAATGAAGGGAAAATGAAGACGGAAATGAGAAAGAAAGAAAAAGGAGATAAGAGTAAAAGAATGAAGGAAAAGAGGAGGAGGAAAGGAGAAGGAAAGAAGAAGGAAAGAAGAAGGCAATAAATGTAAAAGAATGAAGGAAAGAGAAGAAGGAAAGAAGAAGGAAAGAAGAAGGCAATAAATGTAAAAGAATGAAGGAAAAGAGGAGGGGGAAAGGAGAAGGAAAGAAGAAGGAAAGAAGAAGGAAAGAAGAAGGCAATAAATGTAAAAGAATGAAGGAAAAGAGAAGAAGGAAAGAAGAAGGAAAGAAGAAGGCAATAAAAGTAAAAGAATGAAGGAAAAGAGGAGGGGGAAAGGAGAAGGAAAGAAGAAGGAAAGAAGAAGGCAATAAATGTAAAAGAATGAAGGAAAAGAGAAGAATGAAAGAGGAAGGAAAGAAGAAGGCAATAAATGTAAAAGAATGAAGGAAAAGAGGAGGGGTAAAGGAGAAGGAAAGAAGAAGGAAATAAGAAGGCAATAAATGTAAAAGAATGAAGGAAAAGGGGAGGTGGAAAGGAGAAGGAAAAGAGAAGGAAAGAAGAAGGCAATAAATATAAAAGAATGAAGGAAAAGAGAAGAAGGAAAAAAGAAGGAAAGAAGAAGGCAAATAAAAGAAAAAGGAAAAGAAGGGGGAAAGAGAAGGGGAAAAGGAGAAGGAAAAGAAGAAGGAAAAGAGGAGGGGAAAGGAGAAAAAGAATGAAGGGAAAAATGTAAAAGAATGAAGGAAAAGAGAAGAAGGAAAAGAAGAAGGAAAGAAGAAGGCAATAAATGTAAAAGAATGAAGGAAAAGAGGAGGGGGAAAGGAGAAGGAAAGAAGAAGGAAAAAGAAGGAAAAATGTAAAAGAATGAAGGAAAAGGAAAAGAAGGAAAGAAGAAGGAAAAATGTAAAAGAATGAAGGAAAAGAGGAGGGGAAAGGAGAAGGAAAGAAGAAGGAAAGAAGAAGGAAATAAATGTAAAAAGAATGAAGGAAAAGAGAAGAAGGAAAGAAGAAGGAAAAGAAGAAGGCAATAAATGTAAAAGAATGAAGGAAAAAAGGAGAAGGGGGGAAAAGAAGAAGGAAAAATGAAAAGAAGAAAGAAGAAGGCAAAGGAAAAGGAAAAGAAGAAGGAAAAGAAGAAGGAAAAAGAAGGGAAAAAAGGAGAAAGAAGAAGGAAAAGAAGGGAAAGGAAGAAGGAAGAAGAAGGAAATAAGAAGGCAAAAATGAAAAGAATGAAGGAAAAGAAAAGGGGAAAGGGAAAGGAGAAGGAAAGAAGAAGGAAAGAAGAAGGCAATAAATGTAAAAGAATGAAAGGAAAAGAGAAGAAGGAAAGAAGAAGGAAAGAAGAAGAAGGTAAAAGAATGAAGGAAAAGAGGAGGAAAAAAGGAAAGAAGAAGGAAAGAAGAAGGCAATAAATGTAAAAGAATGAAGGAAAAGAATGAAGGGGAAAGGAGAAGGAAAAAGAAGAAAGAAGAAGGCAAAGAAGGCAATAAATGTAAAAAAAAGAATGAAAAGAAAAGGGAGAAGGAAAGGAGAAGGAAAGAAGAAGGAAAGAAATGTAAAAGAATGAAGGAAAAGAGAGGGGAAAAGGAGAAGGAAAGAAGAAAGAAAAAAGAAGGCAATAAATGTAAAAGAATGAAGGAAAAGAGGAAGAAAAGGAAAGGAAAGAAGGAAAGAAGAAGGCAATAAATGTAAAAGAATGAAGGAAAAGGAGGGGGAAAGGAGAAGGAAAAGAGAAGAAGGCAATAAATGTAAAAGAATGAAGGAAAAGAGGAGAAGGAAAGGAAGAAGGAAAAGAAGAAGGAAAAGAAGAAAAGAATAAATGTAAAAGAATGAAGGAAAAGAGAAGAAGGAAAGAAGAAGGAAAGAAGAAGGAAAGAAGAAGGAAAAAGAATGAAAAGAAGGAAGGAAAAGAGAAGAAGGAAAGAAGAAAAGAAAGAAGAAGGCAATAAATGTAAAAAGAATGAAGGAAAAGAGGAGGGGGAAAGGAGAAGGAAAGAAGAAGGAAAGAAGAAGGCAATAAATGTAAAAGAATGAAGGAAAAAAGGAAAAAGAAGAAGGAAAAAGAAGAAGGAAAGGAAAGAAGGAAAAAGAAGAAGGCAATAAATGTAAAAGAAAGGAAGGAAAAAATGAAGGAAAAGAAGAAGAAGGAAAGAAGAAGGAAAGAAGAAGGCAATAAATAAAAAAGAATGAAGGAAAAGAGAAGAAGGAAAAGAAGAAAAGGAAAGAAGGCAATAAATGTAAAAAAGAATGAAAAAGAAAGAAGGAAAGAAGAAGGAAAGAAGAAGGGTAAAAGAATGAAGGAAAAGAGAAGGAAAAGAAGAAAAAAAGAAGGAAAGAAGAAGGCAATAAATGTAAAAAGAATGAAGGAAAAGAGAAGGAAAGGAAAAGAAGAAGGAAAGAAGAAGGCAATAAATGTAAAAGAATGAAGGAAAAGAGAAGAAGGAAAGGAAAGGAAAGAAGAAGGAAAAGAAGAAGGAAAAGAAATGTAAAAGAATGAAGGAAAAGAAAGGAAAAAAGAAGGAAAAATGTAAAAGAATGAAGAAAAGAAGAAGGAAAAGAAATGGAAAAAGAAGGCAATGAATGAAAAGAATGAAGGAAAAGGGGAAGGGAAAAAAGAAGAAAAAGAATAAATGTAAAAGAATGAAGGAAAAGAGAAGAAGGAAAGAAGGAAGAAGAAGGAAAAGAAGAAGGCAATAAATGTAAAAGAATGAAGGAAAAGAGGAGGGGGAAAGGAGAAGGAAAGAAGAAGGAAAGAAGAAGGCAATAAATGTAAAAGAATGAAGGAAAAGAGAAGAAGGAAAGAAGAAGGAAAGAAGAAGGCAATAAATGTAAAAGAATGAAGGAAAAGAGGAGGGGGAAAGGAGAAGGAAAGAAGAAGGAAAGAAGAAGGCAATAAATGTAAAAGAATGAAGGAAAAGAGGAGGGGGAAAGAAGAAGGAAAGAAGAAGGCAATAAATGTAAAAGAATGAAGGAAAAGAGAGAAGAAGGAGAAAGAAAGAAGGAAAGAAGAAGGCAATAAATGTAAAAGAATGAAGGAAAAGAGGAGGGGAAAAGGGAAAGAAGAAGGAAAGAAGAAGAAAATGTAAAAGAAAAAGTAAAAAGAATGAAAGGAAAAAAGAGAAGGAAAGAAAAGGAATAAATGGAAAAAGAAGAAGGAAAAGAAGGAAGAAGGAAATGCAAAAGAAAAGAATGAAGGAAAAGAGAAAAAAGGGGAAAGAAGAAGGAAAAGGTAAGGAAAAGAAGAAGGAAAAGAAAAAGGAAAAGAAGAAGGGGAAATAAAAAAGAAGAAAAGAAGAAAGAAAAAAGAATGAAGGAAAGAGAAGAAGGAAAGAAGAAGGAAAGAAGAACGCAATAAATGTAAAAGAATGAAGGAAAAGAGGAGGGGGAAAAGGAGAAGGAAAGAAGAAGGAAAAATGAAAAGAAGAAGGAAATGTAAAAGAATGAAGAAAAGAGAAGAAGGAAAGAAGAAGGAAAGAAGAAGGCAATAAATGTAAAAGAATTGCGGAAAAGAGAAGAAGGAAAGAAGAAGGAAAGAAGAAGTCAATAAATGTAAAAAAGAATGAAGGAAAAGAGGAGGGGGAAAGGAGAAGGAAAAGAAGGAAAGAAGAATGAAATAAATGTAAAGAATGAAGGAAAAGAGGGGAGGGGAAAAAGAGAAGGAAAGAAGAAGAAGGAAAGAAAAGAAGGAAACAAAAGAGGAAAGAAAAGAAGAAGAAGAAAGAAATGAAAAGGAAAGGAAAAAGGAAAAGAAAAGAAGAAGGAAAAAAAGGCAATAAATGTAAAAGAATGAAGGAAAAGAAGAGGGGAAGAAGGAAAAGAAGAAGAAAAAAAGAAGGGGAAAAAGAAAGAAGAAGGAAATAATGTAAAAGAATGAAGGAAAAGAGGAGAAGGAAAGAAGGAAAGAAAAGAAAAGGAAGAAAATGTAAAAAAGAATGAAGGAAAAGAGGGGGGAAAGGAAAGAAAGAAGGAAAGAAGAAGGCAATAAATGTAAAAGAATGAAGGAAAAGGAGGGGAAAAGAGAAGGAAAGAAGAAGGAAAATGAAGGCAATAAATGTAAAAGAAATGAAGGAAAAGGGGAAAAAAGGAAGAAGGAAAAGAAGAAGGAAAGAAGAAGGCAATAAATGTAAAAGAATGAAGGAAAAGAAGAGGGGGAAGAAGAAGGAAAGAAGAAGGAAAGAAATGGCAAAAATGTAAAAGAATGAAGGAAAAGAGGAAGAAGGAAAGAAGAAGAAGGAAAAAGAATGAAGGAAAAGATAAAAAGGAAAAAGAAGAAGGAAGGAAAAATGTAGAGAATGAAGGAAAAGGGAAAAGGAAAAGAAGAAGAAAGAAGAAGGCAATAAATGTAAAAGAATGAAGGAAAAGAGGAGGGGGAAAAAGAAGGAAAGAAGAAAGAAAGAAGAAAAAAATGTAAAAGAATGAAGGAAAAGAGGAGGGGAAAGGAAAGGAAAAAAGAAGGAAAGAAGAAGGCAATAAATGTAAAAGAATGAAGGAAAAGAGGGGAAATGAGAAGAAAGAAGAAAGAAGAAGGCAATAAATGTAAAAGAATGAAGGAAAAGAGGAGGGGGAAAAGGAGAAGGAGAAAAGAAGAAAGGAAAATGTAAAAGAAAGAAGGAAAGAAGAAGGAAAAGAGAAGAAGGAAAATGAAGAAGGAAAGAAGAAGGCAATAAAAAAAAAGAATGAAGGAAAAAGGGGAAAGGAGAAGGAAAGAAGAAGGAAAAAGAAGAAGGCAAATAAATGTAAAAAGAATGAAGGAAAAAAGAAATGAAAGGAAAAGAAGAAGGAAAGAAGAAGGCAATAAATGTAAAAGAATGAAGGAAAAGAGAAGAAGGAAAAGAAGAAGGAAAGAAGAAGGCAAAATGTAAAAGAATGAAGGAAAAAGAGAGGGGGAAAAAGAAGGAAAGAAGAAGGAAAGAAGAAGGCAATAAATGTAAAAGAATGAAGGAAAAGAGGAGGGGGAAGGAGAAGGAAAGAAGGAAAGAAGAAGGCAATAAATGTAAAAAGATGAAGGAAAAGAGGAAAAGAAGGAAAAAGGAAAGAAGAAGGCAATAAAATGTAAAAAGAAGAAGGAAAGAAGAAAAGAAAAGAAAGAAGAATGCAATAAATGTAAAAGAATGAAGGAAAAGGAGGGGAAAAGAAAGAAAGAAGAAGGCAAAAATGTAAAAGAATGAAGGAAAAGAAAGAAGGAAAAAGAAGGAAAGAAGAAGGCAAAAATGTAAAAGAATGAAGGAAAAGAGGAGGGGAAAGGAGAAGGAAAGAAGAAGGAAAGAAGAAGGCAATAAATGTAAAAGAATGAAGGAAAAGAGGAAGGAGAAAAAAGAAAGGAAAAAGAAGGAAAGAAATGTAAAAGAATGAAGGAAAAGAGGAGGGGGAAAAGAAGAAGAAGAAGAAAAGAAGAAGGAATAAATAAAAGAATGAAGGAAATAAAAAGGAGAACTGAAAGAATGAAGAAGGCAATAAATGTAAAAGAATGAAGGAAAAGAAGAAGGAAAGAAGAAGGAAAGAAGAAGGAAAGAAGAAGGCAAATGAAGGAAATGGAGGGGAAAAAGAATGAAGGAAAAGAGGGGGCAAAAATGGGGAAAGGAGAAGGAAAGAAGAAGGAAAGAAGAAGGCAATAAATGTAAAAGAATGAAGGAAAAGAGGAGAAAAGAAGAAGGAAAAAAGAAGGAAAGAAGAAGGCAATAAATGTAAAAGAATGAAGGAAAGAAGAGGGGAAAGGAGAAGGAAAGAAAAGGCAAGGAAGAAAAAGAAAAGAATGAAGGGAAAAGAAGAAGGAAATAAGAAGAAAGAAGAAGGCAAAAAATGGAAAAGAATGAAGGAAAGGAGGAGGAAAGAAGAAGGAAAGAAGAAGGCAATAAAATGTAAAAGAATGAAGGAAAAGAAGGAAAAAAAGAAGAAGGAAAGAAGAAGAAGGAAAAGAAGAAGGAAAAGGAAAGAAGAAAATGGAAAGAAAATGGAGGAAAAGAGGAGGGGAGAAGGAAAGAAAAAAAGAAGGAAAGAAGAAGGCAATAAATGTAAAAGAATGAAGGAAAAGAGAAGAAGGAAAGAAGAAGGAAAAAAAGAAGGAAAAGGCAAATGTAAAAGAATGAAGGAAAAGAGGAGAAGGAAAAAAGAAGAAGGAAAAGAAGAAGAAAGAAAAAGAGAAGAAAAGAAGAAGGAAAAGAAAAGAATGAAGAAAGAAAGAAGGAAAGAAGAAAAGAAAAAGAAAAGAATAAATGAAAAAGAGAAGAAGGAAAAAGAAGGAAAGAGGAAAGAAAATGAAAAAGAAGAAGGAAAAGAGGGGGGATGGAGAAAAAGAATGAAGGAAAAAGAAGGCAATAAATGTAAAAAGAAGAAGGAAAGAGAAGAAGAAGGAAAAGAAAGAAGAAGGCAATAAATGTAAAAGAATGAAGGAAAAAGAGGAGGGGGAAAGGAGAAGGAAAAAGAAGGAAAATTAAATGAAAAGAAATAAATGTAAAAGAAAGAAGGAAAAGAAGAAGGGTAAAAAGAAGAAGGAAAAGAAGAAGAAGGAAAGAAGAAGCAATAAATGTAAAAAATGAAGGAAAAGAAGAAGGAAAGAAGAAGGAAAGAAGAAGGCAGAAATGTAAAAGAATGAAGGAAAAAGTCTTAGGAGAAGGAAAGAAGAAGGAAAAAGAAGGCAATAAAAAAAAAATAAAGGAAAAGAGAGAAGGAAAAGAAGGAAAGAAGAAAAGAAGAAGGAAATAAAAGAAAAAGAATGAAAGAAAAAGGCAGGAATGTAAAAAGAGAAGGAAAAGAAGAAGAAAAGAAGAAGGCAATAAATGTAAAAGAATGAAGGAAAAGAGAAGGGGGAAAGAAGAAGGAAAAAGAAGAAGGCAATAAATGTAAAAGAATGAAGGAAAAGAGGAGGGGGAAAGGGAGAAGGAAAGAAGAAGGAAATAAGAAGGCAATAAATGTAAAAGAATGAAGGAAAAAAAAGAAGGAAAGAAGAAAGGAAAGAAGAAAATAAAAGAAGAAAGAAGAAGGAAATAAATGGAAAAAAAAAAGAAAGAAGAAGGTAAGGAATGGAAAGAATGAAGGAAAGAAGGGGAATAAAAGAAAAGAATGAAGGAAAAATGAAGAATGAAGGAAAAGAAAGAAGAAGGAAAGAAGAAGGTAAAAAAGAATGAAGGAAAAGGAGGGGAAAGAAGAAGGAAAAAGAAGGAAAAGAAGGCAATAAATGTAAAAGAATGAAGGAAAAGAGAAGAAGGAAAGAAGAAGGAAAGAAGAAAGAAAAGGCAAATGTAAAAGAATGAATGAAAAAAGGAGAGAGAAGAAAGAAGAAGGAAAGAAGAAGGCAATAAATGTAAAAGAATGAAGGAAAAGAGGAGGGGGAAAGAAGAAGGAAAGAAGAAGGCAATAAAAGTAAAAGAATGAAGGAAAAGAGGAAGGAAAAGGAGAAGGAAAGAAGAAGGAAAAGAAGAAGGCAATAAATGTAAAAGAATGAAGGAAAAGAAAAGAGGGGGAAAGAAGAAGGAAAGAAAAGGAAAGAAGAAGGCAATAAATGTAAAAGAATGAAGGAAAAGAGGAGGGGGGAAAGGAAGAAGGAAAGAAGAAGAAGAAAAATGTAAAAGAATGAAGGAAAAGAGGAAAAAGAAGAAAGAAAAAAGAAGAAGGAAAGAAAAAGAAGGAAAAAGGGGAAAAGGAAAAGAATGAAGGAAAAGAGAAGAAGGAAAGAATGAAGAAAAGAAAGGAAAGAAGAAGGAAAAATGTAAAAAAAAGAATGAAGGAAAAAGAGGAGGGGGAAAGAGAAGGAAAGAAGAAGGAAAAGAAGAAGGCAAAAAATGAAAAAAGAATGAAGGAAAAAAAGGAGGGGAAAAGAAGGAAGGAAAAAGAATGAAGGAAAAGAAGAAAGGGAAAAGGGAGGAAAAGGAGAAGGAAAGAAGAAGGAAAGAAGAAGGGGAAAAAAAGAATGAAGGAAAAGAGGAGAAGGAAAGAAGAAGGAAAGAAGAAGGCAATAAATGTAAAAGAATGAAGGAAAAGAGAAAGAAAGAAAGAAGGAAAGAAGAAGGCAATAAATGTAAAAGAATGAAGGAAAAGAGGAGGGGGAAAAGGAGAAGGAAAAAAGAAGGAAAGAAGAAGGCAATAAATGTGTAAAGAATGAAGGAAAAGGAAAGAAGAAGGAAAAAGAAGAAGAAAGAAAGGAAAGAAAAGGCAATAAATGAAAAAAAGAAGGAAAAGAGGAGGGGGAAAAGAGAGAAGGAAAGAAGAAGGAAAGAAGAAGAAGCAATAAATGTAAAAGAATGAAGGAAAAGAGAGGGGAGGGGGAAAAGAAGAAGGAAAAGAAGAAGGAAAGAATGAAGGCAAAGGAAAAGAAGGAAAAGAATGAAGAATGAAAAGAATGAAGGAAAAGAAAAAAAGGAAAGAAGAAAGAAGAAGGCAATAAATGTAAAAGAATGAAGGAAAAGAGAAGAAGGAAAGAAGAAGGAAAGAAGAAGGCAATAAATGTAAAAGAATGAAGGAAAAGAAGAAGAAAAAAGAAGAAGGAAAGAAGAAGGCAAAAATGTAAAGAATGAAGGAAAAGAGAAAAGGGAAAGGAAGGAGAAGAAGGGAAAGAAGAAGGCAATAAAAAAAAGAATGAAGGAAAAGAGGAGGGGAAAAGAAGAAGGGAAAAGAAGAAGGAAAGGAAAAGAAGAAGGCAATAAATGTAAAAGAATAAAGGAAAAGAGAAGAAGAAGGAAAGAAGAAGGAAAGAAGAAGGCAATAAAATGTAAAAGAATGAAGGAAATGGGAGGGGGAAATGAGAAGGAAAAAAAAAGAAAGAAAAAAAAGAAGAAGGAAAAGAAGAAGGTAAATGTAAAAGAATTAGTGGAAAAGAGAAGAAGGAAAGAAGAAGGAAAGAAGAAGGAAAGAAATGTAAAAAGAATGAAAAAGAATTTAAAAGAGGAGGGGGAAAAGGAGAAGGAAATAAGAAGGAAAGAAGAAGGAATGAAGGAAAAAAGTAAAAGAAAAGAAGGAAAAGAAAAAAAAAAGAAGGAAAGAAAAGGCAAAAAAGAAAAGAATGTAAAAAGAATGAAAAGGAAAAGAAGAAGGAAATAAAAGTAAAAGAAAATGAAGGAAAAGAGAAGAAAAAAAAGAAAGGAAAAGAAGGAAAGAAGAAGGCAATAAATGTAAAAGAATGAAGGAAAAGAGGAGGGGGGAAAGGAGAAGGAAAGAAGAAGGAAAGAAGAAGGCAATAAATGTAAAAAGAATGAAGGAAAAGAGAAGAAGGAAAAGAAAGAAGGAAAAATTGGAAGGGGATAAAAGTAAAAGAATGAAGGAAATTTTCACCTTCAAAGAAGAAAAAAGAAAAATAAAAAATGTAAAAGAATGAAGGAAAAGAGAAGGGGGAAAAGGAAAGAAAAGAAGAAGGAAAGAAGAAGGCAATAAATGTAAAAAGAATGAAGGAAAAGAGGGAGGAAGGAGGAAAAGGAAAAAGGAAAAGAAGAAAAGGAGAAGGAAAGAAGAAGAAGGAAAAATGAAAAGAATGAAGGAAAAGAGGAGAAGGAAAGAAGAAGGAAAGAAGAAGGCAATAATGTAAAGAATGAAAAAGAATGGGGGAAAGGAAGAAAAAAGAAGGGGGAAAAGAAGAAGAAGGAAAAGAATGAAGGAAAGAAGAAGGAAAGAAGAAGAAAGAAGGCAATAAATGTAAAAGAATGAAGGAAAAGAGGGGAAAGGGAAAGAAGAAGGAAAAAAGAAGGCAATAAAAATGTCAAAGAAATGAAGGAAAAGGAGAAGAAGGAAAGAAGAAGGAAAAGAAGAAGGCAATAAATGTAAAAAGAATGAAGGAAAAGAGGAGGGGAAAGAAAAGGAGAAGGAAAGAAGAAGGAAAGAAGAAGGCAAAAATGTAAAAGAATGAAGGAAAAGAATGAGAAAGAAGAAGGAAAGAAGAAGAAAGAAGAAGGCAATAAATGTAAAAAGAATGAAGGAAAAGAGGAGGGGGAAAAGGAGAAGGAAAGAAGAAGGAAAGAAGAAGGCAATAAATGTAAAAGAATGAAGGAAAAGAGGAGGGGGGGAAAAAGAAGGAAAAGAAGAAGGAAATAAGAAGGCAATAAAATGTAAAAAAGAATGAAGGAAAAGAGAAGAAAAAAGAAGAAGGAAAGAAGAATGAAAGAAGAAGGACAAAATGTGAAGGAAAAGAGGAGGAAAAGAAAGAAGTTTAAGAAAAAAGAAGAAGGAAAAATGTAAAAAGAAAAGAAGGAAAAGAGGAGAAGGGGAGAAGAAGGAAAAAGAAGGGGGAAATAAATTCGTAAAAGAATGAAGAAAAGAAAGAATGAAGGAAAGGAGAAGGAAAGAAGAAGGAAAGAAGAAGGCAATAAATGTTAAAGAATGAAGGAAAAGAGAAGAAGGGAAAAGAAGAAGGAAAAGAGAAGAAATGTATTCTTTGTAAAAAGAATGATTAAAAAGAAGAGGGGAAAGGAGAAAGTAGGAAAGAAGAAGGAAAGAAGAAGGCAATAAATGTAAAAAGAATTAAGGAAAAGAGAAGGGAAAGAAGAAGGAAAGAAGAATTCCTTAGAAGAAATGAAAAAATGGGGGGGAAAAAAAATGAAAAGAAAAGGAAAGGGAAAGGAGAAGGAAAAGAAATGAAGGGGAGGAAGAAGGAAAAATGAAAAGAAAAATGAAATGAAAAAAAGAAGGGGAAAAGAAGAAGGAAAGAAGAATGCAATGAATGGAAAAGAATGAAAAGAATGAAGGAAAGAGAAGAATGAAAGAAGAAGGAAAGAAGAAGGGAAATAAATGTAAAAAAGAATGAAGGAAAAGAGGAGGGGATGAAGAAGAAGGAAAAGAAGAAGGCAATAAAAACAAAAGAATGAAGGAAAAGAGAAGAAGGAAAGAAGAAGGAAAGAAGAAGGCAAAAATGTAAAAGAATGAAGGAAAAGAGGAATTTTTCAAAGGAGGAAGGAAAGAAGGAAAGGAAAAATAAGAAAAATAAATGTAAAAAGGAAAAGAAGAAGGAAAAAGAGGAAGGGGTAAAAAGGAAATGAAGAAGGAAAAGAAGGAAAGGAAAGGCAACAAAAAAAGAATGAAGGAAAAGAGAGGGGAAAAGGAGAAGGAAAGAAGAAGGGAAAGAAGAAGGCAATAAATGTAAAAGAATGAAAAGGGGAAGAAGCAGAAGGGAAGAAGGAAGAAGAAAAGAAAAAGGAAAGAAGAAGAAGGAAATGAAAAGAATGAAGGAAAAGAGAAGAAGGAAAAAGAAAAGAAGAAGGCAATAAATGTAAAAAAGAATGAAGGAAAAGAGAGGGAAAAAGGAGAAGGAGAAAGGAAAAGAAGAAGGGAAATAAAATGTAAAAGAATGAAGGAAAAGAGAAGAAGGAAAGAAGAAGGAAAGAAGAAGGCAATAAAATGTAAAAGAATGAAGGAAAAGAAGAGGTAAGGAGAAAAAGAAGAAGGAAAGAAGAAGGCAATAAATGCAAAAAATGTAAAAAGAGAAGGGGAAAAGGAAAGAGAAAAAAGGAAAGAAGAAGGAAAAAAAAGAAATGAAGGAAAGAGAGAAGGAAAGGAAGAAGGAAAGAAGAAGGAAAGTAAAAAAGATGGGGAAAAGAAAAGAAGAGGAAAATGAAGAAGAAAGAAGAAGGGGGAAAGGAGAAAAAGAATGAAGGAAATGAGAAGAAGGAAAAGAAAAAGGAAAGAAGAAATGGAAAAATTTAAAAGAATGAAGGAAAAAGAGGAGGGAAAAGAGAAAGAAGGAAGAAGGAAAGAAGAAGGCAATAAATGTAAAAGAATGAAGGAAAAGGGAGGGGGAAAAGGAAGGAAAAGAGAAGGAAAAGAAAAGAATGTAAAAAATGAAGGAAAAGACAGAAAAGAGAAGAAGGAAAGAAGAAGGAAAGAAGAAGGCAATAAATGTAAAAGAATGAAGGAAAAGAGGAGGAGGAAAGGAGAAGGAAAAGAAGAAGGAAAAGAAGAAGGCAATAAAAAAAAGAATGAAGGAAAAGAGAAGAAGGAAAGAAGAAGGAAAGAAGAAGGCAAAAAATGTAAAAGAATGAAGAAAAGAGAAGGGGGAAAAAGGAGAAGGAAAGAAGAAAAAGAGGAGGGGGAAAGAAGAAAGGCAATAAAAGTAAAAAAAATGAAGGAAAAAGAGGAAGAAGGAAAGAGGAAAAGAAAGAAGAAGAAGGCAAAAAGTAAAAAGAAGAAGGAAAAGAGGAGGGGGAAAAGGAGAAGGAAAGAAGAAGGAAAGAAGAAGGCAATAAATGTAAAAGAAATGAAGGAAAAGAGAAGAAGGAAAGAAGAAGGAAAGAAGAAGGCAAATGTAAAAGAATGAAGGAAAAGAGGAGGGAAAGAGAAGGAAAGAAGAAGGAAAAAGAAGAAAGAGAAGAAAAAAAGAAAAGGAAAAAAAAGGAAAAGACAAGAAGAAGGCAAAAAGAAAAGAGAAGGGAAAGAAGAAAGAAAGAAGAAGGCAATAAATGTAAAAAGAAAGAAAAAAGAGAAAAGGAAAAGAAGAGAAGGAAGAAGAAGGAAAGAAGAAGGCAAGAAATGTAAAATGAAGGAAAAAAAAGGGGGAAAAGGAGAAGAAAAAAAGAAGGAAAAGAAGAAAGAATAAAAGTGTGAAAGAAGAAAAGAAAAAAGGAAAAGAGGAAGGAAAGAAGAAAGCAAAAAGAAAAGAAAATAAAAAAGAATGAAGGAAAAGAAGAAGAAGAAAAAAGAAAGAAGAAGGAAAAAGAAGGAAAGAAATGTAAAAGAATGAAGGAAAAGAGAAGAAGGAAAGAAGAAGGAAAGAAGAAGGCAATAAAAGTAAAAGAATGAAGGAAAAGAAAGGGGGGAAGAAGGAAAGAAAAGGAAAGAAGAAGGCAATAAAAGAAAAGAAAGAAAAGAAGGCAAGGAAAGGAGAAGGAAAAAAGAAGAAAAAGAGAAAAGAAGGAAAAGAAAAGGAGGAAAGAAGAAGGAGAAAAGAAGGCAAATAAATATAAAAATGAATGAAGGAAAAGAAGAAAAGAAAGAAGAAAAAAAAGAGAAGGAAAAAAGAAAAAAAATGAAAAAGAAGAAGGAAATGAGAAGGAAAAAGAAAAGGAAAGAAGAAAGAAATAAAAGGAAAAAGAAGAAAAGGAAAAGGAAGGGGAAAAGAGAAGAAGGAAAGAAGAAGGAAAGAAGAAGGCAATAAATGTAAAAGAATGAAGGAAAAGGGGAAGGAAAGAGAAGGAAAGAAGAAGAAAGAAGAAGGTAATAAAAAAAAGAATGAAGGAAAAGAGAAGAAAAGAAAAGAAGAAGGAAAGAAGAAGGAAAGAAGAAAAGAATGAAGGAAAAAGAAAAGAGAAGGAAAAGGAGAAGGAAAGAAGAAGGAAAGAAGAAGGCAAAAAAGGTAAAAAGAATGAAGGAAAAGAAGAAGAAGGAAAGAAGAAGGAAAGAAGAAGAAGAATAAAAGAAAAAGAATGAAGAAAAAGAGGAGGGGAAAGGAGAAAAAAGAAGAAAAAAAGAAAAGGCAACAAAAGAAAAGAAGAAAAAAAGAAGAAGGAAAGAAGAAGAAAGAAGAAGGTTAAAAAATGGAAAAAAATGAAGGAAAAGAAGAAGAAGGAAGAAGAAAAGAATGAAGGAAAAGAAGAGGGAAAATGAAAAAGAAGAAAGGAAAAGAAAAGAAGAAGGAAAGAGAAGAAGGAAAAGAAGAAGGAAAGAAGAAGGCAAAAATGTAAAAGAATGAAGGAAAAGAGGAGAAAGAAAAGAGAAGGAAAAAAGGAAAGAAGAAGGCAAGAATGTAAAAGAAGAAGGAAAAGAGAAGAAGGAAAAGAAGAAGGAAGAAAAGAAAAATAAAAAGAAAAAAGAAAAAAGGAGGGGGGAAAAGGAAAGAAGGAAAAAAAAAGAAAAAGAAAGAAGGAAAAGTAAAAAGGGAAGGAAAAGAGAAGAAAAGAAAAGAAGAAGAAAAGAAGAAGGAAATAAATGAAAAAGAATGAAGGAAAAGAAAAGAAAAAGAAGAAAAGAAGAAAAGAAAGAAGAAGGCAAAAATGTAAAAAAAGAATGAAGAAAAGAAAGGAAAGGAAAAGGAAAAAGAAGAAAAAGAAAGAAGGGGAAAAATGTAAAGAAAAGAAAAGAAAAAATGGAAAAGAAAGAAGAAAAGGAAAGAAGAAGGAAAGAAGAAGGAATAAATGTAAAAAGAATGAAGGAAAAGAGGAGGGAAAAGAAGAAGGAAAAGAAGAAGGCAATAAATGAAAAGAATGAAGGAAAAGAAAGGGAAGGAAAAGTAAAAGAAAAGAAGAAGAAAAGAAGGAAGAAGGAAAGAAAAGAGGAGAAAGAAGAAGGCAATAAAATGTAAAAGAATGAAGGAAAAAAAGGAAAAGAAAGGAGAAGGAAAGAAGAAAAAAGAAGAAGGCAATAAATGTAAAAGAATGAAGGAAAAGAGAAGAAGGAAAGAAGAAGGAAAGAAGAAGGCAAGAAAAGTAAAAAGAATGAAGGAAAAGAGGAGGGGGAAAAAGAAAAAGGAAGAAAGAAGAAAGAAAAGAAAAGAAGGAAATAAATGTAAAAGAAAAAGAAGGAAAAGAGGAGGGGAAAAGGAAAGAAAAGAAGAAGGAAAAGAAGAAGGAAAGAAAAGAAGGAAAAGAATGGAAAGGGAAAGAAAGAAAAAAGGGGAAAGGAAAAAAGAAGAAAGAGAAGGAGAAGAAGAAAAGAAGAAGGAAAAAAAAGAAAGAAAAAGAAGGAAGAAAGAGAAGGGAAGAAGAAAAAGAAGAAGGCAAAAGAAAAGAATGAAGGAAAAGAAGAAAGGAAAAAAAGAAGAAAGAAGAAGGCAAGGAATGTAAAAGAATGAAAGAAAAGAAGAAAAAGGGGAAAGGAGAAGGAAAGAAGAAGAAAGAAGAAGGCAATAAATGTAAAAGAATGAAGGAAAAAGAAGAAAAGAAAAGAAGGAAAGAAAAAGAAGAAGGAAAGGAAAAAATGTAAAAGAAAAGAAGGAAAAGAGAAGAAGAAGGGAAAAAGAAGAAGGAAAGAAAGAAGGCAAGAAAAGAAAAAAAATGAAGGAAAAGAGGAGGGGGAAAGGAGAAGGAAAGAAGAAGAAAAGAAGAAGAATGGGAAAAAAGAAAAAAGAAGAAAAGGAAGAAGGAAAGAAGAAGGAAAGAAGAAGGAAAAAAATGTAAAAGAATGAAAGGAAAAGAGAAGGAAAAAAAAGAAGGAAAAGAAAAGAAGGAAAAAGAAAAGAATGAAATGAAAAAGAATGAAAAGAGAAGAAAAGAAGAAGGGGAAAAGGAATAAAAGAAAAGAAGAAGGAAAGAAAAGAAAAAAGAAGAAATGAAGAAAGAATAAATGAAAAGAAAAAAGAGAAAGGAAAGAAGAAGGAAAAGAAGAAAAGAAATAAAAAAGAAAAGAATGAAGGAAAAGAGAAGAAGGAAAAAGAAGGAAAAAGAAGAAGGCAATAAAAGTAAAAGAATGAAGGAAAAGAGGAGGGGAAAAGGAGAAGGAAAAAGAAGGAAAGAAGAAGGTATTAAATGTAAAAGAATGAAGGAAAAGAGAGAGGGGAAAGAAGAAAGAAAAGAAGAAAAAGAAGAAGGAAAAGAAATGTAAAAAAAAGAAGGAAAAGAGAAGAAAAGAAAAAGAAGAAGGAAAGAAGAAAAGAAAAGAAGAAAAAAAAAAAAAAGAAAAAATTGAAGGAAAAAGAAGGAAAGAAAAGGAAAAAAAAAAATGAAGAAAAAGAAGAAGAATGAAAGAAGAAAGAAAAAAATGTAAGAATGAAGGAAAAAGAAAAGGAAAAGGAGAAGAAAAAGAAGGAAAGAAGAAGGCAATAAAAGTAAAAAGAATGAAGGAAAAGAGAGGGGAAAGAAGAAGAAAGAAGAAGGAAAAGAAAAAGGAAAAAAATTTAAAAGAATTTTAGGAAAAGAGAAGAAAAAAGAAGAAAGAAAGAAAAGAAAAAAAAGTGAAAGAATGAAGGAAAATGAAGAAAAGAGAAAGGGAAAAAAAGAAGAAAAGAAGAAGAAAAAAAGAAAAGGAAAAAGAAGTAAAAGAAAACGAAGGAAAAGAGAAGAAGGAAAAAGAGAAGGAAAGAAGAAGGCAATAAAGAAAAAATGAAGGAAAAAGAAGAAAACAAAAAAGAAAAAGAAGGAAAAAATGAGAAGGAAAACAAAAGAAGGAATGAAGAAGAACAGAAGAAGAAAATGTAAAAGAATGAAGAAAAGAGAAGGGAAAGAGAAGGAAAAAGAAAAGAAGGAAAAAAAAAAAAAAAAGAATGAAGGAAAAGAAGAAGGGAAAAAAGAAGGAAAAGAAGAAAAGAAAGAAGAAGGAAAAAATAAAAAAAAATGAAGGAAAAAGAGAAGAAAAAAAAAAAAGAAGAATTTTCAGAAGAAGGAAAAGAAATGTAAAAGAATGAAGGAAAAGAGAGGGAAAAAGAAGATGAAAGAAGAAGGAAAGAAGAAGGCAATAAATGTAAAAAGATTTTAGGAAAAGAAGAAGAAGAAGGAAAGAAGAAGGCAATAAATGTAAAAGAATGAAGGAAAAAGAGGAGGGGGAAAGGAAATAAAAGGAAAGAAGAAGGCAAAAAATGTAAAAAGAATGAAGGAAAAGAGAAGAAGGAAAGAACACTTTACAAGAAGAAAAAGGAATAAATGTAAAAGAATGAAGGAAAAGAGGAGGGGGAAAGGAGAAGAAAGAAAAACCAAAATAAGAAGGTTAGAAATGTAAAAGAAAAAGGAAAAGAGAAGAAAAGGAAAGAAGAAGGAAAGAAGAAGGCAATAAATGTAAAAGAATGAAGGAAAAAAGAGGGGGTTTTGAGAAAAAGGAAAGAGAAAAGGGGAAGAAGGCAAAGAAAAGTAAAAAAGAAAAGAAAGAAGGAAAAGAGGGAGGGGAAAAGGAGAAGGAAAGAAGAAGGAAAAGAAAAGGGAATTAAAAGGAAAAGAAAAAAGGAAAAAGAGAAAAGGAAAAAAAGAAAAAGAAGAAGGAAAGAAAACAAAAGAAGAAGGAAAAACATGAAAAGAAAAGGCAACTAAATGAAAAGAGAAGGAAAGAAAAAGGAAAAGAAGAAGGAAAGAAGAAGGAATAAATGTAAAAGAAACAAAGGAAAAAGAAAGAAGAAAAGAAAGGAAAGGGAAGGCAATAAAAGTAAAAAGAAAAAGAAAAGAGGAGGGGAAAAGAAGAAGGAAAAAGAAGGAAAAATCCAATAAAAAAAAAAGAATTTTTTTGAAAAAAAACCCTCAGGAAAGAAGAAGGAAAGAAGAAGGCAATTTAAAAACATGAAGGAAAGCAAGAAGGAAAGAAGAAGGAAAGAAATGAAGATCGAAAAAAACAAACAAAAAAAGAATGAAGGAAAAGAAAAAGGAAAGACCAAAAGAAGAAGAGAAGGTTCTGTAAAAAAAAATCAGGAAAAGAGGAGGGGAATGAGAAGGAAACAAGAAGACGAATAAGAAGGAAAGAAATGAAAAAAATTTTTTCAGAAGGAGAAGGAAAAGAAGAAAAAAAAGATAAACTTAGTTTTAATTCTTTTTTAAATGAAAAAAAGAATGAAGTAAAGGAAGAAGGAAAAGAAGAAGAAAGAACCTGGGAAAACAAATGTAAAAGAATTAAGGAAAAGAAAGAAGGAAAAGAAGAAGGAAAAGAAGAAGAATAAAATGAAGGAAAAGAATGAAGGGAAAGAGAAGGGAAAAAGAAGAAGGAAAGAAGAAGGCAAAAATTTAAAAAGAATGAAGGAAAAGAGAAGAGGGGAAAGGTCTGTTCACAGAAGAAGGAAAAATTTTTTGGTCTTCATAAAAAAAAAGAAGAAACTAAAAAGGAAGAAGGAAAGAAGAAGGAAAGAAGAAGTTTAATAAATGTAAAAAGAATGAAGGAAAAGAAAAGGGGGGAAAAAGAAGGAAAGAAGAAGGAAAGAAAAGGTCAAAAATGATTTGAAAAACCTCCTAAAGAGAAGAAGGAAAGAAGAAGGAAAAAAGAAGGTAAAAAAAATGTAAAAGAAATGAAGGAAAAAAAGGAGGGAAAGGAAAAAGAAGAAGGAAAAAGGAAAGAAGGCTAAAATGTAAAAAACTGAATGAAGGAAAAGAAACTGGGGGAAATTTTTGAAGGAAAGAAGAAGGAATTTTCAGGCAAAAAAAAAGGAAAGATTAGAATATAAAAGGAAAGGAAATGAAGAAGGAAAAAAGAAGGAAAAATAAAAGAATAAATTTTCTAGAGGATGGAAGGAAAGAAAAGAAAAAGAAGAAGAGAAAATTTTTTCAGGCAAAAAATGTAAAAGAATGAAGGAAAAGAAAAGAAAGGAAAGAAGAAGGAAAAGAAGAAGGCAATAAAAAAAAGAATGAAGGAAAAGAGGAGGGGGAAAGGAGAAGGAAAAGAAGAAGGAAAAGAAGAAGGCAATAAATGTAAAAGAATGAAGGAAAAGAGAAGAAGAAAGAAAAAAAAAGAAAAAGAAGAATGCAATAAATGTAAAAGAATGAAGGAAAAGAGGAGGGGAAAGGAGAAGGAAAGAAGAAGGAAAGAAGAAGGCAATAAATGTAAAAGAATGAAGAAAAGAGAAGAAAGAAAGAAAAAAACGAAAAAAGAAGAAAGAAGAAGGCAATAAATGAAAAGAATGAAGAAATAGAGAAGAAGGAAAAAGAAGAAGGAAAAGAAGAAGAAAAATCGTGAAATTAGAAATGAAGTAAAAGAAAGAAAGGAAAAGAGAGAAGGAAAATAGAAGGAAAGAAGAAGAAATAAAAGAAAAGAATGAAGTTAAAAAAAAATAAAAGAAGGAAAGAAGAAGGAATAGAGGAAGAAAAAGAAAATGAAAAAGAATGAAAAGAAAATAAAGAAAGGAAAAGAAAGAAGAAAGAAAGAAAGAAATAAAATGAAAAGAATGAAGGAAAAACGAGAAAAAAACTCTTAAGGAAAGAAAGAAGAAAAGAAAAAGGCAAAATGTAAAAAGAATGAAGGAAAAGAGAAAAGGAAAAAAGAAAAAAAAAGAAGGAAAAGAAGAAGGCAATAAAATGAAAAAGAATGAAGGAAAAGAAGAAGGAAAAGAAGAAGGAAAGAAGAAAAAGAAAAGAATGAAGGAAAAAAAAGGAGAAAGGGAGAAGGAAAGAAGAAAGGAAAGAAGAACGAAGAATAAAAAAAAAAATGAAGGAAAAAGAAAGGGAAAGAAGAAGGAAAATAAGAAAGAAAAATGAAAAAAGAATGAAGGAAAAGAAAGAAAGGAAGAAGAAGAAAAGAAGAAGGAAAAAAGAAAAAGAATAAAGAAAAAAAAATGAAGGAAAAGAAAGAAAAAAGAAAGAAGAAGGAAGAAGAAGGCAAATGTAAAAGAATGAAGGAAAAGAAGGAAAGGGAAAGGAGAAGGAAAGAAGAAGGAAAGAAGAAGGCAATAAATGTAAAAGAATGAAGAAAAGAAAAGAAGAAAAGAAGAAAAGATGAGAAGAAGGAAAAAAATGTAAAAAATGAAAAAAAAAGAGAAGGAAAAGAGAAAGAAGGAAAAAGAAGAAGGAAAGAAAAAGGCAATAAATGTAAAAGAAAGGAAGGAAAAGAGGAAAGGGAAAAGGAGAAAAGAAAGAAAGAAGAATCAAAAATGTAAAAGAAAGAAGGAAAGAAAAGAGAAAAAAAGAAGGAAAGAAGAAGGAAAGAAGAAGGCAAAAATGGAAAAAATGAAGGAAAAGAGGAGAAAGAAAAGGGAGAAGGAAAGAAGAAGGAGAAAAATGAAAAAATGAATTAAAAGAAGAAGGAAAAAGGAGAGAAAAGGAAGAAAAAGAAAGAAAAGAAGAAGGCAATAAATGTAAAAGAATGAAGGAAAAAAGGAAAGGGAAGGAAGGAGAGAAAAGAAAAAGAAGAAGAAGGCAATAAATGTAAAAAGAATGAAAGAAAAGAAGAAAAGAAGGAGAAAAAAGAAGAAGAAAGAAGAAGGCAAAAAATGTAAAAGAATGAAGGAAAAGAGAAGAAGGAAAGAAGAAAGAAAGAAGAAAGAAATAAAAATGTAAAAGAAATGAAGGAAAAGAGGAGGGGAAAAAGAAAGGAAAGAAGAAGGAAAGAAGAAGGTCCATGAATGTAAAAAGAATGAAGGAAAGAGAAGAAAAGGAGAAAAGAAGAAGGAAAGAAGAAGGAAAAAAACAAAAGAATGAAGGAAAAAAGGAGGGGAAAAAGGAGAAGGAAAGAAGAAGGAAAGAAGAAGGCAATAAATGTAAAAAGAATGAAGGAAAAGAAAGGAAAGAGCGAGAAAGAAGGAAAGAAGAAGGCAAAGATCTGGTAAAAGAATGAAGGAAAAGAGGAGGGAAAGGGAGAAGGAAAGAAGAAGGAAAGAAGAAGGCAAAAAATGTAAAAAGAAATGAAGGAAAAGAAGGGGAAAAAGGAAAGGAAAGAAAAGGAAAGAAGAAGGCAACAAAAGTAAAATTATGAAGAAAAAGAAAGGAAAGCAGAGAAAAAAAGAAGGAAAGAAAAGATAAAATGTAAAAGAAACCTCTCTGGAGGGGGAAAAAGGAAAGGAAAGAAGAAGAAAGAAGAAGGCAATAAAATGTAAAAGAATGAAGGGAAAGAGAAGAAGGAAAAGAAGAAGGAAAAGAAGAAGGAGAAAATAAAAAGAATGAAGGAAAAGAGGAGATGAAAGGAAGAAGGAAAGAAGAAGGAAAAAAAGAAAAAAAGAATGAAGGAAAAGAGAAGGAAAAGAAGAAGAAGAAAAGAAGAAGGTGGGGAATGAAAGAAAAAAGGAAAAGAAAAGAAGGAAAGAAAAGGAAAGAAGAAGGCAATAAATGTAAAAGAATGAAGGAAATGAGGAGGGGAAAAGAGAAGGAAAGAAGAAGAAAAAGAAGAAGGCAATAAATGTAAAAGAATGAAGGAAAAGAGAAGAAGGAAAAGAAGAAGAAGGAAAGAAAAATTTAAAAAGGTAAAAAAGAATGAAGGAAATTTAGGGGAAAAAAGAAGGAAAGAAGAAGGAAAGAAGAAGGAAATAAATGTAAAAGAATGAAGGAAAGAGAGAAGAAGGAAAATTTAAGGAAAGAAGAAAAGAAAGAAAAGGAAAAAAATGTTTCTTAGAAAGAGAAGAAAAAAGAAGAAAGAAAAGGAAAGAAGAAGGTAAAATGTAAAAGAAATGAAGGAAAAAAGAGAAGAAAGGAGAAGGAAAGAAGAAAAAGAAGAAGGAAAAAAAAGAAGGGAAGGAAAAGGAGGGAAAGGAGAAGAAGGAAAGAAGAAGGAAAAGAAGAAGGAAAATGTAAAAGAATAAGGAAAAGAGGAGGGGGAAAGGAGAAGGAAAGAAAATTGGAAAAGAAGGAAGGAAATAATGTAAAAGAAATGAAAGAAAAAGAGAAAAGAAAAGAAGGAAAGAATTAGGAAAGAAGAAAAAAGAAAAAGTAAAAAGAATGAAGGAAAAGAGGAGGGGGGGAAAGGAAGAAGGAAAGAAGAAGGAAATAAAAAAAGAATGAAGGAAAAGAGAAGAAGGAAAGGAGGAAAAGAAACCGAAAGAAGAAATAAAAAAGAATGAAATAAAAGAAAGAAGGAAGAAATAAGAAGAAGGAAAGAAAAGGAAGGAAAAGAAGTAAAAAGAATGAAGGAAAAAAGAGGGGAAAGAAGAAAAAGAAAATAAAAGAAAGAAGAAAAAGGAGGGGGTAAAAGAAGGAAAAAAAAAGAGAAAAGAAAGGAGGAAATAAGAATGCAAAAATGTAAAAGAATGAAGGAAAAAAGGAGAAGGAAAGAAAGAAAGAAAAAGAAGAAGGCAATAAAAGAAAATGAAGGAAAGAGAAGAAGGAAAAAGAAGGAAAGAAGAAGGCAATAAATGAAAAAAAGAATGAAGGAAAAGAGAAGAAAAAAGAAGAAGGAAAAGAAGGAAAGAAGAAGGCAAAAATGAGAAAGAATGAAGGAAAAGGGGGGAAAAGAAGGAAAGAAGAAGGAAAGAAGAAGGCAATAAAATGTAAAAGAATGAAAACAAAGAGAAGAAGGAAAAGAAGAAGGAAAAGAAGAAGGCAATAAAAGTAAAAGAATGAAGGAAAAAAAGGAGGGGAAAGGAGAAGGAAAGAAGAAAGAAAGAAAAGAATGCAAAAAAAAAGAATGAAGGAAAAGAGGAGGGGGAAAGAAGAAGGAAAGAAGAAGGAAAAGAAATGTAAAAAAAGAATGAAGGAAAAGAGAAGGGGTAAGGAGAAAAAAAAGAAGGAAAGAAGAAGGCAATAAAATGTAAAAAGAATGAAAAAAAGAAAAAAAAGAAAAGAAGGAAAGAAGAAGGAAAAGAAGAAGGCAATAAAAAAAAAAGAATGAAGGAAAAGAGGATGGGGAAAAAGAAGGAAAAGAAGAAGGAAAAGAAGAAACCAATAAATGTAAAAGAAAGAAGGAAAAGAAGAAGGAAAGAAAAGGAAAGAAGAAGGCAAAGAAATGTAAAAGAATGAAGGAAAAGAAGGGGAAAGGAGAAGAAAGAAGAAGGAAAGAAGAAGGCAAAAATGATAAAAGAATGAAGGAAAAGGGAATGGGAAAAGAAGAAAGAAGAAGGAAAGAAGAAGGCAATAAAATGAAAAGAATGAAAAAAAAAGAGAAGAAGGAGAGAAGAAGGAAAGAAGAAGGCAATAAATGTAAAAAGAATGAAGGAAAAGAGGAGGAGGAAAAGAAGGAAAGAAGAAGGAAAAAAAGGCAATAAATGTAAAAGAATGAAGGAAAAGAGAAGAAGGAAAGAAGAAGGAAAGAAGAAGGAATAAATGTAAAAGAATGAAGGAAAATCTAAAATGAAAGGAGAAGGAAAGAAGAAGGAAAGAAGAAGGCAAAAAAAAGAAAAAATGAAGGAAAAGAGAAGAAGGAAAGAAGAAGGAAAGAAGAAAAAAAAGTAAGAAATGCAAAAGAAAAAGAGAGAAAAAGAAAAAGAAGAAGGAAAAAGAAAAGAATGAAGAAAAAAGAAGAAGGAAAAAAAGAAGAAAGAAGAAGGAAAAAAGAAGGAAGGAAAAGTAAAGAAAGGAAAGAAGAAGAAAGAAGAAGGCAAAAAAAGTAAAAAGAATGAATGAAAAAAAAAAAAAGAAAGGGAAAAAAGAAGAAGGAAAGAAGAAGGAAATAAATGTAAAAGAATGAAGGAAAAGAGAAGAAGGAAAGAAGAAGGAAAGAAGAAGAAGGCAAAAAAGGTAAAAAAATGAAGGAAAGAGGAGGGGGAAAAGGAGAAGGAAAGAAGAAGGAAAGAAGAAGGCAATAAATGTAAAAGAATGAAAAAGGAAAAGAGAAGAAGGAAAGAAGAAGGAAAGAAGAAGGCAAAAATGTAAAAAGAATGAAGGAAAAGAGGAGGGGAAAAGGAAAAAGGAAAGAAGAAGGAAAAGAAGAAGGCAAAAAAGAAAAAAGAATGAAGGAAAAGAGAAGAAGGAAAGAAGAAGGAAAGAAGAAGGTAAAAAATGTAAAAGAAAAAGGAAGGAAAAGAGAAGAAGGAAAGAAGAAGGAAAAGAAGAAATAAATGTAAAAGAATGAAGGAAAAGAGGAGTGGGAAAGGAGAAGGAAAGAAGAAGGAAAGAAGAAGGCAATAAATGTAAAAGAATGAAGGAAAAGAGAAGAAGGAAAGAAGAAGGAAAGAAGAAGGCAATAATTGTAAAAGAATGAAGGAAAAGAGGAGGGGGTAAGGAGAAAAAAGAAGAAGGAAAGAACTAGGCAATAAATGTAAAAGAATGAAGGAAAAGAGAAAAAGGAAAGAAGAAGGAAAGAAGAAGGAAAGAAGAAGGCAATAAATGTAAAAGAATGAAGGAAAAGAGGATGGGGAAAGGAGAAGGAAAGAAGTAGGAAAGAAGAAGGCAATAAATGTAAAAGAATGAAGGAAAAGAGAAGAAGGAAAGGAAAAGGAAAGAAAAGGAAAATTTAAAAGAAAAGAAGAAGGAAAAAAAGAAGAAGGAAAAAGAAGGAAAAGAAGAAGGCAAAAAATGTAAAAGAATGAAGGAAAAGGGAGGGGAAAAGAAAAAAAGAAGAAGAAAGAAGAAGGCAATAAATGACAAAAGAGAAGAAGGAAAAGAAGAAGGGGAGAAGAAGGCAATAAATGTAAAAGAATGAAGGAAAAGAGGAGAAGGAAAAGGAGAAGGAAAAGAAGAAGGAAAAAAAAGTAAAAAAATGAAGGAAAAGAAGGAAAAGAAGAAGGAAAGAAGAAGGAAAGAAGAAAAAGAATGAATAAAAGAAAAAGGAAAAAGAAGGAAAGAAAATGCAAGGGGAAAAAAAGAAGAAGGAAAGAAGAAGGAAAGAAGAAGGCAATAAATGTAAAAAAATGAAGGAAAAGAGAAGAAGGAAAAGAAAGAAGAAGGAAAGAAGAAGGCAATAAAAATGTAAAAGAATGAAGGAAAAATGAGGGGGGGAAAAGGAGAAGGAAAGAAGAAGGAAAGAAGAAGGCAATAAATGTAAAAGAATGAAGGAAAAGAGAAGAAGGAAGAAGAAGGAAAGAAGAAGGCAATAAATGTAAAAGAATGAAGGAAAAGAGGAGGGGGAAAGGAGAAGGAAAGAAGAAGGAAAGAAGAAGGCAATAAATGTAAAAGAATGAAGGAAAAGGGGAGGGGGAAAGGAGAAGGAAAGAAGAAGGAAAGAAGAAGGCAATAAATGTAAAAGAATGAAGGAAAAGAGAAGAAGGAAAGAAGAAGGAAAGAAGAAGGCAATAAATGTAAAAGAATGAAGGAAAAGAGGAGGGGGAAAGAAGAAGGAAAGAAGAAGGCAATAAATGTAAAAGAATGAAGGAAAAGAGAAGAAGGAAAGAAGAAGGAAAGAAGAAGGCAATAAATGTAAAAGAATGAAGGAAAAGAGGAGGGGAAAAGGAGAAGGAAAGAAGAAGGAAAGAAGAAGGCAATAAATGTAAAAGAATGAAGGAAAAGAGAAGAAGGAAAGAAGAAGGAAAGAAGAAGGCAATAAATGTAAAAGAATGAAGTAAAAGAGGGAAAAGAGAAGGAAAGAAGAAGGAAAGAGAAGGCAGTAAATGTAAAAGAATGAAGGAAAAGAGGAGGGGGGGAGGGAAAGAAGAAGGAAAAAGAAGAAGGCAATAAATGTAAAAGAATGAAGGAAAAGAGAAGAAGGGGAAAAGAAGAAGGAAAGAAAGAAGAAGAATAAATGTAAAAGAATGAAGAAAAGAGGAGGGGAAAGAAGAAGAAAGAAAGAAGAAAAAATAAATGAAAAGAATGAAGGGAAAAGAAGAAGGAAAGAAGAAGGAAAGAAGAAGGCAATAAATGTAAAAGAATGAAGGAAAAGAGAGGGGAAAAGAAGAAGGAAAGAAGAAGGAAAGAAGAAAAGAATAAATGTAAAAAATGAAGGAAAAGAGAAGAAGGGAAAGAAGAAGGAAAGAAGAAAAAAGAAATGTAAAAAGAATGAAGGAAAAGAATGAAGGAAAAGGGGGAAAAGAAGGAAAGAAGAAGGGAAAGAAGAAGGAAAAAGAAGGAAAAAGAAATGAAAAAAAAATGGAGGGGAGAATGAAGAAGGAAAGAAGAAAGGAAGAAGGCAATAAAAAGTAAAAGAATGAAGGAAAAGAGAAGGGGAAAGGAGAATGAAAGAAGAAGGAAAGAAAAGGCAATGAATGAAAAAAGAATGAAGGAAAAGAGAAGAAGGAAAGAAGAAGGAAAAGAAGAATGCAAGGAATGTAAAAAGAATGAAGGAAAAGAGGGGGGAAAAATAAAGGAAAGAAGAAGAAGAAAGAAGAAGGCAATAAATGTAAAAAGAATGAAGGAAAAGAGAAGGGGAAAAGGAAGAAAGAAAAGAAGAAGGCAAGGCAAAATGTAAAAAAGAATGAAGGAAAAGAGAAGAAGGAAAGAAGAAGGAAAAGAAGAAGGAAAAATGTAAAAGAATGAAGGAAAAGAGAATGGGGAAAGGAGGAGGAAAGAAGAAGGAAAGAAGAAGGCAATAAATGTAAAAGAATGAAGGAAAAGAGGGGGGAAAGAGAAGGAAAGAAGAAGGAAAGAAGAAGGAAAGAAGAAGTAAAAGAATGAAAAAGAAGAAAAGAGAAGAAGGAAAAGAAGGAAAGAAGAAGGCAATAAAGTAAAAAGAATGAAGGAAAAGAGGAGGTTAAAGGAGAAAAAAAAGAAGGAAAGAAGAAGGCAATAAATGTAAAAGAATGAAGGAAAAGAAAAGGGAAAGAAAGAAAAGAAGAAGGAAAGAAGAAGGCAATAAATGTAAAAGAATGAAGGAAAAGGAGGGGAAAAGGAGAAGGAAAGAAGAAGGAAAGAAGAAGGCAATAAAATGTAAAAGAATGAAGGAAAAGAGAAGGAAAGAAGAAGGAAAGAAGGCAAGAAATGTAAAAGAATGAAGGAAAAGAGGAGGGGAAAAGAAGAAGGAAAGAAGAAGGAAAAGAAGAAGGCAATAAATGTAAAAGAATGAAGGAAAAGGGAGGGGGAAAGAGAAGGAAAAGGAGAAGGAAAGAAGAAGGTAATAAATGTAAAAGAATGAAGGAAAAGAGAAGAAGAAGAGAAATGAAGGAGGAAAGAAGAAGGCAAATAAAATGTAAAAAGAATGAAGGAAAAGAGGAAAGGAGGGAAAAAAAAGGAGAAGGCAAAAGAAATGAAAATAAAAGGGAAAGAAAGAAAGAAGAAGGAAAAGAAGGCAGTAAATGTAAAAGAATGAAGAAGAGGAGGGGGAAGAAGAAAGAAAAGAAGAAGGCAATAAAAGTAAAAGAATGAAGGAAAAGAGGAGGGGAAAAGGAGAAGGAAAGAGAAGGAAAGAAGAAGGCAAATAAATGTAAAAGAATGAAGGAAAAAGAAGAAGGAAAAGAAGAAAGGAAAAGAAGAATGCAATAAATGTAAAAAGAATGAAGGAAAAGAGGAGGGGGGAAAAGGAGAAGGAAAAGAAGAAGGAAAGAAGAAGGCAATAAATGTAAAAGAAATGAAGGAAAAGAGAAGAAGGAAAAGAAGAAGGAAAGAAGAAGGCACAATTGTAAAAAGAATGAAGGAAAAGAAGGGGTTAAGGAGAAAAAGAAGAAGGAAAAGAAGAAGGCAAATAAATGTAAAAAAAGAAGGAAAAGAAAAGGGGAAAGAAGAAGGAAAAGAAGAAGGAAAAGAAGAAGGCAATAAATGTAAAAGAATGAAGGAAAAAGGAGGGGGGAAAGGAGAAGGAAAGAAGAAGGAAAAGAAGAAGGGAGGCAAAGGCAATGAAAAAGAATGAAGGAAAAAGAGAAGAAGGAAAAATGAAGAAGAAGGAAGAAGAATGCAATAAAAGTAAAAGAATGAAGGAAAAAAGGAGGGGGAAAGGAGAAGGAAAGAAGAAGGAAAGAAGAAGGTAAAAATGTAAAAAGAATGAAGGAAAAGAGAAGGGGGAAAGAAGAAGGAAAAGAAGAAGGAAAGAAGAAGGTACAATAAAAAAAGAATGAAGGAAAAGAGGAGGAAAAGGAGAAGAAAAGAAGAAGGAAAGAAGAAGGCAATAAATGTAAAAAAGGATGAGAATGAAGGAAAAGAGGAGGAAGGAAAAGGAGGAAGGAAAGAAGAAGGGAATAAAGGGCGAAAGAAATGAAGGAAAAGAAGAAGGAAAAAGGAGAAGGAAAAGAAAGAAGGAAAAGAAGAAGGAAAGAAAATGACGTCTGGGCGAAAGAATGAAGGAAAAGAGGAGAAGGAAAAAGAAGGAGGAAAGAAGAAGGCAATAAATGTAAAAGAATGAAGGAAAAGAGAAGGGGGGTAAGGAGAAAAAAGAAGAAGGAAAGAAGAAGGCAATAAATGTAAAAAAAATGAAAAAGAGAAAAGAGAAGAAGGAAAGAAGAAGGAAAGAAGAAGGTAATAATTGAAAAGAATGAAGGAAAAGAGGAGGGGAAAAGGAGAAAGGAAAGAAAGAAGAAGGCAAAAATGTAAAAGAATGAAGGAAAAAAAAGAGGAGGGGAAAGAAGAAGAAAAAGAAGGAAAAAGGAAAAGAAGGAAAACCAAATGGAAGAAAAGAAGAAGGAAAAAGAATGAAATGAAAAAAGAATGAAGGAAAAGAGAGGGGAAAAAAAGGAAAAATGAAGGAAAGAAGAAGAAATGTAAAAGAATGAAAGAAAAGAAGGAAAAGAAAGAAGAAGGAAAAAGAAGGAAAAGAAGGCAAATGTAAAAGAATGAAGGAAAAGGAGGGGGAAAGGAGAAGGAAAGAAGAAGGAAAGAAGAAGGCAATGTAATGTAAAAGAATGAAGGAAAAAGAAGGGGGAAAAAAAAAGAGAAGAAAAGAAAGAAGAAGGAAAAGAAAAGGTAATAAATGTAAAGAATGAAGGAAGAAAAAAAGGAAAGAAGAAGGAAAGAAGAAGGCAATAAATGTAAAAAGAAAGAAAAGAAGTCGAAAAGAAAGGAGAAGAGAAAGAAGAAAAAAGAAGAAGAAAATAAATGTAAAAGAATGAAGGAAAAGAGAAGAAAAAAAGAAGAAGGAAAGAAGAAGGCAATAAAAGTAAAAGAATGAAGGAAAAGAGGAGGGGAAAAGGAGAAGGAAAAGAAGAAGGAAAGAAGAAGGAAAAAATGTAAAAGAATGAAGGAAAAGAGAAGAAGGAAAGAAGAAGGAAAGAAGAATCGTTGTAAATGTAAAAGAATGAAGGAAAAGAGGAGGGGAAAAGGAGAAGGAAAGAAGAAGGAAAGAAAGGCAAAAATGTAAAAGAATGAAAAAAAAGAGGAGGGGGAAAGGAAAAAAAGGAAAGAAGAAGGTAATGAATGTAAAAGAAAAAGGAAAAGAAAGAAGGAAAGAAGAAGGAAAGAAGAAGGCAATAAAATGTAAAAGAATGAAGGAAAGAGGAGGGGGAAAGGAGAAGGAAAGAAGAAGGAAAGAAGAAGGCAATAAATGTAAAAGAATGAAGGAAAAAGGAGAAAAGGAGAAAAAGAAGAAGGAGAAGAAGGCAATAAAAGTAAAAGAATGAAGGAAAGAGAAAGAAGGAAAGAAAAAGAAGAAGAAAGAAAAAAAGAAAAAGAAAAGAATAAAGAAGGAAAGAAAAAGAAGAAAGAAGAGGAAAGAGAAGAAGGAAAAGAAAAGAAGGAAAGAAGAAGAAGGAAAAAGAAAAAAATGAAGGAAAAAAAGGGGGAAATTGAAAGGAAAAGAAGAAGGAAAGAAGAAGGCAATAAATGTAAAAGAATGAAGGAAAGAAGAGGGGGAAAGGAGAAGAAAGAAGAAAAAAAGAAAGCAATAAATGTAAAAGAATGAAGGAAAAGAGGGGGAAGAAAAGGAAAGAAGAAGGAAAGAAGGAAGGCAAAAATGTAAAAGAATGAAGGAAAAGAGAAAGAAAAAAAAGAGAAGGAAAAAGGAAAGAAGAAGGCAATAAAAATGTAAAAGAATGAAGGAAAAGAGAAGAAGGAAAGAAGAAGGAAAGAAGAAGGCAATAAATGTAAAAAATGAAGGAAAAAGAGGGAGGGGAAAAGGAGAAGTCAAAGAAGAAGGAAAGAAGAAGGCAATAAATGTAAAAGAAATGAAGGAAAAGAGAAATTGAAGAAGAAGGAAAGAAGAAGGAAAAAAAGGAAAAGAAAAGGAAAAGAAAAATCAAAATGGGGAGAAGGAAAGAAGAAGAAAAGAAGAAATGTAAAAAAATTTAAAAAAGAAGAGGGGGAAGGAGAGGAAAGAAGAAGGAAAGAAGAAGGCAATAAATGATAAAGAATGAAGGAAAAAGGAGGGGAAAGGAGAAGGAAAGAAGAAGGAAAAGAAGAAGGCAATAAATGTAAAAGAATGAAGGAAAAGAGAAGAAGAAGGAAAGAAGGAAAGAAGAAATAAGAAGAAGGCAAAGAATGTAAAAGAAAAAGGGAAAGAGGGAGAAGGAAAGAAGAAGGAAAGAAGAAGGCAAAAAAAAAGAATGAAGGAAAAGAGGAGGGGAAAAAGAAGGAAAGAAGAAAAAAGAAGAAGGCAATAAATGTAAAAGAATGAAGGAAAAGAAAAGAAGAAGGAAAAAAGAAGGAAAG
This sequence comes from Acanthosepion pharaonis, assembly GCA_903632075.3. Taxonomy (NCBI): domain Eukaryota; kingdom Metazoa; phylum Mollusca; class Cephalopoda; order Sepiida; family Sepiidae; genus Acanthosepion; species Acanthosepion pharaonis. Next base: position 1,303,947 of record CAHIKZ030000105.1, on the reverse strand, counting down.
AAGAAGGCAATAAATGTAAAAGAATGAAGGAAAAGGGGGGGGGAAAGGAGAAGGAAAAGAAGAAGGAAAGAAGAAGGCAATAAATGTAAAAGAATGAAGGAAAAGGAGAGGGGAAAAAGGAGAAGAAAGAAGAAGGAAAGAAGAAGGCAAATGAAGGAAAAGAATGAGGGGAAAAGGAAGAAGGAAAGAAGAAGGAAAGAACGAGGCAATAAATGTAAAAGAATTAAGGAAAAGAGAAGAAGGAAAGAAGAAGGAAAGAAGAAGGAAAGAAGAAGGCAAATAAATGTAAAAGAATGAAGGAAAAGAGGAGGGGAAAAGAGAAGGAAAGAAGAAGGAAAGAAGAAGGCAATAAATGTAAAAGAATGAAGGAAAAGAGAAGAAGGAAAGAAGAAGGAAAGAAGAAGGCAATAAAAGAAAAGAATGAAGGAAAAGAGGAGGGGAAAAGGAGAAGGAAAGAAAAAGAAAAGAAGAAGGTAAAAATGAAAAAAAAAATGAAGGAAAAGGGAGAAGGAAAGGAGAAGGGAAAGAAGAAGAAAAGAAGCAAAAATGTAAAAGAATGAAGGAAAAGAGAAGAAGAAAGGAAAAGAAGAAATGTGGAAAGAAAAGAATGAAGGAAAAGAATGAAGGAAAAGGAGAAGGAAAGAAGAAGGAAAAGAAGAAGGCAATAAATGTAAAAGAATGAAGGAAAAGAGGAGGGGAAAGGAGAAGGAAAGAAGAAGGAAAGAAGAAGGCAAAAAATGTAAAAAGAATGAAGGAAAAGAGAAGAAGGAAAGAAGAAGGAAAAGAAGAAGGAAAGAAGAATGCAAAAATGTAAAAGAAAGGAAAAAAAGAGAAAGAAAGGAGAAGGAAAGAAGAAGGAAAGAAGAAGGCAAAAAATGGCGAAAAAGAATGAAGGAAAAGAGAAGAAGGGGGAAAAGAAGAAGGAAAGAAGAAGAAAGAAGAAGGGTAATAAATGTAAAAGAATGAAGGAAAAGAGAAGGGGGAGGAGAAGGAAAAGAAGAAGGAAAGAAGTATGCAATAAATGTAAAAGAATGAAGGAAAAGAGGAGGGGAAAGGAGGAGGAAAAGAAGAAGGAAAGAAGAAGGCACAATGTAAAAGAATGAAGGAAAAGAGGAGGGGAAAAGGAGAAGGAAAGAAGAAGGAAAGAAGAAGGCAATAAATGTAAAAGAATGAAGGAAAAGAGAAAAGGAGAGGGAAAGAAGAAGGAAAGAAGAAGGCAAAAATGTAAAAGAATGAAGGAAAAGAGGAGGGAAAAGGAGAAGGAAAGAAGAAGGAAAAGAAGAAGGCAATAAATGTAAAAGAATGAAGGAAAAGAGAAGAAGGAAAGAAGGAAAGAAGAAGGCAATAAATGTAAAAGAATGAAGGAAAAGAGGAGGGGGAAAGGAGAAGAAGAAGAAGGAAAGAAGAAGGAAAAATGAAAAAGGCAAAAAAATGTGTGAAAAGAATGAAGGAAAAAAAGGAGAAAAAGAAGAAGGAAATAAGATAAAAATATAAAAAGAAGGAAAAGAAGGAAAAAGAAGAAGGAAAGAAATGTAAAAAAAAGAATGAAGGAAAAGAGGAAAGGAAGGAAAGAAGAAGGAAAGAAGAAGGCAATAAATGTAAAAGAATGAAGGAAAAGAGGGGGGAAAGGAAAAGGAAAAGAAAGAAGAAGGCAATAAATGAAAAAGAATGAAGGAAAAGGAGGGGGAAAGGAGAAGGAAAGAAGAAGGAAAGAAGAATGCAATAAATGTAAAAGAATGAAGGAAAAGGGAGGGGAAAAGAAGGAAAGGAAAGAAGAAGGAAAAGAAGAAGGTAAAAAAAGAATGACAGGAAAAGAAGAAGGAAAGAAGAAGGAAGAAGGAAAGAAGAAGGCAATAAATGTAAAAGAATGAAGGAAAAGAGGAGGGGGAAAGGAGAAGGAAAGAAGAAGGAAAGAAGAAGGCAATAAATGTAAAAGAATTGCGGAAAAGAGAAGAAGGAAAGAAGAAGGAAAGAAGAAGGCAATAAATGTAAAAGAATGAAGGAAAAGAGGAGGGGGAAAGGAGAAGGAAAGAAGAAGGAAAGAAAAAGGATGAAGAAAAAGGCAATGTAAAAAATTTAGAATGAAGGAAAAGAGAAGAAGGAAAGAAGAAGGAAAAGAAGAAGGCAATAAATGTAAAAGAATGAAGGAAAAGAGGAGGGGGGAAAAGGAGAAGGAAAGAAGAAGGAAAGAAGAAGGGCAAAATGAAGGAAAAGAATGAAGGGAAAGAGAAGAAGGAAAGAAGAAGGAAGAAGAGAAGGCAAAAATGTAAAAGAATGAAGGAAAAGAGGGGGGGAAAAGGAGAAGGAAAGAAGAAGGAAATAAGAAGGCAATAAATGTAAAAGAAATGAAGGAAAAGAGAGGGGAAAGGAAAAGAAAAGAAAAAAGAAGGGGAAAGAAGAAGGCAATAAATGTAAAAGAATGAAGGAAAAGAGGGAGGGGAAAGGAGAAGGAAAAGAAGAAGGAAAGAAGAAGGCAATAAATGTAAAAGAATGAAGGAAAAGAGAAGAAGGAAAGAAGAAGGAAAGAAGAAGGCAATAAATGTAAAAGAATGAAGGAAAAGAGGAGGGGGAAAGGAGAAGGAAAGAAGAAGGAAAGAAGAAGGCAATAAATGTAAAAGAATGAAGGAAAAGAGAAGAAGGAAAGAAGAAGGAAAGAAGAAGGCAAAAATGTAAAAGAGAATGAAGGAAAAGAGGAGGGGAAAAGGAGAAAAAGAAGAAGGAAAGAAGAAGGCAATAAATGTAAAAGAAATGAAGGAAAAGAGAAGAAGGAAAGAAGAAGGAAAGAAAGAAGAAGGCAATAAATGTAAAAGAATGAAGGAAAAGAGGATGGGGAAAGGAGAAGGAAAGAAGTAGGAAAGAAGAAGGCAATAAATGTAAAAGAATGAAGGAAAAGAGAAGAAGGAAAGGAAAAGGAAAGAAGAATGCAATAAATTTAAAAGAATGAAGGAAAAGAGGAGGGGGAAAGGAGAAGGAAAGAAGAAGGAAAGAAGAATGCAATAAATGTAAAAGAATGAAGGAAAAGGGGAGGGGGAAAAGCGAAGGAAAGGAGAAGGAAAGAAGAAGGTAATAAATGTAAAAGAATGACAGAAAAGAGAAGAAGGAAAAAAGAAGGAAGGAAAGAAGAAAAGAAGAAGGCAATAAATGTAAAAGAATGAAGGAAAAGAGAAGGAAAGAAAAAGGAAAGAAGAAGGCAATAAATTTAAAAGAATGAAGGAAAAGAGAAGAAGGAAAAGAAGAAGGAAAGAAGAATGCAATAAATGTAAAAAGAATGAAGGAAAAGGAGGGGAAAAAAGGAAGGAAAGGAGAAGGAAAGAAGAAGGAAAAAGAAGAAGGAAAAATGTAAAAGAATGAAGGAAAAGAGAAGAAGGAAAGAAGAAGGAAAGAAGAAGGCAATAAATGTAAAAGAATGAAGGAAAAGAGGAGGGGGAAAGGAGAAGGAAAGAAGAAGGAAAGAAGAAGGCAATAAATGTAAAAGAATGAAGGAAAAGAGAAGAAGGAAAGAAGAAGGAAAGAAGAAGGCAATAAATGTAAAAGAATGAAGGAAAAGAGAAGAAGGAAAGAAGAAGGAAAGAAGAAGGAAAGAAGAAGGCAATAAATGTAAAAGAATGAAGGAAAAGAGAAGAAGGAAAGAAGAAGGAAAAAGAAGGCAATAAATGTAAAAGAATGAAGGAAAAGAGAAGGGGAAAAGAAGAAGGAAAGAAGAAGGCAATAAATGTAGGCAAGAATGAAAAAAGAATGAAGGAAAAGAGAAGGAAAAAGAAGAAGGAAAGAAGAAGGCAATAAATGTAAAAGAATGAAGGAAAAGAGAAGAAGGAAAGGAGAAGGAAAGAAGAAGGAAAAGAAGAAGGGAAAAAATGTAAAAAAGAATGAAGGAAAAGGGAGGGGAAAAGGAGAAGGAAAGAAGAAGGAAAAGAAGAAGGCAATAAAAAAAGAATGAAGGAAAAGAGAAGAAGGAAAGAAGAAGGAAAGAAGAAGGCAATAAATGTAAAAGAATGAAGGAAAAGAGGAGGGGGAAAGGAGAAGGAAAGAAGAAGGAAAGAAGAAGGCAATAAATGTAAAAGAATGAAGGAAAAGTGAAGAAGGAAAGAAGAAGTATGAAGTAGGCAATAAAAGTAAAAGAATGAAGGAAAAGAGGAGGACGAAAGGAGAAGGAAAGAAGAAGGAAAGAAGAAGGAAATAAATTTAAAAGAATGAAGGAAAAGAAGAAGGAAAGAAGAAGGAAGAAGAAGGCAATAAAAGTAAAAGAATGAAGGAAAAGAGGAGGACGAAAGGAGAAGGAAAGAAGAAGGAAAGAAGAAGGAAATAAATTTAAAAGAATGAAGGAAAAGAGAAGAAGGAAAGAAGAAGGAAAGAAGAAGGCAATAAATGTAAAAGAATGAAGGAAAAGAGGAGGGGGAAAGGAGAAGGAAAGAAGAAGGAAAGAAGAAGGCAATAAATGTAAAAGAATGAAGGAAAAGAGAAGGGGAAAAAAGAAGGAAAGAAGAAGGAAAGAAGAAGGCAATAAATGTAAAAGAATGAAGGAAAAGAGGAGGGGAAAGGAGAAGGAAAGAAGAAGGAAAGAAGTAGGCAAAAAATGTAAAAGAATGAAGGAAAAGAGAAGAAGGAAAAAAGAAGGAAGTAGGAAAGAAAAGAAAAAATGAAGGAAAGAGGAAAAGAATGAAAAAAGAGAAGAAGGAAAGAAGAAGGAAAAAGAAGGAAATAAATGTAAAAGAATGAAGGAAAAGAGAAAGAAGAAGAAGGAAAGAAGAAGGAAATAAATGTAAAAGAATGAAGGAAAAGAGAAGAAAAAAGAATGAAGGAAAAGAAGAAGGAAAGAAGAAGAAAATAAATATAAAAGAATGAAGGAAAAGGGAAGAAAGGAAAAGGAAAGGAAAGGAAAGAAGAAGGCAATAAATGTAAAAGAATGAAGGAAAAGAGAAGAAAAGGAGAAGAAAGGAAAGGAAAAAGTAGGCAAAAATGTAAAAAATATAAAAAGAAAAGAAGGAAAAAGGAGGGGGAAAAGACTGAAGGAAAAGAAAAGAAAAAAGAAGAAAAGAAGGCAATAAATGTAAAAGAATGAAGGAAAAGAGGAGGGGGAAAGGAGAAGGAAAGAAGAAGGAAAGAAGAAGGCAATAAATGTAAAAGAATGAAGGAAAAGAGGAGGGGGAAAGGAGAAGGAAAGAAGAAGAAAAGAAGAAGGCAATAAATGTAAAAGAATGAAGGAAAAGAGAAGAAGGAAAGAAGAAGGAAAGAAGAAGGCAATAAATGTAAAAGAATGAAGGAAAAGAGGAGGGGGAAAGGAGAAGGAAAGAAGAAGGAAAGAAGAAGGCAATAAATGTAAAAGAATGAAGGAAAAGGGGAGGGGAAAGGAGAAGGAAAGAAGAAGGAAAGAAGAAGGCAATAAATGTAAAAGAATGAAGGAAAAGAGAAGAAGGAAAGAAGAAGGAAAGAAGAAGGCAATAAATGTAAAAGAATGAAGGAAAAGAGAAGAAGGAAAGAAGAAGGAAAGAAGAAGGAAAGAAGAAGGCAATAAATGTAAAAGAATGAAGGAAAAGAGGAGGGGGAAAGGAGAAGGAAAGAAGAAGGAAAGAAGAAGGCAATAAATGTAAAAGAATGAAGGAAAAGAGGAGGGGGAAAGGAGAAGGAAAGAAGAAGGAAAGAAGAAGGCAATAAATGTAAAAAAAATGAAGGAAAGAGAAGAAGGAAAAGGAGAAGGAAAGAAGAAGGAAAGAAGAAGGCAATAAATGTAAAAGAATGAAGGAAAAGAGGAGGGGGAAAGGAGAAGGAAAGAAGAAGGAAAGAAGAAGGCAATAAATGTAAAAGAATTGCGGAATTGAGAAGAAGGAAAGAAGAAGGAAAAGAAGAATGTAAAAATGAAAAGAAGGAAAAAAGAGGAGGGGGAAAAGGAGAAGGAAAGGAGAAGGAAAGAAGAAGGCAATAAATGTAAAAGAATGAAGGAAAAGAGAAGAAGGAAAGAAGAAGGAAAGAAGAAGTCAATAAATGTAAAAGAATGAAGGAAAAGAGGAGGGGGAAAGTAGAAGGAAAGTAGAAGGAAAGAAGAAGGCAATAAATGTAAAAGAATGACGGAAAAGAGACGAAGGAAAGAAGAAGGAAAGATGAATGCAATAAATGTAAAAGAATGAAGGATAAGAAGAGGGGGAAAGCAGAAGGAAAGAAGAAGGAAAGAAGAAGGCAATAAATGTAAAAGAATGAAGGAAAAGAGAAGGGGGAAAGAAGAAGGAAAGAAGAAGGAAAGAAGAAGGCAATAAAGGTTAAAGAATGAAGGAAAAGAGGAGAAGGAAAGGTGAAGGAAAGAAGAAGTAAAGAAGAAGGCAATAAAGGTTAAAAAATGAAAGAAAAGAGGAGGAGAAGGAAAAAAGACAATAAAGTTAGAAGAATGTAAGAAAAGGGAAAAAGGAAAAAAGAAGCAAAGAAAAAGTCAATAAATATAAAACAACTAGGGAAAAGTGTAGAAGGAAAAAGGCAATTAAGTTAAAATAATGAAGGAAAAAAGAAATAAGGAAGGAGAAGGAAAAAAGCAATAAATGTAAAAGAATGAAGGGAAGAAGAAAAAGAAGTAGTAAAAGAACAATAAATGAATTTCTGAGACGGAAGATTTAGCTTCACAACTTTTAATATTATAACAATTCTATTATGATTCTGCTTGTCCATTCGTTCGCACGACCGTTGCGCCCTGTCAATTCCTCATCCATATCAGACTATTCCGTTTTGACCACGGGAAAAGACGGAAACGGCATATCAGAATCCCTATTTGGTTTCAGTGAGAAAATGAAAGACTGAAAAAAATGAAGAAATCAAGAAGGGGAGATAGAAACGTTTAACGTCTCCCGTCAATACCTCATTTCGATTGCGTGGAGAGACTTATAAAAAACGCTACTTGGTGAAAATACGGAAACAACATATCAGAGACGCTACTTGGTGTCAACAAGAAAAGGCTAAAAAGAAAGAAATTGTTGTGGTGTTCCGTATAAACCCAATGTATCGCTCTACCCCCAGGTAACAATACTTTTACGCATTAAATATTCCTTCAATTCTCGGATTATGAGAGAATGTCCTTTATCTGATGGAATATAACTCGGCAATCCACAAATACTAAACAAAGGTTCTAGTCAGTTAATAACTGTCGAAGTGTGCATATTCTGGGATGGAAATGCAAATGGCTGACGAGAATATTCATTGACAACAACTAACAAATATGGATTAAAAGTAACCATTGGAAGAATCTCATTAAAATCAATGCTGATACGTCCCATAGGTTCAGTAGCCTTTATCAGCGTGTTTTCGGGTGGTCGATAATACTGAGGTTTTAACTCAGCCCAAACTCTACATGTCACGCACATTTTTTAACGTCTTCGGTACAAAATATTTGCCCATAGATGGGATCCTGACAGGGTCAGGGTGAACCTGGGTATACCAGCAATTAAGAAATGGTTCCACACTCCTCAAAATCTATTAATCAGAGGCCTTGCTTTTGGACGTATTTTATCGTCTTACCCAGGACACGGACGGGTTTAGGAGTTAATTATTTGCCTATAGCTAGAACCCTAACAGGTGCTACCACTCCGGGTCAGAGTGGACCTGAGAACACCAGCATTTAAAGAGGTGTTTCCACTCTTTTCAAACCCTGATCAGAAGCCCTCCTGTCGGGTATAGTTTATCGTCTTACCCAAGACGCGGATCAAGTTTATCGTCATACCCAGGGCGCTGTTCTAAAAAGGGGGACTTTGCTAGAGCGTGTCAGTCTCTAGTAACAAATTTCACTAGTACTACTATGTTCTCTACCAACGTAGCAGTGAGTAAAGCTGTGACGATTATAACTACAAAACTACTGTACTTGATCTTATGAAATGCAAGAATCTTGATATTCCTGGTTGACATAATTCCGCCTGTAAATCTACAAGAGCCAATCCTTGAGAATATACAAACGTACAACAGTGACACGACTAAAAGCATCCGCAAGTGATGTTACTTTTCTCGGGTCGATATTTGATATCGAAACGTACTTCACCATGCTCCGTTCTTCACTCGTTGATTTTACTTTTGTACGCCTTCAATTACCGTACATAAACGACACTGACATGTCATCGATATATCAACTGAAGCTGCATCGGGACAAAAGATACCTCCATCTACGCATGGCAGTGATTACCGCCAAGGTTACTTTCTCGACTATACAGGTTGTCCATAAAGTTCGTGTGCACTTTAAAAAATTAATAATTTTATTTGTATTTGCAATAGAAAAAATTGTAAAAAGGATTAGAAAGAAGTAAGTCTATGTTTTTATAAGGTTTTTTTGAAATTTTATTTAAGTTTCCACATGTCCTCCATCATTAGCAATACAAAGGGTAATACGATTTTACAGTTCATGGAAAACATTTACCAACTGATTTACAGTAATGCCTTGAAATCACATTAGTTATTTTAGCTATACTTAAAACTGGGTACTTTAAAGTTTATAACATTTTTTACAGATTATTTCTATCGGAAATACAAATAAAGTTATAAATTTTTAAAGTGCACAAGAACTTTATGGACAGTCTATATATATATATATATATATATATATATATATATATATATATATATAATGTTTATATACATATATTATATTGCAGCAAAAAAATTACCTCAACATAGAGACAATCTGTTTCAAATGGCTGAGACTCATAAACCTCAGAGTAAGTAGAAGAAATAATTGCTCCTTCAAGCTCGGGATTTTGCTAACGCTTGTATACAACACACACACACACACACACATTTTTTAAATGCGCACGAACTTTATGGACACCCAGTATTATACGCTTTTTCGCTTCTTTGGAGTGTTTTCGCCATGAATTCGACCGGCCTCTCATTCTCACTTATTACCGCAGATATAGCATTATCCAAAGCATCGCACTGTACCTCGAAAGGTAATTTTTTCTTCCACAGCCAATAGAATTGCATTACACAGCTCATATTTTAGAGATTCAAAAGTGCAGGGTGCTTGTTTATTCAGCGAGAATTAACTAGGGGCGTATTTTATCTGAAAATTCAGGTATTCATTTAGCGTATTAGTCAAGAAATCCCCTGACCCTATTAAGTGTTCTCATTTCTTTGGGTTGGGGGGTTCCATTTCTTGTAATGGCTCCATCGGTTCTGGGTCAGGTTTTAATGATGCCATTTCCCACACAATACCCTCAAGTATTCAGTGTTGTTACCTTCTGAATAGTCTTAGCAGTATTTAAGGTTCATTTTTCTTTCTTTCCGACTTCCAGAAATTCTTCAGCATTCTTATCATGCTCCCTTTCAGTATCACTGCCAATGATAATATTATCAAGATAAGATAGAGTACCTTTAAGGTTTTCTTCATTTATGATCTTGTTTATTGATCGCTGAAAGGCAGAGACCCCATTGCTTACCCCAAAAGGGAGCCTAGTAAAATGATGAAGTTGACCATTGACCTCAAAAGGGGTGTACTTTTTTGTCGGAATGTTTTATTTGAATTTAGTGATAGGCACTTTTTAAGTTAAAGGTTGAAACGTACTTGCATTTGGCAACTCGATCATCAATGTTCAGCAATGGTTATGCATCAAGTTCAGTGTATATATTTATTGTTTGTGAATAATCCATTCATAATCTCTTCTTGTGACTTCTGGATTTATCTTTAACAATGAAGACTTCGGCACTCCATGGGAAAATACTTAGTTTGATAATTCTGTTAGCTAAAAATTTATTTATCTCAATGTTGTGGAGTGGTTTCACCGTGGGGGCTTGTATTTGTACTAAGTCGGTCCTAAAATAGGTTCGACGTACAAAACGTTAGGAACTTGATATAATAGGTAATGACGCAGAGAAATCTAGTTGTGGTCGCTGATACTTTAGTATCCGACTAACGGTCGTCCGGCATCGACTGATTGACCGACGATATTCAGTCACCCCCCTCCCACGAGGGCGTCATGTGGCACAAGGCCATTTTATCGTGGGATCTCCGAGCCCATGGGCTCGGTTAAAAATATGCCCATTGAACCCGTATAAACGGGTTCAGGGTCGGTTTACCTCCCCGAAAGAGAATCCGCCCTTCGGCGTAGCCTCGTTCGGGTTCCTCCCCTCCCGAAGGCAGAGAGTTCAACCGATCAGCCAGTCGACTGACTCACCGACCCACTGAGCGACTCCTACTACTCCTACTTATTATAGGTAGGAGAGTCTATCAACTATAGAATAGGTGTGTCCCCACTATAACACTCAATATCGATAAATCTCTGGTCATCTAGAGTTCGTAGATATCGGTTTCAATATAGATGTAATATTTAGGAACAATATGATTTCTTTCCTGTCTGTGGCCTCTAAAGCATAACACGTTCCTGTATTTCTCAAAACCAGTTCTGAAAGATGACCGCCATATTTGAAAATATCTTTCCGGTGTTGACGCTAAAATGCCCTCTCCAGCATCATATCGCTCCATAAATTTTTCATAATACTCAGGCAAATGGCCGAATATAGTCTATCATTAGGTTTGAGACTAACAACGACAAATCGACAACGACAGATTGACTTAATGCGCAATCAATCCCCTGATCATTTATTCTGGGTCAGGTTTAATAATGTCATTTCCCACATAATACCCTGTATATTTATATAGTGTATATATATTTAGTGTATATATTTATATAGTGTATATATATTTAGTGTATATATTTATATAGTATATATATATTTAGTGTGTATATATATAGTGAATATATATTTAGTGTGTATATTTATATAGTGTATATATATTTAGTGTATATATTTGTATAGTGTATATATATTTAGTGTATATATTTATTGTTTGCGAATTATCGACACATAATCTCTCCCTGTGCTTTCTGTGTTTGTCTTTAACAACGATGATTTTGTCACACCATGGCGAAATACTTGGTTCGATAATTGCGTTAGCTAAAAGTTTATTTATCTCCATATCGATAATTGTTTTTTTTCTGCTTGACTAAAGTGTCTAGATTTCGTATCTATGTTTGAATATAGTATTTAAGAATAATGTGGGTTCCGTCATATCTGCAGCCTCTAAAGCATAACCCGTTCCTGTTTGACTCATAACCATTTTAAGAAGATGACCGCCATATTTGTAAGTAATTTTCCCGTGCTGACACCGAAAATTCCTTCCCTGCACTACAAGTCTTTGATAACACTAAGGAAAATGGCGGAATATAGTCGATCATTAATTTTGAGACTTAAAACGACAAATCCTTCTTTTTTTGACATAGTTACCTGTTTTGAAGAAGGAATACATTTTAATTTTAAAGAATAAACTATATTTTAGCTTATAAAGCTTTCGTAAACACAAGAGACAAGTTTGGCATTCAACATTTTTTTCCTTTTGTAGTTGTAATCGTCACAGCTTTACTTAGTGCTACGTTGGTAGAAAACATGGTAGCACTAGTGGCATTTGTTACTCGTGACTGAAACACTCTAGCAAAGTCTCCCTTTTTAGAACAGCATCCTGGGTATGACGATAAACTACGTCCACATCCTGGGTAGGAAGATAAACTATATACGACAGCAAGGCCTCTGATCAGGAGCTTTTGAGTGAGGAACCACCTCTCAATTGCTGGTGTTCCGAAGTCCACTCTGACCCGGAGTGGTAGCACTTGTTTGGGTCCTAGCTATAATCAAATAGTTAACTCACAAATCCGTCCGTGTTCTGGGTAAAACGATAAACTACGTCCAACAGCAAGGCCTCTGATCAGGAGGTTTTAAGGAGCGTGGAACCACCTCTTAATCGCTGGTGTCCCCAGGTCTACCTTGATCCAGAGTGATATCATCTGCTAGGGCCACATCTTTGGGCAAATATTTAACCCTCAAATTGGGGTCAAAATATTATGAAAGTGTAAATATAGGTTTTTAATGCCAGCAATATTTTTTGAGGAAAGTTTATTACCATCAAAAATACATTTTTGAAGAAATTAATTATTACCACCAATACATATTTGAGTAAAAAATATTACCGGCAATATATTATTGAGGGAAATATATTATCAGTAATACCTTTTTGAAGGAAAAATATTACCAGCAATACATTTGTCCAGAAAACAATATTATCAGTAATACATTTTTGAAGGAAAAAAATATTACCAACAATAAAAATCATGTCGTCATTAAATAACCCATTGAGGTGTTGATATGCCGTAAAACAAACCGAACCAAAGCAATATATACTGAGATAGATAGATAGATAGATAGATAAAAAATATTACCAGCAATAAAAATCATGTCGTCATTAAATAACCCACTGAGGTTGATATGCCGTAAAACAAAACAAATCAAACCAATATATACTAAGATAGATAGATAGATAGATAAAAAATGTTACCAACAATAAAAATAATGTCATTAAATAACACACTGAGGTTGATATGCCGTAAAACAAAAAACAAACAAAAACAACATTTTTTTTAAAAAAATCAAAATGGCTTCCCGAGCTGGACACTTATTTCTCATATGGTACAACGCAGCCCCACGAATGAAACAAGGCTTTCTTATTAGTACTTTCTGGCTTGTAATTCGCAGCTACCATTGTTGTTTCAGATGGATTTAAGATATTAATTTTATCATCTTTGCAAGGAGGTTTACTCTCATAGACTGCAACAGCCGAGGAGGAAATAGTGGGAACATAATCTTCGTCCTTCTGTACTAAAATCAGTACTGAATCTTGATGTTTTATTTTCCAACAGTGTTTGACGCTGTTATATCTCGTACAAGATATAATAAACAAAGTAAACCCGAGTGTGGTTTTCAATAATAATTTTATAATCGGATGTAGGTATGTCAAAATACAGAGACAGCGTAGGAGTAAGCTAACCGCAATGGTGTTAGTAAACGAAGACCTTCTTTTTTGTCGCTCTCTACTGTTTACTGTGGTCGTACTTTATCGGCCACCAGAACGTCCATTATCGTGAATGGGGAAGTTGGGTTATCTCATCACAACAGACGCATTGCTCAAGAAGCAATACCACAAATAAAAACGTTTTTCATAACGTCGTCCCCCACATTGTTTGTCTGTACGAACTTTTATATCGCAATCCCGTTTTAGTTTTCCGTGACGCCGGAAGAAGTCATCCAGATTTTTGCTAGATTCATATTTTCAAGTCTCATTTACGGTTTTAATGGAAGGGTAGAAAGCTACCTCACGTGATATTTAAATAGTTTAGGGCAAACAATTTAAAAAAAACAAACTACCTTACATCCACTGAACGGAAACATTTAAGAATACAAGCAAAAACGCTATAAAAAAATTCATCAAAATTTTATTGTCTATCATATTCAACGGTCCTTGTTTGAAAGAATATGCCCTACTATACATTATATATATATATATATATATATATATATGTGTGTGTGTGTGTGTGTGTGTGTGTGTGTGTGTGTGTGTGTGTGTGTGTGAATATTGAACTCAACACTCTGAGATGACAGGCTGCTTCATGCTACACGCAGTCGTCGGGTGACTTGATGATTACGTCTAGCATGAAACAGCCTGTCGCCTCTGAGTGTTGACTTTAATGTTCACTTTTATATTTATACTTACACACGCTCTATCTCTGATATTGAGCACTTTATCCCATAAATATAGCACACCTTAAAATTATATTTCTTCATATACAGTAGCGTCCAAAACTAAGGGACAAAATTTTAAAACCTAATATTTGTTAGAAATAACAAATGTGAAAAGCTGAAATTTTGACAACTGGTAGTCGTTATCATCCATAATAACATACTAAAATTTGAATCATTTGCAAAGGATAGAAAAAGAAGTATAACAATTATTTATTTATTTTCAAATTTGGAACGTCCAAAAGTAAGGGACAAAATTGAGAAAAACAATGTAAACGGAAAAAAAACAATAAAAATACATGTACAATCAATATTTAGTAAATGAGCCCTTGCTCTCAATGACAGCTGCACATCTTCGACTACAAGAACGAATCAGTTCTTGACAATCCTCGATACTAATTTTAGACCATTCTTCTTGAAGCTTCACCCACAAATCCTCCGTGTTAGTGGGATTTCTTTCCATAACTTTCACTCCTAAGGTCTTCCAAAGATTTTCTATTGTATTTAAGTCAATCCATATTTTCCAAATCTTGCTCGCTAAGGTAACTCATTACCACCTTTGCCTTGTGACATGGGGCATTATCTTGCATAAAGGTATCCCTATCGAAACCTGAATTCTGTATGATTGGCACAACATGATCTTGAACAATGTTTTTATAGATCTGCGCGTTTACACGAGTTTGTAACCGGACAAGAGGCGTTGTACCTTGGCTTGAAAACATTCCAAATACCATGACCTTCCGCCCCAAACTTGACAGTTTTCTTAGTACACTTTGCATTTAATCTTTCACCAATACGTCTCTTTACATTGTTTTTCCATCATTTCCAAATAAATTAAACTTGCTTTCATCACTGAAAAACTATTTTAATATATTTTTCATATGTCCAAATTACATACCTGTTTGCAAACTCTAATCTCTTCTTTTTTATTCTTCGAACTAACAAGTGGTTTCTTCCGTGGGGTTCGATTAAACAGCCCTATTTCTTGCAGTCGTCTAGAAACAGTCTGTCTTGACGCATTAACAAATGAGGTACTATTCATAACCCTTTTAATTTCTGTGCAAGACTTTAAACGGTCCTTTAATGACATACGCTGCATTATTCGATCTTCTCTTGCCGAAGTTTTGCGGGGTCTGCTGGTTTTAAAAGCACTAACTATTTTGCCAGTAACATTGTAGGATTTAACAACCCTGCCTACAACACTCTTGGAACTTTTCACTTTCTCTGAAATCTCTCTAATGGTGTGCTTTTCCTTGTGTAGCTTCACAATAGCTTGTCTCACAGAGTAATCAAGTTTTTGCCGTTTCGCCATGGTGCCGGCTGATGCAACGTTTACAAACGACTAAGTAAGACTCATTCTTTAGAGGAAATCAAAAAATTTGAATATAGCATACTGTTTACATTGTTTTTCTCAATTTTGTCCCTTACTTTTGGACGATCCTATTTTGAAAATAAATAAATAATTGTTATAATTCTTTTTCTATCCTTTGCAAATGATTCAAATTTTAGTATGTTATTATGGATGATAACGACTACTAGTTGTCAAAATTTCAGCTTTTTCACAGTTTTTTTTTCTAACAAATATTAGGTTTTAAAATTGTGTCCCTTTAGTTTTGGATCAGCTATATATATATATATATATATATATATATATATATATATATATATATATATGAGGACAGACGATACTTAAAAATAATCATCTCGGTTATAATTTATTTCATGAATATAAAATATTCATCCCTTTAGACTGACATTTTTTAATCATTTTTAATTCTTCCTTCTTTACTTACTTTTCTTTTAAAAGTTATAAGAACATTACCTTTCTATTGTAATAGACTTTCCTACACATAATAAACTTGTAGTAGTAGTAGTGGTCGCCAGTTGGGCCTCAGTGGAGTTGAGTGAGTCAGTCGATGTCGGGCATTGAAGTATCAACCCTCACAACTAGATTTCTGCGTCATTAATTATTATTGCAAGTTCCTTAAAATGTTTTGTGCGTCGGACCCTTTTAGGACCGACTTATTGAAAATACAAGCCTCCACTGTGAAAACTAGTCTTAAACACTTTGTCTTTCTCTGTCCTCTTCCTTCCGGAGTTCTTTCTCTCTTCCTCCCGGGTTTTTTTTTTTTAAACCTTATATTGAACATTTTATTTTATTTTCTAGATTTTTAATATTAAAACTTTTCCCTCTCCTTTTTTCTTTTTGTCTGGCCAAATTGACTACATTTATTATGAAAAGAAAAACTCGGCCTGAAAAGACGACTATTTGCATATACATAATGTGCTATGTTATATATTTATATTCATATATGTGAAAATTTCAAATCCACTATATCTGTAAAATGACAATATGAAAAAGACAAAAAATAAAGAGGACAAAACGCGTCGGCTAAGAAAAGTTTTCTTTTTAGTCTTTTTAATATATATATATATATATATATATATATATATATATATATATATATATATATATATTGTAAAAATTATGCAAAAATAAAAATAACACTGACATCTTCATTTTAACGGATATATTACACCAAAATTACTCAAAAATATTTTGAAATACTAAAGAATAAATTTATTCAATAAAATCGCCATCCGCTTCAACCACTGTCTCAAGACGACTTCGGAATCGCTTCCAACTCTTTTGGACAGTCTCTTTGGTTAAGATGGTGAATACTTCCATAATCCTTACTTTCAAATCATTTTTGCTGTAACAAGTAGTTTTGTCGTAAAAGATTATTTTTTTTTTAAATATGATTCCTTCGCTACATAAGAGTTCTCATCTTTCAAAAACAGGAGCCAAAAACTTCAATATAATTACTAAGATTAATTTGAATTAAAGTATCAAGTTCTGTTTCATCCTCAAGCGAAATTTTCGGAATTACTTATAAAGATGCGTAAATTTCAAAATTAGTTATTTCAAAAATTTCGCTTGAAGATGAAACAGAGCTTGATGCTATATATATATATATATATATATATATATATATATAATTATTTTTTTAAAATATGATTCCGATATATATATATATATATAAATCCGAATGTCTCAAGGCGTGACCGAAATCCGAATGCTTTGTCATCAATCAGAGTTTCCACCATTAAGCTATTAGAGAGAAAAAACTAACTCTAGCGTATTGTTTTTATGAATGCAAACAAACGCCAATCATTCGGCGTGCTCCAATTCATTTTACAGAAGGGATTTGCATTAGCGTAGCTGATTGTTGTTTATAGAATCATCCTATCTCTCAATAGTGCTCAATTGAAGTATATTTACAAGAGCTTAATTAATTATTAATTTCAAATATATATAATATATATATATATATATATATATATATATGTGTGTGTGTGTGTGTAACTGTTTAAATGAATCTATAAGGATTATATGATGGCGAATTAAAATTTTTCCTTATTTTATATATATTTTATATATATATATATATATATATATATATATATATTTATGCATACATATATATATATATATATATATATATATATATATATGTATGTATGAATGAAGTAATATAGTCTTAAGGCGTGCTATATTATGGGATAAAATGCTCAGTATCAGAGATAGAGTGTGTGTAAATATAAAAGTGAACATTGAAGTCAAAACTTACATGCGGCAGGCTGTTTCATGCTAGGCGTAATCGTCAGGTCACGAGTGTTGTTTTTTTCTTGGCTATTTATATATACGGGTCAGGGGTGCATTGTTGGTAGTCTATTCTGGCGGTTATTTTACCGGAAGTCGTTTATTTGTTCATTTATTTATTTGGGTTAAATTATTTTATTTTTGGCCCTATATATATATTTTTTTTTTACTGCGTTAATAAAAACACCGTTTAAAATTTAAAAAAAATAAAAATAAATAATGACAAGCAAAATAATTTTAGCAGGAAATAGACTGTCGCCTCTAAGTGTTGACTTCAATTATATATATATATATATATATATATATATATGAAATATTAAAAATGATACACAAAAAGAGCTCAATATATTTATTAATACAGAGCAAAATAATAAGCAAATAAATCCCAAATTAACTCATATAGGGAATAGCCTATTTAGAAGAAAAGATAAGAATAATAAAATACAATAATAAAAGCCAACTATTGAATCAGAGGAATGAATTAGTGTTAAAATGTTGACATAAAAACAAATTCAAATTTCTTTAATAAATTACCTACCATATTTCAATAATATTCACTCCTCTCTTTCCCCTCAAATGTTGAGAGTATAAGTAATTCTAATTTCTATATTTTATTTTCCTCTCTAAAACCTCTTTAGCCTATCTTATAATTTATAATCTTTCCCTACTTTAATCTCTCTGTAACTCTCTTTCCATTAATCCCTTACATTCTTTTAGTTATATATTAAAAAATTATTTTTAGACACCTTTTTATTCCTCTTTTAATTCTAAACTGATATTTCTTTCATTATATAAGCCCAAATTAATGCCATATGGTTAATGTTCGGGTTTCATTTTATAGAACTTGTTCCATTTAAGGCAAATATCTTCCACCCTTCCCTGACCCATGTATCGTCTGAGTTAAAACATGGAAATGGATAATTTTGCAGAATTAGGCTGTTCGCCATATGAGGTAATTCCATTGATTTTATTGTTTATATATATATATATATATATATATATATATATATATATATATATATATATTTACCTTCCAAAATAACTTTTAATAATTATATATATTTGATATATATATATATATAATATATATATATATATATATATATATATATATATATATATATATATATATGCCTCATAAAATCGACTATATTTTATTAAATGATATAAATTCTGCCAGACGATTTGATAATGAACCAGATATTTAAAATTAGAAAAAAGCATTTATATATATATATATATATATATATATATATATATATATGAATTAAAATACTTAAAAAAAACAAAATCCTTTGAATTTTTTTTTCTTATGTTTATGAAATTCATTTTAAAAAAAAAACATAATTGTTATTTTTGATAAAATTTTTGTTTGATTTTTTCCAAAAGGACAAAGCATTCTGTCGGATTTATATCCATTTACATTTGCTTTGGGATATATATATATATACGTACTTATATATATATATATATATATATATATATATAACCAATAAACTGCCAAATGAGCAAGGAGGGAATCCTTAAAGTTCCCCAAAAAAAAAAAAAAAAAAAACAACTTGCAAGAGGCCGTTTGACCAACACAAGGACTAGCCAAAAGTAACGATAAAAAAAAACAAATGAAAATTACAGATAAAGTTCACTTTCTTCAGAAACAGTCATTCACTCTTGTAGTTTACTGCTACTAACAGACAGGGATTTTTTTCTCTCCTGATGATGGCCATGCTGGCCGAAATTAGTCGAGGATCCTCAGAGAAATAAGAAAACAAAAAAATATTAATATATTGGTTTGGTGCATAATTATCAGACGTTTTTTTAGGCGTGTTATTTGTTAATAAAAATTGCTGCTTTGTTTACTTTTTTTTTTTAAATAAATGTTTTATTTCCAGGTTATAGAAATGCGTGGTCGATAATAATACGCTTCGGAATAACCTTTTAAAAATGTTATTCTTGAATTGTTATGTTTCGTTTTACATAAGAAATATGGTTTAAAAACGCCTGATAATTATGCACCACACCAATACAACCCAGTGTATCATCAAGTTTTAAATTTTAATATTTTTTATTGTTCAAAACCTCTCTCTCTCTCTCTCTCTATATATATATATATATATATATATATATATATATAATTGATTTAAAATATGGTTTTTCCGCTCTGTAAATTTATATTGAGCACTATTTTGTAAAAATAAAAAATATCTATAAGAACACCGGATTATATATCTTACTGTTCTTTCATTTTATATATATATATATATATATATATATATATATATATATAATATGGGTAAAATAGCAGGACAGACTGGGTTCTATAGCCTTGGATGGCAACTGGTCGAGGAGAAGGACAACTCTGAATTCAAAACCTGCGGAGGGTCGTTTGGGAACTTTGTGGCATTCAAAAACCAGGTCTCTGTATTCGTCCTTCAAAAAGTGTGGATGGTCCTGCACGAGGCCTTCACCACTATAATCAAATCTCATGTGCCGGTGTCGGGCTGTCGGTTTCCTGAAACTGATCTGCTTGACCCTCATACGTCGATTTTTTTTCGATATATATATATATATATATGTATATATATACGATACACACCCAAAGTCTTAGTAAAATCAACACACAGCCTACCAGCTGACCTAAGAAAATAATAATAATAATAATAATAATAATAATAATAATAAAACAATAAACAACAAAAAAAAGTGAAAAATCGATAAATGGTAAAGGGTAAAGGATACATCATCTAAGAAGAAAAGACCCAAAAGACTGTAATAATAATATGGATTCCTCTTGGTCTAAATTACGAAGACATCCAGACAGAGGCAAATTTAGACCGGCGCTTCAAGTTACACGCCACCGCGTTCCCCAGGTGATCAGTACGCAAAGGAATAAAGGAAGAACGAAACAATTATACTAACATAACACGAATGGTAGGGAGAGAGGAAAAAAACCAGTAAACTTTAGTCACTCACACGAGAGAAAAAGAAAACAAGCAATGCAAAATAACGTGTACGGACTTATTTGAATGACTCTACTGTAACCAAATAGCGGGGTGGTAAACTCTTGTCTGGTGACAGATGGCACAAATAGGTGTTTAATAATATCACTACGTCTACTAATTAACTCGGACATTTTATTTGACAATATAACATCGCTGCACATGTTTAATATAGCTACCCTTTCTTCTTGGCATATTCAACAACTATCCTGGCTATATATTCCAGGTGCAACAAACTATATATATATATGGAGAAATATAGTTTTAAGGTATGCTATACTTATGGGATAAAGTGGTCAATATCAGAGATAGAGCGTATGTAAATATAAATATAAAAGTGAACATTAAAGTCAATACTCAGAGGCGACAGGCTGTTTCATGCTTGACGCAATCGTCAGGCAGTCTGACGATTGCTTCCAGCATGAAACAGCTTATCGGCTCTGAGTGTTGACTTCAATGTTCACTTTTATATATATATATATATATATATATATATATATATATATATATATATATATATATTCAACCTGCTAATTATATATATATATATATATATATATATATATATTCGGAGAATTCCAGTAAGATGTCTTTAATCATTTCTAAGATACAACTGTTCAAACCTTTAATCTAACTACTGGACAATTTGGCTGTGAAACAGAGTAGATATACATATTTAACCTGCCACTATATATATATATATATATATATATATATATATATATATATATATATATATATATATATATGTGTGTGTGTGTGTGTGTGTGTGTGTGTGTGTGTGTGTGTGAAAATATATAGAAAATAGGAAAGAACTCGTTAGGTAAATAATCCAAAGTTCTTTATTATTTTGTTATTATTTTTAAAAATAGTGCTCGATACAAAAGTAGAAAGCATAAATATAATTTATTTAAAAATATGATTCCATCGCTACATAAGAATTTGAATCATATTTTAAATAAATGATATATATATATATATATATATATATATATATATATATATATATATATGCCTGTATGTATATAGCGAAATTGTCCAAGTGTCAGATTAATGTCTGAACCGTTGTATCGTAGAAATGATTGAAGACATCTTGATGTAATTCTCCGAGGTTTTTATAACACTATTGGACTCTACATTGAGCAACAAGAATGTATAATTACTCTCCAAGCTTCATAGAAGAATCGTGATGAAATCGATCATAAAAAAATGACATCATCATTAATTAATCATATCTAAGGATCGGAAGTTCATGAAGTATCAAAATAAAGCTCATATATATATATATATATATATATATATGAGTTTATTTTATATATATATATATATATATATATATATATATATATATATATATATAGATATATATATATATATAATTTTCCAACTCATTCAAGATGATCTTAGCCCTCTGTAACCTTATAACTATCTGTCCTGGAATAACAATGTATCTTACAGGTTTCATAAATAACATCATTTTCAACTCTTTTCTTCATTGATCTTTGCACTGTAATTACTGAAACTCCTCTCTGACGTGCCAAACATCTTATGTATTGAGTTGGATCTTTTCTAATTGATCTCTTTAGTTCTAAGTTGAAATGATGATCTCTCTTCCTGTTATGAGATCCTGATCCAGTTTTAATCTCTACATTTCTCTATTTCTTAAACTTATTCACCGTTCTCTTTATGGTTCTTGAATGAGCTTTGAAAATGGAAGCCAGAATATGAATGTTGGTACCATTACTGAAGGCCTTAATGATCTTTTTACTCTTACTATTACTCAGTTGGGAAGACAGTGGGTCTGACACAAAACTATCTTAATCAGCTCTCTTTGTAGCTGAATAATCCAAACGTTTTTCAGTGATTCTTACGACAAACAGTGTCAAGATGGCTAAACGTCTCATCTGAAAATCCGTAAAAAACAATATCGTGTTGAAACTTGACTAATGCATGGAATAATAATGCAACACAAAATGTACTTAGAACAAAATGTATTGAAACAAGAAAGTGTACACAATATTTACATATAGTCTTTTGTATATTCCTTGGAAGACCGTTCCTGGAGAATGTGTTGACTGAGTCGCAGTCGGGCAGAGTCTCTGGTTGAATCTCTTGATTCCTCCCTCTCTTCCCGGTACCAACCATATTTATATGGTCGGTACTCCACTATGCAAATTAGGTGGATCCTACCACAACATATCGATTAGTTTATTTATTTATTTATCTTGTAAACATTTTTATGTAAGTTGGACAATTATCCCATGGACAATTTCGACAATTTTGCTATTCAACCCGGCATATGTATATTTTTTCTAACGAAGTAATGGAATTTTTTTATTAGTTGATCCAACAGATTTTATCACTTAGACGTGATTTTTAGTGGATACCCATATTTGAGTAGACGCCTCGTTTATTTATTAGATAGTGTATTTATTCATTTTCGTCTGCCGGCCTGAAAGTTTGAGAAACGCTCTCTAGCAGAATTCGAGCTTTCGCCTCTCTGGACAGAGGGTGTTATCTTTACATTCGGCACACCCAGAATTTTTGAAGCCATATTTATGACAACGTTTCGGCCGTTGTATGCCCCGGCCTTCTTCAGGTGGTTGGAATGTTGAACTGAACCCTTTATTTCGCTCACTGGGGTAGACTGTTTAATGGATGTCAGTTATCAATTATCTCCTGTTAATTTTCCCTCAGAATTTTCCCTCAGAATTTCTCCACTGCCTTAACAGGGTATTGAACTTATACTCTTGGGGTCCTGTCACTGGATCTAACATACACCTTTATCCACTGTGCCATAACGATGCTTCCTTGTGTATTTTCTACAAATATTTTCATAGTAATTGTCCGGATGAACTTTAACCTTTGGTACCTGGACTTCAAAAATTTAAGCACCGTACGGGCACGTTGGATTAATGGTCAGCTGCTTCGGTTGAGGAAGCAGAAAGCCGAATTCGAATTTGACAAAGAATGGATTTAGATGAAACAACTATTTGCAATATTATTGATCCTGACCTGACATCTCGGCTTCAGTCACTTTCCCAACGCCGTAACTATGCTTCCCTGTGTATTTTCTACAAATATTTTCACGGTAATTGTCCGGATGAACTTTCCTCTTTGGTACCTAGACTTTGTGAGCTTGAACATCGTACTGGCACCGTCAGCTTCTCAGATTGAGGACGTAGAGTAGAGATCATTACATTTACCTACTTTACCTTGGGAAAAGTAGGCATCCATTTATTCGTTATAGGTAAATAGCAAGACAGATTGAGTCGTATAGCCTTGGTTGGCAACCAGTATAGGAGAAGGAAAAATCTGAATTTCAATCAGCCTGGAGAGCGGCTCACGCTGGCTATCTTGCGCATGACACACCCTTTCTACTCTGACTGCAGTATATGGGGTGCCCACCGACTCTGATGACTTACAGGGACTCATGATCGTGACTAGAATAGCGGCATTTAACAGTTGAAATGGGTATATATATATATATATATATATATATATATATATATATATATATATAGTTCTATGCTGATAGTTTCTTCTATCGCACTTCTCAATTGTGGAATTTACTTCCTACTTCTTGCTTTCCAGTCAACTTTGATCTTGAGAATTTCAAATGCTGTCTATGACTGAAGCCGAGATGCCAGGTCTGGATCAATAATATTGCAAATAGATGTTTCATCTAAATCCATTCTTTGTCAAATTCGAATTCGGCTTTCCGCTTCCTCAACCCAAGCAGCTGACCCTTAATCCACGTCCCCGTACGGTGCTTAAATTTTTGAAGTCTAGGTACCAAAGTTTAAAGTTCATCCGGACAATTACCATGGCGTTAGTTAGATCCAGTGACAGGACCCAAAGAGTGTAAGTTCAATACCCAGTTAAGGCAGTGGAGAAATTTCAGAGGGTAATTAACAGGAGATAACTGATAACTGACACCCATTAAACATGACACGTGGGACTAAAACAGTCTACCCCAGTGAGCGAAATAAAGGGTTCAGTTCGACATTCCAACTACCTGAATAAACCGGAGCGTACAACGGCCGAAACGTTGTAATAAATATGGCGACAAAGATGAGGACAATAATCCGAATAATGTAAATAATGTACATAATACCTCACCTCAGAAATATAGACAGATACTGAAGAGCCTAAACATTGTGATAAAAATGGGAGCAAAGATGCGGACAATAGTCCGAATAATGTAAATAGTGTACATAATATCTCATCTCAGAAATATAGACAGATACTGAAAGGCCGAAACGTTGTAATAAATATGGCGACAAAGATGAGAACAATAGTCCGAATAATGTAAATAGTGTACATAATACCTCATCTCAGAAATATAGACAGATGTTAATCGTTATCTTCTGTCTTCTTAATACCTGTTCTTTTATTGATCTCTCTCCTTAATAATGATTTCCTTCTCATATTTTTCGTACTCAGTAACCGTTGCGTCTTAGTGGCTTTATTACCTTGTTTGGAAAAAATAAGGGAAAAGAAAAGCAACCGAAGAATGAATAAATACCAAAATAAATACAAAAGGTTGGAATTTCATTTTTTTTTTGTTCTGGATAAGGTCGGTGAGTTCAGACTGGTCACATGACCGTCACAATTAGTTTAACAGACCAAAACAGCTTTAAGCTCACAAAACTTGTTTTGAGGCGCTAGTGTCAATGTTACAATTAATTAAAAATGTCGTCTTATCAATTTTTGAAATCTGAATGTTCGCTTTATTGCCTGTGACAAATTTATATGGTTAAACAAGGAGTAAAAAAGAAAAAGGAAAAAGAAGAAAATGTAGGGGAGATAAAATGCCTCGTGTATTAGTCGATATCCCCCCGACCGTATTCCAAATGAAAAAGGTGTATCGACCTATATTTGGGTAGCAATTTCAGAAGGCATTAATTTGTTACTTAATGAAAACATATTCGACACATGATCTTTTTTTTTGTTCCGCGGTGGTCGGGTTGAGGGTGGCGTGGTGTGGTGTGGTGGGGTTGACAGGTAGCGTAGCCGTTATCGGCACGTGACGTGAAGCCGGTGAGCTAAGTTAAAAAAAAAACAACCAGGTCTGTTGTATTGAATTTTGCACAAATGCTCTACAGGCGAAAACATGATTTAATTACTTCTCTCCCCGGCTATGGGTTAAATAACAGGGGAGACCTAGTTCTAAAACCTTGGTTGGCAGCCAGAACTATGCGTAACTCCATCGTCATTCCCAGGAAGGCAGGACAATGCAGAAATAATGAAGAAAATAAACATGTGGAGACCCATTATCGGCTGAAGGAGTGGATTATTTTCTATTGCAGCTTATCGCCCCTTTGTGGGTTATTGAAAGCCGAAATATATGTTGGATTGTAAGAATAATTGTTTTTTAGAATGAATTTTGCATTAACAATTCTTTGATAACAAAACCTTTTTTCCAGAAATAAATACTACTATTTAATCCATAGCTGGGGGAGATGTATTCATAACTTTTCTAAGGGCAATTGCGAATCCTCCCAGAAAAGGAACGTCTTTTAAAAAAAGACAATCATTTTTAAGCTGGGTATATCCAAAAATAAATACCACATATCCCAACGGATGAAGAGGATTCCCTTCAAGAGAGAACGGCGAGTATGTGACAGGAGTTTTAGATCAGTGATGGGTTTCACGAATCTAGACCCATTAAAAAGACAATATTTATCATTCTCAGCCTGACATGACATAGAAAGACTATATTAAATCCAAGGCTAGGTTAGCTGCTAAGAAATTTGGCTCTCTGCGTCGTGCGAAACAGTTTTTCTCTTCAGAATCTATAGCGGATGCTGGACGATTTCCCCAAGGATGAAGAAGATACTTGAGGCAACAAAGATGTGGTTCTACAGAAGGATGTTGAGGATTTTGTTGACCGAGCAACAATGAGGTCTTAGACAGGTTGCAAACAAGGAGAAGGCTTATACTTAATATCAGGAAGAGGCAGCTGAAGTTTCTGGGACACATAATAAGGAAGGGGGGCCTGGAGAATCTAATACTCACGGGTCGAGTAGAGGGAAAGAGAGACAAGGGAAAACAACGCGTGACATACCTGGCGGCTTTAAGCAAGTGGATGACAGAACGTGGTCTAGGGAAGGAAGCAGAGGGAAGGACTTTTTGAGAGCTGCAAGGGATAGAGGGAGGTGGAGAGACATGATCGCCCACATCCTGAAAGGACATGGCACATGAAAATAAAGAAAGAAGTCTACCATTCGTTCATGCTTGGAATATTGCTTCCACATATAGTCTGGTGCTCCTGCTTTTTACCTCGATCTCATTGATAAAATCCAGAGAATAATACGCAATGTTAGCGGACTTGATCTGGCAGCTCGGCCGGCGTGGTAACTGAACAGATGAGTTCTTCGTTATGCTACTTAGACGTTATGAATTTAAGTACAGTACTCTACTGGCGTCGAGATCTCATCAATTTACAGTTGATCTGGCTAGATGTAACCGTAAGTTCTATGCAAACAGTTTCTTTTCTCGCACTTCTCGCTTGTGGAACTCCCTTCCGGCTCCATGCTTTCCAGCCAACTTTAATCTGCAAATCTTTCGATTCTGTGAAATTCTTTTGGCTTGGTTTGGTTACGTTTGTTTTATGGCATATCAACACCTCAATGGGTTATTTCATACCGACAAGATTTTTATTGCGAGTAATATATTTTCAAAAATATATTGCTGGTAATAATTTTTTCTAAAACTATATTTCTGGTAGTAATGTATTGCGGGTAATAATTTTCTTTCAAAAATGTATTGCTGGTATTAAGACCTATTTTTACACTTTCAATGCATGGAGCATCATTTGAAATGGTAATAAGTTTGGTATTTGTGGTTCTTCAGAAACTTATTTTTACACTTTTATGGTGCTTTGACCCTTGGTTTGTGGTTAACTATTTGTCCATAGCTGGGAACCTAACAGATGCTACCACCCAGGATCATGGTGGACATTGGAACACCAGCAAATAAGAGGTGGTTCCACATTTCTCAAAACATCCTGATCAGAGGCCTTACTGCCGGATGTAGTTTATCGTCATACCGAGGAAATACTTTTGTCTTGTTGTGGAAAATTTCATAATTTTCTTTATAAATCTGTTGCGCGTAATGGTGGAAAAATTTGGGGATAGAGGAAAATTACATCTGGGATTACGGTTAATCAAGGAGAAGTACCTTTTCATCATTTTCGATTGAAGCAGGATATTTTAGCATTAAAATATCGACACTATTTACATTGTTCGGACTACCGTCCTCATCTTTGTTGCCATATTTATCCGAACATTTCGGCCATTGTACGCTCCGGCCTTCTTCAGGTGGTTGGAATGTTTCTCCACCGCCTTAACCAGGTATTGAACTCACACTTTTTGGGTCCTGTCACTAAGTAACGCCTTTATCCACTATGCCATGTGTCCTTGAGGACATCTGTGTATGAATTTCTGGGTATTATAAACCTAATGTCTTCAGTAACTATTTTTACCAGTGCTTATATTGCAATTCTTCTGTTATCATTGCATTTTTTTTTTTTTTTTACCAGAGATCATATTGCAATTTTCGTTGTTATTATTGATTTTTTCTATGGCACACTTTATTACTGGTTCTCATATTCTATTCATTTATCTACAATATGGAAACAAGTAAGAAGGAGTGCCAGAGAAAAGCAACTTAGAGAGCGGAATTAACAGGAGATAACTGATAACTGACATCCATTAGACATGGCACGTGGAACTAGAACAGTCTAACCCAGAGGGCGAAGTAAAGGGTTCAATTCGACATTCCAACCACCTGAAGAAGGCCGGAACGTACAACGGCCGAAACGTTGTGATAAATATAGCAAACATATAGCAAGTACGAATAATGTAAATAGTGTACATAATACCTCATATCAGAAATATAAACAGATACTGAAATGCCGAAACGTTGTAAGAAATATGGCGACAAAGATGAGGACAATAGTCCGAATAATGTAAATAGTTTACATAATACCTCATCTCAGAAATATAGACAGATACTGAAAGGCTGATACGTTGTAATAAATATGTCGACAAAGATGAGGACACTAGTCCGAATAATGTAAATAGTGTACATAATACCTCATCTCAGAAGTATAGACAGATACTGAAAGGCCGAAACGTTGTAATAAATATGGTGACAAAGATGAGGACAATAGTCCGAATAATGTAAATAGTGTACATAATACCTCATCTCAGAAGTATAGACAGATATTAAAATATCGAAATGAAAAGGAGAGTTTTATTTCTTTATAAATTATGCTAAACTGATGTAGATTTTGATTTAACTAAAATTTAACTGTCTAAAACTATTCGAAATTTGGAGACAGTGCCACTTACAAAAATGTCGAGTTTTGTCTTGATTCTTCTGGATGAGAAGCCAATCTCACAGAATATTGCCAAAAACAATAGTTTGAGGTCTTTTCAAATTAATTTAAGAGACCATGATATACTGATTTTATTTTTATCCCCCCTACAATCAACAACAAAAGGCCCTGTAGATTCATATTCTTCTTTCATTGGTAAAACTAATTCATATCCCATCACTGCTACACATGCTATGTCTTAAGTATGATGCATAGATTGTTTCGTTTTCTGCGGATTATCGACACTTTTTCAGGTTATCTAAAGCGAGAAAATATTTTTAGAAGGTAATATTTTGGGGGCATGATAATGCTTTAGTGATACAATTAAATGCTCGAATTAAATATAAACACCCTATTAAGTATAGTTACCAGAGGCGACAAATGACAAACCTACCTATGTTTTTTTATTTATTTATTCGTTTTTTACGTCTTATCAACCCTTTGTAAGTTATTTAAAACTTAAGGGTTTTCCAATAACTTGGACCGATTTTAAATGTGAATTATGTTTAAGCGTCTAATTTTTTTTTTCTTTCAGATTTAAGTCTTTGGCAAATTTAACCATGGAAAGATTAACAATCAAACAACGTGTTAAAGTTTCAAGAGTGTAATTGGAAAAATTATTCATAAATTCAAACAAATTTGGTCGGTGGCAAATGTGAAAACATCATTGTGTGCTCGTTTACCGCGTTCAGCTGAAAACATTGCAGCAGTGCACGGGAATGTGACCTAAAATCCAGACCCCCCTCTATTCGTCCTCGCGTGCAGGAATTAAACCTCTCCATAACGACGTTACATCGTTTCCAATTGCAATCTCGGTGAGTCGATTATGCTGACCCCAAAAATCGCGAAGTGCGCGAAATGCATTTTTGTTTAAACGTCCATTTTCGTAATAGGCTTCGATAACTTTAACACATTGTTTGATTGTTAATCTTTCCATGGTAGAAATTGCCAAAGACTTAAGTTATTAAGAAAAAGAAAAAAACGATCATTAGATGGTTAAACTTAAATCACATTTAAAATCGGTCCAAGTTATTGGAACACCACTTCGAAAAATTCTTTTAGATTGTGGGATTTCTTTTGAGATAATTATGATTTAGTGATACAAATCTTACTAGTTAACCCATAGCTGGGGGAGAAGAGGTGGATTCATACATTTCCCAACGGTATTTGTGCATCTGAATATAAGCAACCCGACTAGGAATGCGAACACGGCTCTCCGGTTAACAATTCCGAACCATTATCCAATACACCACCGCACATCCAAGCTTAGAAAACCTGGTGTTCCCAAGCGGTTACCCATCTACATATGTCCAGGCTCGATGTTGTTTAACCCCGGTGATCGTACGGGAACCAATGTTTCAACGTGATTTGGTCGTAAGCTAAACATTCAGTAGGAGTAGTTTACACGTGTAATCTTATAAAAAGAAATCACTTGAATGCCAACCGTTCTTTATTTAGTTCTTTCTCTTCTTGCACTTTGTTGTACTTGGAAGGTAATAAATATTATATTATTATAGCAAAGGACAGTGCTTTATTTATTTAGCTCTTTCGCTTCTTGTACTTTGTTGTATTAAGGTAATAAATATTATATTATTATTGCAAAGGACAGTGCTTTATTTATTTAGCTCTTTCGCTTCTTGTACTTTGTTGTACTTGGAAGGTAATAAATATTATATTATTATAGCAAAGGACAGTGCTTTATTTATTTAGCTCTTTCGCTTCTTGTACTTTGTTGTACTTGGAAGGTAATAAATATTATATTATTATTGCAAAGGACAGTGCTTTATTTATTTAGCTCTTTCTCTTGTACTTTGTTGTACTTGGAAGGTAATAAATATATTATTATAGCAAATGACAGTGCTTTAATTCTTTAACTCTTACTTTTCTTGTACTTTGTCGTACTTGGAAGGTAATAAATATTATATTATTATTGCAGAGGACAGTGCTTTATTTATTTAGCTCTTTCTCTTCTTGTACTTTGCTGTAATTGGAAGGTAATAAATATTATATTACTATTGCCAAGGACAGTGCTTTATTTAGCTCTTTCTCTTCTTGTACTTTGCTGTAATTGGAAGGTAATAAATATTATATTACTATTGCCAAGGACAGTGCTTTATTTAGCTCTTTCTCTTCTTGTACTTTGCTGTAATTGGAAGGTAATAAATATTATATTACTATTGCCAAGACAGTGCTTTTTATTTAGCTCTTTCTCTTCTTGTACTTTGCTGTAATTGAAGGTAATAAATATTATATTACTATTGCCATGACAGTGCTTTATTTAGCTCTTTCTCTTCTTGTACTTTGTTGTAATTGGAAGGTAATAAATATTATATTACTATTGCCAAGGACAGTGTTTTTATTTAGCTCTTTCTCTTCTTGTACTTTTTTGTAATTGGAAGGTAATAAATATTATATTACTATTGCCAAGACAGTGCTTTATTTAGCTCTTTCTCTTCTTGTACTTTGTTGTAATTGGAAGGTAATAAATATTATATTACTATTGCCAAGACAGTGCTTTATTTAGCTCTTTCTCTTCTTGTACTTTTCTGTAATTGGAAGGTAATAAATATTATATTACTATTGCCAAGGACAGTGCTTTATTTAGCTCTTTCTCTTCTTGTACTTTTCTGTAATTGGAAGGTAATAAATATTATATTACTATTGCCAAGGACAGTGCTTTATTTAGCTCTTTCTCTTCTTGTACTTTTCTGTACTTGGAAGGTAATAAATATTATCTTATTAGTGCAAATGACAGTGCTTTATTTATTTAGTTCTTGTCATTTGTTGTCCTTGGAAGGTAAATAAACATTTACAATTATATTACATATCCAATACACTAATCATCCATCGATGGACTTGTGATTTTAAAGACATCCCATTGTAAAGTACAAGTTTACAAAATGAATAAAAAATAAAAACCTTCTATTGAAAATATTACAAACTTATTAATAAGTTATGAAATGACAATACAAAAGAAAAATCAATTAAAAACTATAAAATACGTAGGAATATTACTAATATAAAATATGTGTCTCTTTTTCTTTGCCATCTAATCTTTCTTACATTGTAGATAATGCCACTTGTATTTGCAAGTGGATATTCATAATTTTATATCAGGTTATTCATAAGTTGACCTGAAAAATTATACTCACTTTACTTATTTAAATTTACGTTCCGAGAAGAGTTCTCTAATTGTTTTGCGGTTTTGTTAAAATCTCTATTACATAAAATATATTAAATCTAGAATAACAAGTCACTGGTCAAAAAATAAAAATAAAATGGTGTCGAAACTCCAAACATTTTTTTTTGTTAGCTAATCTGATGTCGCTGGATCTGAAAAATGACTTTACTTATCTTTATTAGCTACCATTATTCTGTACAGAAATGTCTCATTTTTGAAAAAAAAAAAATAAATAAATAAAAAAGAAGACATTTTCCATTTGTTTTCTGTATATATGATATTGACCAATGGCAGTATTTCTCAAAATAAAATCGTAAGTATCTCTCTTATTCTTATAGTGTGTATGCTTGTTCGCGTATATTTACAGCTGCCCAGTCGCCTTACCTGCATGTAATGGCGGAAAACACCGCGAACAAATAATGTCATACTTGTACGCCATTAGTGAAAGGCTTTCCACTATTCTCAACGGACATGAATAAACATTGGCGTCATTTTATGTTAGTCTCTTAAAAATCTTTCTCAATCAACACAAATTCTTTTCTTTTCTTTTCTTTCTTATTCCTCTTCCTCTTTTTTCTTTATTTGATTTTTCTTCTTTGTCTATTGATTTCTTTCTGTTTCTTTTTTGTCTCCTTTTCGCCTTTTTTTTCTTCTTCTGTTGTTGTTTCGTCTTCTTCTTCTTCTTCTTCTTCTTCTGTTGTTTCTTTTTGGCTTTCTTCGCTTTTCTTTATCTATTGATTTTTTGTTTCTTTGCTGTCCCCCTTTTCGTCTTTCTTTCTTTCTTTCTTCTTCTTCTGTTTCTTTTTGGCTTTCTTTGCTTTTCTTTATCTATTGATTTTTTGTTTCTTTGTTGTCCCCCTTTTCGTGTTTCTTCTTCTTCTTCTTCTCTGGTTCATATTCCTTTTCTTTTTTCTCGAGGTGTTTCTTTTTCTTCGTTCGTTTCTTCGTCGTCTTTTCCATCTTTAACCCGTTCATTTTTTTGTTCACCTACTTTTTCTCATCCTAGACCTCCTCCTCCTCATCTTTCTTCTTCTTCTTCTTCTTCTTCTTCTTCTTCTCTTTTATCTGGTTCATATTCCATCCCTTTCTTTCTTGTTGTGTTTCTTTTTCTTCGTCTTCTTTTTTACCCTTAACTCCTACGTCTCTTTCTTGTTCGTCTTCTACTTTTTCTCATTCTTTTTCTTCTTCTTCTCCTCCTCCTCCTCTTTTCTTCTTCTTCTTCTTCTTCTATTAAGTTTCCTTCGCCTTTCTTATTCTCTTTATGCTTCCTCTATTTCTTTATCGTTATTCGCTATTTATTTTTTGTCTACTACTTCTGACCAACAACACATATTTATAGCAAAATTATCAAAAATACATACCGTCCTGGGTATGACGATAAACTACATCCGCGTCTTGAGTAAGATGATAAACTACATTCAAGACCAAGGCCTCTCATCAGGAGGTTTTGAAGAGCGTAGAACCACCTCTTAATTACTGGTGTTCCCAGGTCCACCCTGACTCGCCGTGGTAGCACCTGTTAAGGTCCCAGCTATAGGCAAATAGTTAACTCACAAACTGGGGTCAAAACACTATGATAGTATAAAAATATGTTTTAATACCAGCAATATGTTTTTGTAAAAAGGTTACCAGCAATAATTTTTTGAAAAGATTATTACCAGCAATACATTTTTGTAAAAACAAAAAGATATTACCAACAATGAATTTTGGAAAAAATATTGCCAGCAATACATTTTTGAAGAAAAATATTGCCAGCAATACATTTTTGAATAAACAATATTACCAGAAATACATTTTTTGAAAAAAAAATATGACCAGCAATACATTTAAAAAAAAAAATGTCGGCATTAAGTAACTCATTGAGGTTGGTATGCCGTAAAACAAACGAAACCACATCAAGCTAAACCAAACAATACATATTTATAGTAGTACTTGCAATAATGTAATTTATAGCAAAATGGCCTACAATATATTTTATCTGGAGTGGAAAGCGGGGCGATTACGTTTAAAATGTTTAGATTTCGGCATTAAATAACCCATAGTGGTGTTGATATGTCACTATAGAAAATCAACCAACCAAACCAATCGTTAATATCGCAAGCTGTTTCAGTATGCATAGTCGAAAAGAGAACGTTTGAATCAGTGGGACGTTATATTTAGTTGATACACCTGGTTGAGCAGACAGCTGTGTTTTTAAATGACAACTACTGGCCTGGATTTTGTGAGTCTTTAAGGAAGATATAACATTCGGTAGGCTTTGGCGATGCGCCCCCATATGAAGTAAAATCCACCGTAGAGACCAACGAGCTTTCAGGGGACTTAACCATGAATAACTTCAAAAAAAAAAAAAAACATTATGAAAGTATAGAAATATATTTTTATAGTAAAATTGCCAACGATACATGTTGTGGGGGTAGGGGGCAAGTATTTGCCCGTAGCTGGGACCCTAACAGGTGCTAGCATCGAAGGGGAAGCAGGAACTATTAGTAGATTTGTTTGATGTAAAAGAATTTTCCACAGTTCGTGTTAGTTTTTGGTATGGTTTAGAATTTCGATTGGTTGCAGAAATTTAGTGAATTTCAATATCCCAGTTGTACTTTGCATGAGTTTTTTTTTAATTTGTTTCGT
Source organism: Acanthosepion pharaonis (assembly GCA_903632075.3). Classification (NCBI taxonomy): domain Eukaryota; kingdom Metazoa; phylum Mollusca; class Cephalopoda; order Sepiida; family Sepiidae; genus Acanthosepion; species Acanthosepion pharaonis. The sequence goes on along the minus strand of CAHIKZ030000105.1, from coordinate 1,269,508 downwards.
ATCTTTGTGTTGCTAAGTGCACATGATTTAATTCATCTCTTATTTTTTTTCTATTTTGTGATTATGAATGACGGTAAAAAAAGGATAGGACGGAAATAATTTTTCAACAAAAAACTTTCAAAATTTAATTATATATATATATATATATATATATATATATATATATATATATATATATATATATATTGTGTATCGTTAGGTAGCAATTTTTCATTGATGCATGTTTCATTAAATAATATAGACAAGAGTTGCCTATTAAGTAACTTCCTTTCATATTAGTTGGTTGGGTTTTATGGCATATCAACCACTGTGGGTCATTTAATGCCAAATTAAGGTATATATATATATATATATATATATATATATATATATATATATATATACACATATATATATATACACACATACATATATATATATATACACATATACATACATACAAATATACCTATATATATATATTAAATATACAGTACTATTAAACATATAGCTGGCAACATTATTTTTCCAAAACGCATAGCTGGCAACATTATTGTTTCAAAAACATATAGCTGGCAACACTGTTGTTTCAAAAACGCATAGCTGGCAACATTATTGTTTCAAAAATGCAAAGCTGGCAACATTATTTTTACCAAAAAAACGTATAGCTAGCAACATTATTGTTTCAAAAAAGCATACCTGGCAACATTATTGTTTCAAAAAAATGTATAGCTGGCAACATTATTGTTTCAAAAACGTATAGCTGGCAACATTATTGTTTCAAAAACGTATAGCTGGCAATATTATTTTCTCCAAAAAAACGTATAGCTGGCAACATTACTGTTTCAAAAACGTATAGCTGGCAATATTATTTTCTCCAAAAAAACGTATAGCTGGCAACATTATTGTTTCAAAAACGTATAACTGGCAACATTACTTTCTCCAAAAAAAAACGTATAGCTGGCAACATTATTGTTTCAAAAACGTATAGCTGGCAACATTATTTTTTCCCAAAAACGTATAGCTTTCAACATTATTTTTCCGAAAACTTTATCTGAAGCCTTGTTGTTGGACGTAGTTTATCGTCATACTCAGGACGCGGATGTTGATTATCGTCATACCCAAGACGCGGATGTAGTTTATCGTCATACCCAGGACACCCTTTCATATTGTCTGATAAGCTTAATAACATTATCATTGAAAGGTGTTATAATCCCGGGTCAGGGTGGACTTGGAACTCTAGAAATTAAGAGTTGGCTCCTTAAAATTTCCTGATCAGAGGTCTTGTTGTTGGCTTTATCGTCTTACCCAGAATGTGACGAGTTTGAATACTTTTTTAATTTGACATGTTTCGCAGGTAACCGACTAAATAAAAAAGAGACTTTTATTCGACAAGCACAAAATCTATATTATATCTATTTGTTTCTTTGAATGTGACGGTTACGGAATTTTTTTTATAAGTTATATTCAGTCTTTCTAGGATCATTAAAGTTTTTCTTTTATGAGAAGTAAGATAGTCTAGAAACTGTCTGTAATGATGCATATCCCAATCGTTTTCTGCCATTTTCAAGGGCTTCGTTGTTTTGTGTTTGTCTTCTAACATGTGTTGTATAGGAGTATTAGTAATTTCGTGTCTTCAAAACACTTCTAATACGTTGCAACAAGTTTCAAATTTACTAATGCTGAGCCTAAGTCTGTACTGTTTTATAAAAAGGCTTCCATTATCTTTAAACATATGAATAATCACCATAGTTTGCAGGCATTCTTCGACCTTAGAAAGTGAAAACAGACAACATTTTTGCTCTTGTTTATAAATACTCGTTACAAAATAAAATCTTTGCATTTACCTTGATAAAGTACCTCAGATAAAGAAAATAAAAGTTGAACGGATCGACAACTGAAGAAAGCCGGAGAGTATCGCGGCCGAAACATTCTAACAATACGAGCAAAGATGAGAATTTCAGACCGACTATATATAATATATATAATGATAACGGCAAATCAGAGGGAAATTACCGATATATATATATATACATATATATATATGTGTGTGTGTGTGTGTGTGTGTGTGTGTAAAAATATATAGAAAATAGGGAAGAACTCGTTAGGTAAATAATCCAAAGTTCTTTAGTATTTTTGTTAATATTTAAAAAAAAACAGTTCTCGATACAATAGTAGAGCATAAATATGATTATTTATTTAAAAATACGATTCCAACACGCTACATAAGAGTTCTCATGTTTCAAAACAAGAGCCGAAAACTTCAATATAATTATTTGAATTAAATTGAATTAAAGTACTAAGCCTTGTTCAATCTTCAAGCGAATTTTTTTTTTTGAATAAGTAATTCCTGACATTTACGCGTTTCATAAGCATATTCATTATTAAAATTACTATGGTAACGGCGAGAGAAATTATTTTAAAAAAAAAGAAAGGTGGGGGCGTAAGGGTTAATAATTTGTATCAATATCTCAGTTACATTCAAAGAGGTCAAGTCAGGGTAAGGTTGGGGTGTCTAAATTCAAAGCGAAACATGGCATCGTATATATATATATATATATATATATATATAAAGAAATATAGTTTTGAGATACGCTATATTTATGGGATAAAGTGCTCAATATCAGGGATAGAGCGTATGTAAATATAAAAGTGAACTTTTTGGACAACACTCAGTGGTGACAGACTGTTTCATGCTAAATGCAATAATTAGGACACAAGTGTTTTTTTTTTTTTTTACTATTTATATATATGGGTCAGTGGTGCATTCTGGGTAGTCTATTGTACAAACTACTAAATAAACGATGTGAACTTATCTCAAAATGTAGAATAAATACAAAAATCAGTAGAGCAATAATGCTCTACTTTTTGTATTGAGCTCTGTTTAAAATTAATGTTTTGAACGCTGAAAATCTTACTCTTCGTTCTTTTTTATATATATATATATATATATATATATATATATATATATATATATATGTTATAACATCACTACAAAAATAGCCATTTTGTTTCAACACCACTGATGTCATATCAAGTGATGATGTTGAATGTAGATTGTAGAATATATATATATATATATATATATATATATATATATATATATAAAATGTATATATTGTAGAATATATATATATATATATATATATATATATATATATATATATATGTATGTATATATTGTAGAACATATATATATATATATGTTAGCTCGTTTCGACTCTCCCGTCGAATTCGACGTATAAAAAATCAAGCAGATCAGTTCCTAGGAAACCGACAGCCCGACAACAGCACATGAGATTTGATTATCGTGGTGAAGGTTTCATTGCAGGACCATCCACACTTTTTGAAGGGCCGAATACAGAGACCTGGTGCACTACGTGCCACAAGGTCCCCAAACGACTCTCCGCTGATTTTGAATTCAGAGTTGTCCTTCTCCTAGATCAGTTGCCATCCAAGGCTATAGAACCCAGTCTGTCCTGCTATTTACCCATAGCTGGAGGAAGAAGAAGAGGATTTATACCTTTCCCAAGGGTATTGTATTAAGGGTATTGTAGAATATAAATATGTATATATTGTAGAATATATATATATATATATATATATATATATATATATATGCTTACGCACAGAATATATTATAAAAATGAGCTCACATGCACACATATCTCCGCTGACTTGACGTAGAGCGACTACATCCAATCAAGAGCTTCGAATCCATCTTTCACATCTGCAAATTTACCAGTTGTCCGTGCATTGGATACTGTTGCCATATCTGGTCTGTTGCGCCTACTGTACATCTTGAGATTCTTGACAAAATCCAATGTAATCATTCTTGACCAGGCCTCTTGACTTCAGTCACTTTCTCACCGGAATAACGTCGCTTCACTTTAACTTTTCTACAAATACTTTCCTGGCAACTCTTCCGACGAGCGTCCACCCCATCCCCTGGTGCCTTGACTACATGAATTTAAGCGTACGGCAAGGAAATTTTTTCTTATCTTACACATTTATAAATCAACCCTTCCTCCGTGCATTGAATTATATTGCTATATCTGGTCTGGTGCTCATGCTGTACATCTGGAGATTCTTGACAAAATCCCAGAAAGGAATTGTACTGTAATCGATCATGTCCAAGCATCTCGAGTTCAGTCACTTTCTCACCGACGTGACGTGGCTTCCCTCTGTCTTTTCTACAAATATTTTCATGCCAACTGCTTTGACGACATTTTCCCTAATGCCCCCCCCCGAATACATAAACTTAAACGTACTGCTAGAATGGCATATAGGTCACACACTTTTACTCTTGAAATAGCTAAATGCAAACGCCACATCTACTCTAACATTTTTTCACGTACTCCCCGCCAGTTGAACTTCCACCCGTTTACTTGCTTGCCTGATAAATACAATCTTCAAAATTTTAAATGCAACATCAGTCCCCATCTTCTGTCTTCTTGAATCCCGTTCGTCTTTTGTTCTTTTGTCATATTTTCAGTCTTCTCTTTCACTTGCCTCTACGCATTATTAGCATAAACGCCTTGCTTGGGATGCAATGATTATATATATATATATATATATATATATATATATATATATAAGTGAAAAGTCAACACTCAGAGGCGACATACTGTTTCATGCCAGACGCAATCGTCAGGCCGCCTGTCGCCTCTGAGTGTTGACTTCAGTGTTCACTTTTATATTTATATATACATACGCTCTCTGATATTGAATACTCTACCATATAAATATAGCACACCTTAAAACCTATATATATATATATATATATATATATATATATATATATATATATATATATATATATATATATGTGTGTGTGTATATATATAAAGCGTAAAACGGAACAAATAGCTTTAATTAAATTCTCAAGTTTAAAACAAAACTATTAAATAAGTGATATAAACAAATTTTTACTACATTAATAAAAAACACCGATTAAAAAATAAGTAAATAAATAAATAAAATAAAAAATAAAATTAAATAAAAACAAGCAAAATAATTTAACCCAAATAAATAAACGAATTCCGGTAAAATAACCGCCATAATAGACTACCCACAATGCACCACTGACCCGCATATGTATAAATAGCCGAGAAAAATAAGAGCACACGTGGCCTGACGATTGCATATAGCATGAAACAGACTGTCGCCTCTAAGTGTTGGCTTTATGTTCACTTTTATATTTATATATGTATATATATAGTTTTAAGGTGTGCTATATTTATGGATAAAGTATATATATATATATATATATATATATATATATATATATATATATACTCATTAAGTGTGTGAGTCTGTGTGTGAGTGTGTCTGCGTATTTGTGCACGTTTGTGTCAAGCAGGTTAAGAAGAGTCGAGCGAATTTGTTCTTGACTTTCAGCTGCCTATACAATCCATCATTTTGATTGGTTAAATCCTTTTCAAGAGGCCATAAAGCATTCGGCGCATGCGTATAGGGTTCTCCTCGAGAACGATACTACCCGAAGAAGTTTTCGATTCTTTCTTTCCCTTTTTATTTTTTATTCAAGATTAGGTACCAAGTCTAGCCATTTATATATTTGAGACGACATTTCTATCACATCACAGATAAAATCACAGATATTATTGCTTCTACTGTCAGAGTCACCAAAACATTTTTGAATCATTTCACCACAAGTAAGACGATAATGCCATTAAAACGCACGGGTCTACTGGGAGAGAAAGAGGATGAGAAAACTTTAGAAGAATCTAGATAGCTAATCCTGGAGAGGAAACGAGGGATAAACCATTACTCCTGTTCAAAAGAGGACTACAAACCGGATGATAGGAGAATCTATCTACATCTATTAACTAAAAACAAGTAAATAATAAATATAATTTCAGGTGAGTAAATGATATAAGTAAATAACTGGTGATTAAATCATTTAATCACCAATTACTTACCATTGCCTGAAGAAGTAGAATCAACGTATTGAAACATGAATGTTTTTGTGTAGTAATTTCAACATGTTTTTTATTAAAATCTTTTATGAGAAAATAATAATATATTGCTCTCCATTGTATTGGACACATTTTTAAAAGTAAATGCTACGAACAGTGGAATTTTACTCCATCTGTTCTTTCTCGCATTCCGATATATATATATATATATATATATATATATATATATAAGTGAATATAGAAGTCAACACTTAGAGGTGACAGTCTGTTTCGTGCTAGACGCAATCGTCAGGCCACGACGATTGCGTTTAGCATGAAACAGACCTCGAAGTGTTGACTTCTATATTCACGCACGCTCTATCTTTGATATTGAGCACTTTATCCCATAAATATAGCACATCTTAAGACTATATTTTTTCACAGGTTTTGTATTCAGAGTTGTCCTTCTCCTTGACCAGTTGCTATCCAAGGCTCTTGAACCCAGTCGGTCCTGATATTTACCCATAGCTGGAGAGAGAGGAGGATTCACACGTTTCCTAAGGGTATTAGCACGTAAGTGAATGTCATGGATTGGACTGGAATTCGAACTCGGCTCTCTGATTCCTCAATCCAAGCCGCTATCCATTACTCCATCAAACATTACTGTATATACTGAGTGGACAGGGAGATCGTCCCATCCTTGGCGTCTATCTGAAAGAAAGAAATCTTTCTTATTTCTTTTAACGAATATTTATCGAATATTCAGGACGGTAGACTGTAGATTGATAAATTAAAAAATCATTATTTCTTTCTAAAATACATACATATATGCATGCACATATACATATATAACACAAAGAGTACGAAAAAGCTTACCCCAATTATTAGTGCATAGAAGAGAAAAATAGAGAAGTATATGCAGTCAATTGTTGATATGCCCTGAAGACAGGAAGAGCGATTCCGTCCAAGAATCTTTCGATTCGAGATGCTGTAGGTAACATCAATCAGCTAAGTGACAAACATTTACTTATATTAATTCTATCTATCTATCTATCTATCTATATATATATATATATATATATATATATATATATATATATATATGTGTGTGTGTGTGTAAATCCAAAGAGAGCTCTATGTCAGAGACAGATCAATAATTATTATTATAAAAGGCACGAACACTAAAAGTTCATGAGGTTATATTTATTTCGTCAGGGTCGTAAAAACGGCACCAATTCATCAGACCTTCAAATCCAAAAGGAAACAGAAAATATTTCTCCAGGTTTAAATCACAAAATGCATGCAAAAGTGTATACGTGAAAGTTGGAAAGAAAGACTCGTAAGATTGAGAGAGTGGTGGAAAGAAAGACATAGAAATAAAGTCAGGAAAAACTTAGATTTAGACAAATAGAATTCATTTTCAATTGAAAAAAATTGATTTTAGACTTATTGACCTAATTTAAAATACAGACTACCGAAAACATGGATACATCAATTGGAGCAGTTAAAAACACATGAAAGGGAAAAAATGAGAAGAAAAAAACAAAGAAAGGAAAGGAAAAGAAGGGGAAATCAGTGAAAGATGGTCATGTGTGTAATCGAAATATTATATCTGGCGTACAATTATGACACTTATGTATTCATAAGAAAAGAAAAAAGGCCCTTTAATATTAAAGATAATATATACTTAAGATTTTTCTGAAAAATGTAAATTTTTTGTAAAGATTTCAAATTTAACATAAAAATATAATCCAGTGAAACTAAAAATGTATGTAATATATATACATACACACACACACACACGCATACGCACATACACATATAAATTAGCTCTTGAAAAAAATATATTTCAATAGAGCACTTTTGAGTGACAAGCTAATTCTATAAACAACAGCCACCTGCGCTAATGCAAAGCTCTTCAGTAAAATGAATGGAGCACTCCGGCTGTTTGGGATTTATTTACATTCGTAAAAACAATACGCTAGATTTAGCTGCTTAACTCTGCCGAATGAAGAGAGCTCAGTGGTAGAAACTCTGACGGACACCAAATCGGTTGGGTTTTAATCCTGGCTTGATGCATTCGGGTGTCTAGTCGCACAGAGGAGGTGTGATTTAGCGAAACAGTACTGTCTGCGAATGACACACACACACACGTATATATATATATATATATATATATATATATATATATATATATATATATATATATAAAAGGTAGCTTTTTCTTAATATTAGTTATAAAATTATTGAAGATATTCTTAAAACTAAATATATTAATAATAATAATAATAAATATAGAAAATAAAAAAATAATCGCATTAAAGATAATAATAGTAATTGTACTCAAACTAATAAATTATAAAATTAATGAAATACGAGAAAATAATCAAGTATATGTTTACTAAGATTACAAATGTACCTATATAATTTCATATAAAGCATCCGTATATATATATATATATATATATATATATATCTGATGCGATAAGAACGAAAGTAATACATAAATTCTAACGTTCACAGCATTAATTCAAAAGAGGGCTCGATGCCGATAGTAGAGCGATATTTATTAATTATATTTTTTTCATATAGACAAAACCATTTTACTCACTACAAAGATGCAACTTCGTTTCAGTGCATTTCAACTGCACTTCGACGGGTGAGAGTCGAGTATATATATATATATATATATATATATATATATATATATATATATATATATGTTATGGGGTCCACCTTTTTCGGATATAATGGACTCGTCCTGCTGCCATAAAATAGCCACAGTCAGGCAGAGAAGATGAGTGGTACAAGAGTCGTTTCTGAGTGTCGGATAGAGTGAAATAACCTCTTGTAGAAGTCAGTTACAAGCACGTGGCTTAAATACTTGCGTTTGTCATTTATTGGATACCTATTTTTCACACGGGATCCACAACAACTTGGCGAACGAGGATTCGAATCTCACGCGGGAAAGAAAAACTTTTCGTACGCCTAACCAACAACAACTTGGCCACAAAGATTCAAACCCAAGCGGAAAAGAAAAAGCATCAACAAAAAAATCTTCCCTCGACGTTCAACAAGCAAATTGGCGTCGAGTGATTCGAACTCACACGAAAAAACAAAAAAAAAGGGGGGAATAGAAAAATCCTTACCTCGTCGTCCAACAACAAATTAGCGACAAACAATTTCGAGGAGTAAAAATACAGAAAATTGAGCTATCATGGAAGATTTTAAAAATATGTTGGTAGAACTAATAAAGCACCAAAATGAGCAACAGTTACAGCTATAAGAAATATGGCAAAAGCAATTATTACAAACGCAAAAGGAAAATCAAGATAGACAGAGCTCCAATAACTAATATTGAAAGTAGCAGGCAACAAGCAGTTAGATATTGAAAAAGAAGCAACATTTACGCAAGACGCAGTGTGGAATACCTTAGAGATTTTCAAAGTTCGTGGATTATATCTTGCCAAAAAAGACGAACGAATTAAAATTTGACGAAGCAGTGACATGTCTTAAGGAACTCTTCAGCCCCAAAACATCACTCTTCCATAGGAGGTGGAAATGCCTTAACCTGGTAAAGGGCGATAATGAGGATTATTCAACGTTCGCCGCAATAGTAAATAAACATTGTGACGATTTCAAACTAGCGGAATTAACCCCGGATATTTTTAAATGTCTCATCTTTGCTCGAGGGCTAGTTTCTACAAAAGACAGCGAAATGCGTAGAAGAATGCTGGCAAAATTACAAAATGAACCGGGTCTAACATTACAGCAATTATCAGAAGATTGCCAGAGATGTTTAAGCATTAAGAAAGACGCAAAGGACATTGAAGAATCGGCTGTTTCTCATATACGTAAGTTAAACAAAAATCTACGTTCTTCACCCTCCCCGGAAAGAAAACTAAAATTTTACGACAATGAAAAAAGATTCTCACCCTCCCCAGAAAGAAAAATAAAATTTTATAAGAGAAAAACTACAACATACAGGACAAATTATGACGAATATCGAAACAAATATAAGCCCCCTCCAGTAGAATGTTATCGATGTGGAGGATTTCATTGGAACAAGGACTGCCGCTTCAGATATAAAAACTGTCATGAATGTGGAAAAAAAGGCCACAAGGCATCCCAATGCAGAAATAGAAAAGATACTAATAGAATAAGAGCTACAAGGATGAATAATGATGACAACAACAATGTAAGAAAATATGTAGAACTGGAAATTTTAAACAAAAAGATTAAATTACAATTGGATTCGGGTTCCGACCTCACGATAATCAACTTACAGACATGGAAAAAACTCAATAGGCCTACGATGTTACACACTCAAAAAATTGCCAAATCGGTTACAGGAAAACGAATAAAATTTGAGGGAGAAATAATAGTGAATGTTAAATTTCACGGCAAAACAAAAAAACTGATATACGTCATGAAAGATACTGAAAACTTAGTAGGCATCGACTGGATGCAGAAATTCAACGTTTGGGACCTACCTATTAACTCGTTTTGTAAAAAGTTAGAGGTTGAACAATCAGATACCATAAAATTGAAGGAAGAATTATACAAGCAATTTCCTGAGGTATTTTCAAGCAGGTTGGGACGATGCAACAAATTTAAGACCAAAATAGAATTGAACGAAAACGTCCAACCAATTTTTAGAAAGAAGCGAAATGTCCCGTTTGCTACGGTAGAAAAAATAGATAAAGAATTGGAGAGATTTGTCGACACTTTGAAAAGAGCACTAAAAAAAGCTGAGGACATACCAACGACAAAAGCTCTACAGCAATTTCTACAAGTATATAGGATAACACCCAACGCAAACACACCATCGGGTCTTTCCCCAGCAGAATTAATGTTCGCGCGGAAAATAAGATCGGTGTTTGATAAACTATTACCGAGCAAGAGTCAATATACACCGATGGTGCCAAAAAGATCATTCAAACCTAGAGAACGTGTTTATTTCAAAAATTTTAGAAACAATATATCGTACTGGGAGCCGGGTACAGTAATCAATAGAATCGGAAATCTAATGTATACCATAAAAGGTGAAAAGTTCACACACAGAAGACATATCGACCTGCTACAGAAAAAACGAATTGAGGAGCCAAGCTCGTCAACTGCAGAAGATGACGACGCTATGGATACAATCTTTGAAGCGTTTGAGATACAAAGACCACAGGAAAATACAGTAACGAGAAGGTCAAATAGGAAAAGAAAATTCGTCGAACCACTAATCACCAACCACAAGAGACAAAAATATTAACTCCCCCCAAAAAGGATCTAAGGAGGGGGGTGTTTTGGGGTCCACCCTTTTCGGATATAATGGACTCGTCCTGCTGCCATAAAATATCCAGTCAGGCAGAGAAGAGGAGTCATACATGAGTCGTACCGGAGTCGTACAAGAGTCGTCCGTGAGTGTCGGATAGTGATGTAACCTATTGTAGAAGTCGGTTACACGCACGTAGACTCTAAGGAAGTCCTACTTCGAGACTGTATATATCTATCTGTATTTGCTACTAACCGTGTTACTGGATTTTACTAACAGCATTACCTTTTGTATTTTGTGGAAAATACATTTAATTTCTTAGCTTAAATACTTGCGTTTGTCATTTATTGGATACCTATTTTTCACGCGGGATCCACAACAATATATATAATATATATATATATATATATATATATATATATATATATATATAACAAACCTTTTAATATTAAGTAGGTTATGGTCCCAAATCTGATAAAATTATATTTTACACATTCAATTTCTAAAATATACATAGCAATGATAACACTTAAAATTAAAACAGAAGTTTAATTAAGCAAACATCAGAATAATTACATCACTCACAAATCACAAATAATTTACCCACAAGTAGAAAAATAGGGGTTCATGCATATATATATATATATATATATATATATATATATATATATATATATATTGTAATCGGACTGATCCAAGCGTGCGGCACCTTTGGAAAGTACCTGAAAACAATACCACGGGTTGACTCAAGCCTTGTGAATGAAAGTGGGTAGACGGAAAAGCTGTGCTAGAACGAAGCCATAAGTCATCGTGGCCGAGGGCTAGAGCGAACTGGTCTTGTTCAAATTGTTGATCACGCTAGATAACACGATCTCTCCCAGAAACTGAAACTAATGTCTGCTCAACATAGTTGCAGTATAAAACGCAGTTTCGCTCTGTGGGTGTTGAACAAACACAAATGTGCCTGAGCAAGCGTCTGCAGAATGGATTGGCTAGCCGCCATATTAGACGGGTATCCTCGAATACGAATGGTCAGCTATTATATATATATATATATATATATATATATATATTGAGCTTGAGATTTGGTTATCAGCACAGCGTAGCTAGATAGGCTCGTTAGTATCTTCTTGTCTCACCGTTATTCGGCTGACTCAGCCATTCCACAGCGCACCTGCCTCCTCTCGTCAGCCCAGCCGGCGAACATCTTCACGAGTCAATAGCCCATTAAAAGTGGGCGCCTTTCAGATTCTCTCGCATTTTATTAGGTACGAAGAAAACTGGCGATAAATTTTACCTGAAGAAGATAGCGCCATAATCAAGACGGAGGTCAAGAGCAACTGTCTACGCGGGTTTCAAATATACGCGGTAGCTGCAATAAAAGAGGGATAATTTTCCGAAGGAATAAAGGAAAATTACAATAATAATAATGTGAACTGATGTTGCTATGTGTGTGAATAGAAGAAACGATATCTTCTAAACGTGACTCACTGATCTAGGTGTTAAATTGCATGGCAGACAGAGGCGTCTTGCCATTTGTTTGACAAACAGTCTAAGGCAGTGATTCACACTTTGGTAAATCTAAAATTCTGGTCCCTCCCTGTACTATTTAATTTTTAGGTATTCAAAAATTTTACTGAAATTCCCGTGAAGGAAGCAAACTGAATGCTCCCACGCTCTGATTGGCCGACAAAAAAAAGGGCTCTTCCAGCGACATGCATCACGCGCTCTCTTCACGCTCTGATTGGCCGAAAAAAAATTTGTCTCTTCCAGCGATATGCACCAGGCCGTCTCCTCACGCTCTGATTGACCGACAAAAATGGGCTCTTCCAGCGACATGCATCACGCCAGTTCTTCACGTTCTGACTGGCCGGCAAAAAATGGGCTCTTCCAGCGACATGCATCGCGCAATCTCCTCACGCCCGACTGACCGACAAAAAATGGGCTCTTCCAGTGACATGCATCACGCCCGTTCCTCACGCTCCGATTGACCGACAAAAAATGGGCTCTTCCAGCGACATGCATCGCGCCCGTTCCTCACGTTCTGACTGGCCGACAAAATATGGACTCTTCCAGGGACATGCATCACGCAATCTCCTCACGCTCCGATTGACCGACAAAAAATGGGCTCTTCCAGCGACATGCATCACGCCCGTTCCTCACGCTCTGATTGACCGACAAAAAATGGGCTCTTCCAGCGGCATGCATCACGCCAGTTCCTCACGTTCTGACTGGCCGACACAAATGGGCTCTTCCAGCGACATGCATCGCGCAATCTCCTCACGCTCCGACTGACCGACAAAAATGGGCTCTTCTAGCGACATGCATCACGCCCGTTCCTCACGCCTGATTGGCCGACAAAAATGGGCTCTTCCAGCGACATGCATCACGCCCGTTCCTCACGCTCTGATTGACCGACAAAAAATGGGCTCTTCCAGCGGCATGCATCACGCCAATTCCTCACGTTCTGACTGGCCGACACAAAATGGGCTCTTCCAGCGACATGCATCGCGCAATCTCCTCACGCTCCGATTGACCGACAAAAAAATGGGCTCTTCCAGCGACATGCATCACGCCCGTTCCTCACGCTCTGATTGACCGACAAAAAAATGGGCTCTTCCAGCGACATGCATCACGCCAGTTCCTCACGTTCTGACTGGCCGACAAAAAAATGGGCTCTTCCAGCGACATGCATCGCGCAATCTCCTCACGCTCCGATTGACCGACAAAAAAATGGGCACTTCCAGCGACATGCATCACGCCAGTTCCTCACGTTCTGACTGGCCGACAAAAAACGGGCTCTTCCAGGGACATGCATCACGCAATCTCCTCACGCTCCGATTGACCGACAAAAAATGGGCTCTTCCAGTGACATGCATCACGCCCGTTCCTCACGCTCTGATTGACCGACAAAAAAATGGGCTCTTCCAGCGACATGCATCGCGCAATCTTCTCACGCTCTGATTGGCCGACAAAAAAAAATGGGCTCTTCCAGTGATATCCCGCCCTCTCCTTTGTTGACTGAGACACGCGAGTGTGAGGAGACAGGAAATACCCTGTATGCCAATTACACATGGACGTACATACAAACAAAATATTTTTATGCATGCATACTGTATATGCATCGTATGCATAAAAAGGAATTAACAATAACGCACTCACTCGGACTCACTAGAAAACAATTCACTCATTCTCGAATTGCCCCATTATTCTGTTGGTATAATAATCCGAAGGGTGCACATCCTATTCATGCCCCAACAAAATATTACCATGCCCCCACCGGTGGGGCACGCGCCCTACATTTGGAATCATTGGTCTAAGAGAAAAGAGACTTTGAATTTCAAAAGCACTGAAAAGGTAACACAAATCATTCTACTCTATTTCCCAAGAATGCAGGGCAGTTCACAAAAAAATAAAGGAAAAGGACGCGTGGAGGGCCATCATCGTTTAGGTTCTAATATTGCTGTTGTATTAAAAATTAATAATAAAACGCAGTATCTTCAAATCCAAATAGTCTAAATTATGGTGTGGACAGAATTTTTCTGAATATTGAATAAATGGTTGGAGTAAAGATATCTCGGGTGAACTTTTCACCAGAAAGTTAAGCAACGACGAACCTGGACAATACCGAAATGGGTGACACCTTAGAAATACCAGAAAATGTAAGCTTGGATGTGACGGTGGTGTAGTGAATAAAGGCTCGGAATTGTCAATCGGGGAGTTTCAATACGATTACCGAAGTTAAGCAACATCCATCCAGGTCAGTACTTAGATGGGAGACCGCTTGGGAATACCAGGTGCTGTAAGCTTGAATGTGCTGATGGTGTAATGGATAAAGGCTCGGAATTGTTAATCGGAGAGTCGAGTTTCGATGCGATCACCGAAGTTAAGCAACATCAACCCAGGTCGGTACTTAGACGGGTGAATGCTTGGGAATACCAGGTACTGTAAGCTTGGGTGTGCGGGTGGTGTAATGGATAATGGCTCGTAATTGTTAATCGAAGATCCGAGTTGCAATTCCCACTGGGTTCTTTATATTCAAGTACGCACAGAATAACGTTGGGAAAGGTATGAATCCACTTCTGCTCCCCCAGCTATGGGTTAATCAGTAAAATTTGTAACTGCAAACCGTTATTATCTTCCCCATGCAAAAAATTATTACAATCTAAAAATATTTTCTGGTATTAAATAACATTCAAAGGGTCGATGTGCTGTATAAAACAAATCACTCAAACAATCAATCAAATTAAAACCATTAATACTTACCTCTCTCCGAGAGTTTAAAATAAAGAAATCGATTATAAAGTTTCTCTCATATATTAAATAGAAATCACCCTTTCGATTTAAAAAAAAGAATAAAAAAAAAAAAAAAAAATAAACGACAAAATATTTAAATTTATACACAGAAAATCACGTGGATCTATTATTGAATCGACGATGTAATCAAAAGTCCATTCAGTTTTATCAAAACCTTTTGTCTTTGGAGATGTTATTTTTTTCATCGGGTTTTGATTCTGATGTTGTAATATATTTTCGCGATTTGGAAAAGAAGCGTTCATTCCGAGATCTCACTTGCCGCGCTCGACTCTAATTCGAGCGAGGATCTTTCTAGTTTTGTCTATCATTATATATATATATATATATATATATATATATATATATATATTTCGCTGTATGACAGGTCTTCAGTGACACTAGACAACCGAATGCCTCAAGAACGGATTGAAACCCAACCGATTTCCTTTCTTTTCTTTCCTTCCCTCTCACCACTCTCTAATTTAATCTCCTATCCCATTTCTTTCCCCTCTCTCTTTCTTTCTCACTTACCCTCAAAATTTTTAAAACCTTATATTGAAATTTTTCTTTTTTTCTTCTTCGTTTAATATAAACATTTTTTCTTTTCTCTTTTTCCTCTCTCTTATGCTTTTGTCTGGACAAATTGATTTCATTTATTTAAAAAAAAATCGCTCTGAAGAGATGAGTATTTGGTTATTCATGAAATAAATTAAAACCAAATAGATAGTCTCTATTGTTATGATATATATAAAGGGTGTTTCATTAAGATGGATTATATATAAAGGGTGTTTCATTAAGACGGATCAAAGTCAGTAGTAAATAAATCAGTGTTATTGGTGAAAATTTATATATTTCTCTATTGGATCCTGTTATTTAAGTCATGGCAATTATGTGTGAGAAATAATATCGCCCAAATGTCCGTCAAGGCTTCGGCGGCACACGTCCACTCGATGGTCAAAATTTTTGATGACGTCTCTGCATAGTTGCTCGTCGATCTCACCAATATGCCTTATTATCTCATCCTTCAGCTGTTTAATTGTTGTTCGCTTGTTGGCATAGACCTTACTTTTTAGATGACCCCAAACGAAGACATCTAAAGGCGTCAAGTCGCACAACCTTGGTGGCCAATTGACTTCGCTGTTTCGAGAGATGATGTGACCTGGGAACTTCTCATTCAAATTCTGTTTGAACGTCCATTTTAGAAATAGGCTTTGATAACTTTAACACGTTGTTTTATTGTTAATCTTTCCATGGTTGAAATTGCTAAAGATTTAAGTTGTTAAATCTGAAAGAAATAGAAAAAAATCATTAAACTCTTAAACATAATTCACATTGGAAACTTAATTCATTATTCGAACACGCTATATATATATATATATATATATATATATATATATATATATATAAAAATATATGGATATAGATCCGACAGTATGATAAGTATGAAAACAAAAAAAAATCCTTATATACAATTATGCTGTTTTAAAATATTTTTTTATCCAAAAAATAACTGATATATAAAACTTTTTCAGTTATTTGTTTGGATAAGTCTTGTTCTTATGTACATCGTCTTTGTCATGTTGTATTGATATATATTTATGAATTTCCGAAGATGGTTTATATAAACGTTTTTTAACATTCATAATTGTATATATATATATTTTTCTTCATATATATATATATATATATATATATATATATATATATATATATATATATATATATTTTTTTGTCCTTTAGAACGTTATCGAACTAAAGGGATGTTTACATTGATTCGATTAAACATGCGCACGAATGATTGGGAGTATTGACAATTTGAAAGTAAATTTTTATTCTCCCATGCACTAAACTGAAATCGTCCTTCCGGCGTCCAACACAAGAACGAGAACCCATTTAGAATTGAAAAACAGATAAGAAAATCGTCTAAAAACTTAAACTTCAAAGAGCGACATTCGAATCTTGTATTTTTTTTTTTATAGTCACTCCACTCAACTGCGATGCTCAGGGGTTGCACATTTTAGTGTAATGCGTGTGCATATACGGCGAAGAATATAAACCCTCCGTTACCTGTCAATTTCCTCCCCCTTCCATGAAAAGGGGAGATGTTGCTATAGAAATGCAATCACCGGAAACATGCTTACCTCATCGCAGTCTACAAACTTCCGGAAGGTTGAAATCCGCCTCCGATTTTCAGCACAGTAATATATGTTTGGGTGATATTTTTTACGGTTTATCAACCCTTTATGGGTTATTTAACGCTGAAACATATGTCGGATTTTAAGAGATTGCTTATAGTACAAGGTGTGCCCAACCAGTCCCCATCTAAGTATTTACTTTGTTCTACGCCGCTTAACTTCGGTAATGAAATAAGACCCGTTGTTTTCAGCGAGTTTTGGGCCGTATGTTCCTAATATGGGAACACGACAGAAATAGAACAGCCACTACAGTTTGATCATCGTCAGAAGGACGGGCAGCGTTTTGCTCTAACCCAGTTTTTAAATAACATTTAAATCCAGTTTTAAATACATTTTATCGAATTGGCGCCGTTGACCTACCAGCATGAGGGTGCAAAATTCATCCTTGGCGGAATTTCTAGCGCATGGCTTATTATCCGTCAGTTGCGTCTCTGTCTTTGCGCAGAGTGCACTCAGCGGAGACTCCGTCAAAGGACAGAGGGGCAACTGAGAAAAATTATACTGTGAGCTGCCCGAGGCCTCGCCCTCCCATTGCGCCAGAGGGAGGAATCGGTGCTCGCACCGAGGCCAATGCAACCAACGGGACTGAGGGGAATTTTTGTTCCTGTTCCGGGCGTACGCGCTCGAGTCCCCACCTAAAAATAGACATCTCGTCTTAGTGGGGGGACAGAGTAAATACCACATGAGGGTGCTATAAGACAGTTCTACAGAAGGATGCTGAGAATGATATATAATATATATATATATTCCAGTGTGCTAGTGACTGCTGGACAATTTCTTCACGGATGAAGAGAAGATTTGAGGTAACAGAGATGTAGTTATAATTAAGGTGGCTGAGAATAGCAGAAAATATATATTCCAGTGACTCCTGGATACTTCATTCACAGATTAGAAGGAGACACGTGCCAACAGAGATGCGGTTCTACAGAAGGATGCTGAGTATACCATAGACAGACATTGTAAGTAAAGAGGATGTTTGAAGGAAAAATTGAAAAAAAGACACACGCATAAAATGAAAAATTCGTACATAATGAGAAAATGGGCCATGAAAATATTACATTCACAAGACATACCGAAGGCATGAAACCAAAATAAAACAGCGAGGAATTTACCTAACAAGCTTGTGTAAACATATGGAATAAGAGAAGACAGCAAGAATAGCTAAAAGATATTGTTAACAGAAGGATGGGAATGCTGAAGAGAGTCATGATCGCCCACATCTTGACGGGACACGACGCAAAGAAGAGGAGGAGGAATAATAATAATAATAATAATAATAATAATAATAATAATAATACAGTGTAACCCGGATATAAGAGAGTTGTCGGGACCGGAGAAGAAGTCTCTTATATCCAGGTTTCTCTTATATCCGGGTTTGGTCTATTTTATTACATTAACACAGGCTCTAATTTGGGACCAGAGAAAATCTCTCTTATATCCGGGTTTCTCTTATATCCTGGTCTCTTATATCCGGGTTACACTGTAATAATAATAATAATCACAAATTCAGAGTTTGGGGATCACTGGTTTGAATTCTATTGATACATAAAATATTTCAAAAATGACTTTTCCCGCTCAAATCCCCTTTTTCTCCTTTCCTTTCCCGCTTTTTTTTTTTTTTTCTCTCTCTCTCTCTGTGTTCGTCTATTTCCGCTATTTCAAGCTCTACTGATTTCTGATCAGTAAAACATTCCCCCAAATTTGAAACGCAGCTGGCCATTAAAAAGGACCGATTCTTTTGGCAGTCTGAACGGAAGGGGTAACACCTACAAAACATACCTTTAAGCAAATGTTAAAAGAAAAAGAAAAAGAAATGGACAACCGCCCACACATAAAATCCGTTTTCCAATCTGAAGAAACAGCAAAACAAATCAATTTCAAGGATGATTGCTTCCATAGATCGAAATATTTTGAATTCCATTCTCTGACAATCGAAAGACATTGATAGGATCCAGCTTTAGTCGTTTATTTAAAATTCAAAACCTATTAAAACACTTTCTGAATATATATATTTCGACAGATATTAACAGCTTTACCCCGCTTTTCAAACAATCCTATAAAAATTCTAAAGCCGATTTGGCGTAAAGCGAACAAGAAGTTGATAATAATTAACACGGTTCGGTCTGTTGTCCCCATCTGCCTTGCCATATTCACAACGTTTCGGCCGTTGTACGTTTCGGCCTTCCTCAGGTGATTGGAATTTCGAACCGAAACTTTTATCCGTCTATCTCTGGGAATGATGTATCATGACTACTTGCATTAGTTACATTATTCAGACTGTTATCCTCATCTTCATTGCCATATTCACAACGTTTCGGCCGTTGTACGCTCTGGCCTTCTTCATGTGATTGGAATTTCGAACCGAAACCTTTATTCGTCTACATCTCTGAGATGATGGATCATGACTACTTGCATTATTTATATTAATCGGACTGTTATTCTCATCTTCATTGCCATATTCACAACACTTCGGCCGTTGTAGGCTCCGGTCTTCTTCAGGTGATTGGAATTCGAATCAAACCCTTTATTTTGCCCACCGGGGTAGATTGCTCTAGTTCCACGTGCCATGCCTATTCCGGATGTCTCAGTTATTTCCCTTTAACTAAACTCTTCAAGTTTTGGTTCACCATTTCTGTAGCCTGGATTGAACTCACAACTCTTTGGGGCCAGTCATTGGATCTAACCAACGTCTTTATCCACTGGGGCATGTGTCCTCAAGGACACGTGACCCAGTGGATAAATACGTTTTATTTCGTCCACCGGGGTAGATTGTTCTAGTTCCACGGGCCATGACTCCTCCAGATTTCTCAATTTCAGTTATTTCCCTTTAACACAAATCTCCAAGTTTTTGTTCGCTTCTAGTGTGACCAGGTATTGAACTGTTTGTGTCAAGTCACGGGATTACTTCAACAAATGCTTGTATCCACTGGGTCATGTGTCCTTGAGGACAAGTTGACAATAATTTATACGGCGGGAAATATTTGAGCGTTCCCAGAACAAAAAATAACTTTACGCTGACATGGATATCAAAGGTTGATGTTCGCTGTCTGCTGTGAACGAATAAATATCTGGGGATATCTCATCTAATTCTTATTTTTAAAACCGCACAATTATTGCTCGCCCTGTTTCCACTAAGTACACACTGCCCAGCCCAGGGATCGAACTCACAATTACTATGGCACCAATTTATGAGCCATGGAATAACAGCCTAGTGGATTAACGCGTTGATAGGCGCTAATCCACTAGTCTGTTAATCCATTGGAAATTAACATTGTATTATTTCTCTCTTTAAAAACCCATTACATTTCAAGGTCCAAAATTATTCAGTCATGCCTCACAAAGTAAGGTAACACTTTTACCAGGGAATATATTTATTAGGGCAAGTTTTAATATGTCTTCCATTCCATAAAACACAGCGACGTATTGCACGCACCTAAATATTCTGGCAAGAAATATTTACGAAAAAATTACACAAACCGTGAATATATTTATTAAATCAAATTTTAATGTGTCTTCCACTCGATAACACACACAGGGATATATTTATTAGGGCAAGTTATAATATGTCTACCAAACGTTAAAACACACAAGGGATATATTTATTAGGCTAATTTTTAATATTTCTTCCTTTCGATAACACACAGTGGGGACATATTTATTAAAGTAAGTTTTAATATGCCTTCTACTTGATAACACAGGCAGGGTATATATTTATTAGGGCAAGTTGTAAAATGTCTAACAAACGATGACGCACACAAGGGATATATTTATTAAGGAAAGTTTTTATATGCCTTCCATTCGAAAGCACACACGGGGAATATATTTATTAGGGCAAGATTTAATATGTATACCAAACGATAACACACACACAAGGGATATATTTATTAGGGCAACCTTTAATATTTATTCCTCTCGATAACACACACAGGGGATGTATTTATTAAAGCAAGTTTTAATATGTCTTCCACTTAATAACACATACAGGGATATATTTATTAGGGCAAGTTATAATATGTCTAACAAACGTTAACACACACAAGGGATATTTTATTAGGCTAATTTTTAATATTTCTTCCTTTCGAAAACACACAGTGGGGAATATTTATTAAAGTAAGTTTTAATATGCCTTCTACTTGATAACAAGGCAGGGTATTTATTTATTATTGTAAAATGTCTAAAAACGATGACGCACACAAGGGATATATTTATTAAGGAAAGTTTTTATATGCATTCAAAAACACACACGGGGAATATATTTATTAGGGTAAGTTTCAATATGTTTACCAAACGATAACACACACACAATAAGGGATATATTTATTAGGGCAACCTTTAATATTTATTCCTCTCGATAACACACAAATATATTTATTAAAAAGTTTTAATATGTCTTCTAAATAACACATACAGAAATATTTATTAGGGCAAGTTAATATGTCGAACAAACGATTATACACACAAGTTTTGATTTTTCCATTCGAAAACACACACACGGGAATATATTTATTGATTTAATATGTATACCAAACGATTCAGTCACTTATATATTTATTAAAAAAGTTTTAATATGTCTTCCAACCGATAACACACACCGTCGTATAATACGCACCTACATATTCTGGCAAGAAATATTTACAAAAAATTAATATTTTTCTAAAGAAAATTATTCATTACTTATACACCGGATTTTTAAAGGTAAGTTTTTGATTTGCAATTACGATTCAGTCGCTTATAATCATAAAATAGCTTTAAGTGGGCCAAACAAGGGATTTCGGTTTTATTCAAGTAATGACCTTTTTATATAATTTAGCATTATTGATTTGGAATTATAATTTAATCATTATATATATATATATATATGTATGTATATTATAATTATTTAAAAAAAAAATGATTCCATCGCTACACAGAAATTGCCATGTTTCGAAACTTGACTCAAGTTCTAAAGTTTATTTATCAATATTAAACTTAAAAGTTCCATTCTCAAGCGATATCTAGAATTAAACTGTACTCTAAATTTTAAGTTTAACATTGAAATTAAACTTTAAGACTGGAGTCAAGTTTCGAAACTTAGCAATAACTGTGTCGCGATGGAACCATATTTTAAAAAAAAAATAATTATAATTTAAGCTCTACTCCTGTATCGAGCACTTAAAAAAAAAAATAAAAACACTAAAGAACTTTGGATCATTTACTGTTCTTTCTTATTATATAACTATACACACACACACAAACACACGCACACACATACACTCACCTATATATATATTGTGTGTATTTATTGTATTGAAGTAGCAAAAGAAAAATTGAACACCCTTTCGTTGTTTGGAAATCTTCCATGTATACATAAACAGACTTATTGTTTTGACCGTGTATTGGTTAATGTAATAGTCATCTTTGATAATGGCTTATGTAAGCTGAAAGCTTAGATAGTACAGTATTTACATTAGTCGGACTATTGTCCTCATTTTTGTCGCCATATTTGTCACAACGTTTCGGCCGTTGTACGCTCAGGCCTTCTTCAGGTGGTTGGAATTTCGAACTGAACCCTTTATTTCGGTCGCTGGGGTAGACTGTTCTAGTTCCACGTGCCATGTTTGATGGATGTCAGTTATCAGTTATCTCCTGCTAATTTTCCCTCTGAAAGTTCTCCACTGCATTAACGCAATGATAACAAAGTTGCAATATGAGCTCTGGTAAAAACATAATGATAACAGCAAAATTTCAATATGAGCACTGGTAAAAAATTGTTGCTGAAAACATTAGGTTTATAATACACAGAAATTTATAGACAAATCTTCAAGGACACATGGCACAGTGGATAAAGGCGTTGGTTAGATCCAGTGACAGAGACAAAGAGTGTGAGTTCAATACCCGGTTATGGTTTTTAGGTTTTAGTCCAATACTAAATTTTAAAAAGGCCCTTTTTTCTCCTTTTCCAGTTATTGGTTTAATAAAAGTGCAGTCTGATTCCTATAGCGTTGGTATCAATATTGACATTTTCTTTCTTCTTTTAATGATAATGTTATTAAGCTTATCAGACGATATGAAAAGAATTTACATAAAATAGACAAAACTTGTCTATATTATTTAATGAAATATGCATCAATATATGTATATATATATATATATATATATATATATATATATATATATATATATATATATATATATATATATATATATATATATATATATACGCACCCCCCCATATATATATATATATATATATATATATATATATATATATATATATATATATATACTGCAGAAAGTAACGGCAATCTAATACACAGGAATTTTCTACCTACTCATTCATGAATCGACAAAAGATATGATTGCTCAAGCGTATATCAAGTATTCTATTTAACTGACTGACTGAACATTATTTTAATTTAATTATAATGATATATATATATATATATATATATATATATATATATATATATATATATATATATATATGTGTGTGTGTGTGTGTGTGTATAAAGAGAGAGAGAGAGAGAGGGTGCATCAAAAATACTTTTGTGAACATTGGGGGCAGGTTCCTCACACCAACACAAGGAAAACATGTTCGCAAATCATTCGCTTTTGAGTTTTTAAGTATAAAGAAAGTTTACGAAAGATGATACTGTGTTGTCATACAGACTAGGTTACATTTGTTATTCGTGTACACTGCTAATTAAACTGTCTTCAACATATATTTTTGTGCTGTCACTGTTCCAGCAACCCAGTTCTTCACTGTTGGATAGAAAGTGGGGTCCACAGAAAGTGACTGTACTCTGTCCTCATGGATTTCCTTGACTTTGCAGATATTTTATGGCTGTTGGGGCCTCTGTTTTGTCTCAAATATTTCACCTTTGTATGGGTCTCACCTGCACCGGCAGAAATCTGAATGAGATTTTTTTTGTTGTTGTTTTATAAGACGTGGTAGTATTTTGCCACAATAAAAATGTTCAGCCACGACTCTTCTTTCTAAGTGAGGCTTAGAACTTTTAGCAAAAGTCTTCTAAGCAGTTGGTCCAATATAACAATTAAACACTCTCGTCTTAAAAATCTCATACAAAAGACGTTACCTTGTTTCATACATGAGCTATGCCTCAAACTGAATTAACAGTTTAGAATATATATATATATATATATATGTGTGTGTGTGTGTGTGTGTGTGTGTGTGTGTGTGTGTGTGTGTTGTCCGTGTATTGTTTAATATATTGTAATGTAATTGGCATCTTTGATAATGGCTTATATAAGCCGAAAGATTAGATAGGATTAAAAAATATATATGAATAATCTGATTTTATTTCTTCGTTTAATGATAATGTTATTAAGCTTATCAGACGATATGAAAAGAATTTACATAAAATAAATAGACGAAACTTGTCTATAATATTTAGTGAAATATGCATCAATATATGTGTATACACACACACACACACACACATACATATATATATATATATATATATATATATATATATATATATATATATATATATATTGGGGTTCGATGTAGAATGTATACAAAATCCGGTATTTGGTTAAATTTTGCAAAGTTGGTCGGGCAATTTGATGTGGCCAGTTATTTATTTAATAGTTCTAATTGTAAATACACACTTTCTTTTGTTGCTCATTTTTTTTCCATGTGACCGTTTTAATTTGTGTCATGATGTTGAGTAGCTGTGTGAGTGTTACCAGAATTACACGCCGAAAACAATGTGATCACTGACTAGGAAAATTATAGAGGCTTTCAGTATAGTGAAAAAGAAAATTGTTAATGCTGCGCGTTGATCTATCTATTAAGAGAAGGAAAAGAAGAAATGTGAATTTTTAGGTAACTGTTCAGGTTCTGCTGTGTTTAAGCTTACATGTTCATTGTTGCATAAGACATTCGTCTAATCACGACCCGGAGCTTCAGTTGCGGAAAAATCCCTCAGGCGTAAGAAGACTCGATATATGAACCATAAAACCATTATACTAATGTACTTGCATTATATTTACTCCTACTTACACACGCACACACACACACACACACACACACACATATATATATATATATATATATATATATATATATAATTGAGAATTTTGGTAGCAAACCAACTTTTATACATGTTTCGTTGAATGTGGTAGACAAGGAAAATTTTATAAGTTTTTATTACGTTTTCTAATGTTCTTAGCGTTTTTTTCTTTTATTTTGGTGGACTGCAGAAACTATCCATAATGGTTATTGCCCCAAACGCCAATTCATGAGCCAATTTCGAGGAATCCGTTGTTAATGTTTCGTGCAATGTGTATTCTATAAAATGGGTAGAAACCTTCCACATGTATTTCCAGTACAGAAAAATCTCTTTTTCTGACAATATAAAATGATGGCAAAGAATGCACAAACACACACACACACACACACACACACACACACACACACACACACACACACACACACACATATATATATATATATATATATATTTGGGCAGCACACCCCAATTTTATGTATGTTTTTGTTAAAGCTGACAAGGTAGTATGTTTAATCATTTTATTCAATTTTTCTTGTGTTTGTAAAGTGTTTTGTCTAAACGGTCAGCATATCCAAGCGCTTTCGGCTACTCTTTTAATCATTATTAAGGACGATTTTTATCGTTTTCATTTCTAAGTGAATATGCGGTTTTTTATGTATGATTGAGAAGTCTCACATCTCTCTCTCTCTCTCTATCTCTGTTTCTCTCTCTCTCTCTCTCTCTCTCTCTATATATATATATATATATATATATATATATATATATAGCTGTTTTCAACAGGATTGTCTAGCCGCACTAGTAGACGAGTGGCCATATATATATATATATATATATATATATATATATATATATATATATATATATATTATGGACAAAGTCCGGCAATTATTTTTAAAACATTTTTTTATGTTTATACGTTCTTTTTATAGATATTTAAGTAAATGCTCTGTTTTATAATAAATAGTATTGAACAACATTTACCGGCCTGAATGTCCGAGAAATTTTTATAGAAAATATACGTTCTCTATGACAATTTCTCGGACATTTTGGCCGGTAAATGTTGTTTAATACTGTTTATTATAAACAGAGCATTTACTTAAATATTTGTATCTATAAAAAGAATGTATAAACATAAAAATGTCTTATATGTGTGTGTGTGTGTGTGTGTGTGTGTGTGATCCGCTCATAAAAATCAATATCTTTTTAGATGTATTATTGTACTCGCACCCACCCCTAATCTATGGTACAGTCCTACAAGGTCCCCCACCAACTCTACTAAATTTCAATGTTCAAAAGGTAGTATTAATATAAAATACAAATTTTATTGTAACCTAAC
>CAHIKZ030000105.1:1215000-1232500 GCA_903632075.3 Acanthosepion pharaonis | reverse complement strand
AAAAGCCTTTTCTTTTAAAATACTGAAAGCCAGTTTAAATTCCTCTTTTTGTTATATTTTTTTTTATTAAACTTTAGATTTTATACCCACATATCTCCCTATAACCCAGCAAGCGTTACTATAGCAGAACCAGAGCAGAAAATTAAAATTTGAATTTTTTTTTCTATTTATTTTCTTTTTTTTTTCTTTTTTATTCTTTATATTTTTTGAATGAGCCCTACCTATAACTTCATTTCCTGCACCTTTTGTATTCTTTTATTTTTGGTCTACGAAGCCGCGTTCCTAGCATGTGACGTCTGTGTATTTTTATAGAAACTTTGCTCTGTCTAACATCGGGCTCTGTTAAGTTTACACCTCAGGAATAAATCTGATGTTTATTTATTTGCTTGCCTTTGTATGCACGCCAACAAGCGCGTATACGGTTGCTTATATCTGGTCATTTGGGCACCTCGAGTTGGTGTAATGGTTAGCAAGCTTATCTCACAAGAACAATTACGACTGAGTAGTGAGTTTGTTCCTCACTGGATGCCCCTATATATATATATATATATATATATATATATATATATATATATATATATATATATATATATATAAAAATGAACATTGAAGTCAACACTCAGAGGCGACCGATATGGCTGACTTTGAGGGCCCATTATTTTTTATTTCTATTTTTTTGATGTTATCCTTTTTGCTGAGTCTCTACTGGTTACCATGCTATATGATTCTTTGTAGACACGCATTTTATTCTTTCTGTTGTTCGCTTTTTGTTTCTCAAGTAAAGCTTCTTCTTCGCCCTCTAGTATTTTAGTTGGGGTGTGCATATTATTTACATATCAACTATCGTCATTTTAACAACTTGAGATAGCCGAGAAGGTATTAAATACCGATTCTAACTTCCTGGTGAAACTCTTAGATGTGGTCGCTCATTGTTCACCGTGAAGTCATTGAAAAAAGTTCTATATACCTACAAGGTGGGGCAATATTTGCGCACAAAAGGGCTTAATTAATTAATCATGTTTTAAATGTCTAATTTGATACTTTTTTTTTTGTTTTGCAGAAACAATTTTGACGAAATATTGAGGAACGTAAAGAAAGAATTAAATATGAATGCAGTCAAATGATGGAGGAAAATCTCCGACATATTAATAAGCAGACAACAAAATAAAAATGTCTTTTGGAAAAGCATGAGGACATTTTTAAGAACGGATATAACAATTAAATAACAAGTAAATAAAATTTGTGGTTGTAATGATGTTTTTAATAAATTATACCTATGTTGCGTGACTTTTGCCTAAACGTGTGTGACTTCCTGGTCTACTACAATTTTTTATACTCTGCTCTACGTAACATATTGAGCACGTTATGTTTTTTCTTCTTTACTCGATTGTTTTTTTTGTTTTTGGGAGGGAGGAGAAATTACGGCATTGGATAACTTTTTTCGTTCTACTCGGATGTTTTTAGTCCTTTCTTTTTTTTCAACATTTTTTTTTTCCCCAGATACCTTTTTTTTTTTTAATATACAGTGTGTCCGTAAAGTTCGTGTGCACTTTAAAAAAATTATAACTTTATTTGTATTTGCGTTAGAAATAATTTGTAAAAAGCATTTGAAAGAAGTAAATCTATATTCTTTAATGTTTTATTGAAATTTTATTTAAGTTTCAACATGTCCTCCATCATTAGCAATACAAAGGGTAATACGATTTTGCAGTTCACGGAAAAGATTTGACAGCTGATTTACAGTAATACCTGAAATCACATTAGTTATTTTAGCTATACTTAAAACTTGGTCCATTAAACGTTATAACATTTTTTACAGATTATTTCTATCGCAAATACAAATAAAGTTATAAGTTTTAAAATTGCACACGAACTCTTTTTCTCTTTCTCTGTATATATATATATATATATATATATATATATATATATGTGTGTGTGTGTGTGTGTGTGTGAAGAAATATAGTTTAAGTTTTATGGGATAAAGTGCTCAATATCAGAGATAGAGTTGTGCAAATTGCGTCCAGCATGAAACAGCCTATCGCCTCTGATTGCTGACTTCAATGTTCACTGATATATATATATATATATATATATATATATATATATATATATATATATATATATATATAATTTTTCGTTATCTGTAACCTACTCGTTGGTAATACAAGTATAATAGCATCATCCATATATAAAATAGGCTAAAAATAATGGAAGGTTTATTAATTAAAAAAAAAGTCAAAAGTCAGTAATATCAACTATGAATACGACCACAATGTTCTGACCGTGTTTGATATATAAAAAATCTTCTACCTCTAGACACATATATACAACAATCCATATATCCAGGTAAAAGAAAAATAAAATTCATCATTGGTAATGGCTAAATGGTGCTTGGAGAATATTCGGTCAACTTTTATATAATTTACGACCCGAAGAGTAAAAAATTAAAAGAACACTTGAAAAATTACTTAAAAAAACTTAACCACAGCACAGTCGTTTTTAAAGAAACTTGTGTAAACGAGCCTTTGCCGCCCAAATAGAAAATTTACAGACATAAATATATATATATATATATATATATATATGTGTGTGTGTATTCGATTTTCATCTGTATTCTACTTGTAACGAGGAAGTTCCTTTATCATATGAAATACTACAGCTGTGGATACAGCAATATTAACCAGTTCAAGACAAAGGAAATTGCTATCTACCCTCTTTATTTTCATAATCTTCACTTCTGACTAATACTCTTAAATTTATATCAATGATGTCATTCAGTAAGCTTGACTATGATTGGGTATCGTGACATAATATATATATATATATATATATATATATATATATATATATATATATATATCAATGTTCATATATTGCAAGTCACGACAGCCAATATATGAAATATATATATATATATATATATATATATATATATATATATATATATATAAAACTATATATGTATATATAAAGACTATAAAGAATATATATATATATATATATATATATTATTTCTTTTTATAGTATTTATATATATATATATATATATATATATATATATATATATCTGCTCTACTTTGTATTGAGCACTCTTTAAGAATAGTAATTGTTGGTTATTGGAATTCATTCCGTGTATACCAATTATATACTTTGGTATATATATATATATATATATATATATAGTCTTTATATATATATATATATATATATATATATTTATATATATATATATATATATATATATATATATATATATGTATTCTTTTTTATAGATACAAATATTTAAGTAAATTCTCTGTTCATAATAAACAGTATTAACAACATTTACCGTCCTGAATGTCCGAGAAATTGTCATACAAAATATGAGTCCTCTATGATAATTTCTGTAGGCTTACCCATGTTAAATTACTAAGCTTTCTCTATCATTTACGAAATTTTGAATTAAGGATGGCCATTTTCCTAAACTGGTTGCCTTATCAACGCTAAAGTGCACATTGCGTCTTATCATTTACAGACATTGAAATTTAGATTTAATATTTACTAAGACTATTTGCCTTATTCAGGTTAAAGTGTACAGCCTCCCCTTTCATATACGGAGTTTTGAATTCAGTTGCTCTTCTCCTGAATGTTTACCTTACCAATAGTACAACTTAAGTACACTGGTACAGCGGTAAAATATACCAAAACTTTCTTGAGGATATGATTTTTGTAGAGTAGCATCTGTTAGTCCCTTCGCAAGGCCCAACGTTTGGAATTTTGTGTCCAAAGTTTAAAAAGAAGTTTTAGAAAATGCAGACAACGGAAAAATATATGGCGATATTAATGATGCAATTAGTCTTAATCTTTATATGTGTAAATAGCAACTAGTTTAAGTAACTCTGTAAAAATCAGGAATCGATTTTACACTGTTTTGAAATTTGGAAAAAGAAAACCTATTCTGAATATTTTTCGATTCTGACGATGAAGAGCTAATGGATGTTGATCTATAAAAAAAATAATTCCTAAAAATGTCCCTCATTTTTATGCGTAGATATGTTAAGATCCCAATGTCAAGATCCCAACCAGTACATTCAACTATGTTGATTTTAATTCAGAGATTTACTCTTCCATTGGTTATCTAATATTAAAAGACCGTGGCTTACGACCATAAAACATTGAATCAACGGTTTCCTGACGATCCCCAAAATGGCTAGATGTAAACATAAGTTCTATTACTTCTATCGCACTTCTCGCATGTGGAACTCTCTTCCAGGCTTCTTGTTTTTCAGTCAGGATTGATATTCAAAATTTTAAATGCAATAACAATCATTACCATATATATATATATATATATATATATATATATATATATATATACTAGAGACTGTCCTACAAAATGCGTATGTCGACTAGAAATTATTGTCTCATTTACTTCTTTCAACTAGTCAGCGCCATGTACGTCGACTAGATACTGCCATGTACATATATATATATATATATATATATATATATATATATATATATATATATATATATAGATAGATAGATAGATAGATAGATAATATTAGTGATCAATATATATATATATATATATATATGTGTGTGTGTGTGTGTGTGTGTGTATCGATAGATATGTATTTTTCCAAGAGGATAGAATCCAGGTAGAGCTTAATTTCCAAGACAGTGCAAGAATATAATATAAAAAGGCCCAAACACTAATATTCCATGATTATAATTTATTACATTGGAGTCGTAATCACGATCCAATTCATCAGGCCAACAAATTCAAAAGAAGATTACGGTTCCAATGTAATAAATTATAACCATGGAATATTAGTGTTTATATATATATATATATATATATATATATATATATATATATATATATATATATATATATATATATACTTGAGACTGTCCTACAAAAGACGTATGTCGACTAGAGATTGTTGTCTGTATTACATATACATATATATACTAGAGACTCTCGTACATCTTACATACGTCGACTAGTGACGGTGATATATGTACGCTGACTATTGACTGTCACACACACACACACACACACACACACACACACACACACACACACACACACATATATATATATATATATATAATACGCCAGATTGTCGTATATAGTTCGTACGTCGGAGAGAGACTGTCGTACATCTATGTAATAAATGCGAATGTGAGTGTGTCATTATGTCACAGTTTTTTTGGATTTATTTGTTCTTCTCCTTGACTATTTACCTTACCAATTGTACTACTTAAGTACACTGGTCCACCAGTAAAATATAAGTATGTCTACAAAATACGAAGCAATCAAGATCTTGAAGGATAAACACTTTGTCAACTTTGTGTAGTCATTTTGATTTAATGTTCGCATAAATCATTTCGTCTGTTATTATCTTGCCCTGATTTATTTTTTCTCTACTTACGTCATAAAGATTACTTATTGCCTACAAACAAATTGCCACACTGACTCTATTATTATTATTATTATTATTATTATTATTATTGAATTTTGCGCTGTGACTGCTTCAAACTCTGGGCAAAATCTTAAGTGACTATCAAATCTCAAGACCTCAGACAGCAAGCACTTTCTGCAGGATATATGTGACTAGCAGTAGAATCCGACGTTGCCCGGGGATGTAACAGTAAGAGATAGATCAAGTATCGACCATCATAAAGACTGAAAAATAAAATTGACAAAGATTATTGTTTAAGGTTGACGGACACGCATGTCTTAATTAGTTTTTTTGTTTTTTTTACGAATTGGTCAAACTCAAACAAAAACATTGTTTTCAATCGTTATGAATCTACCGATTGAATAGACTTTTATTATAAACAATTGTCTTGTAAATGGAATTTTTAAAGCATTCTGAATGTAAAAATAAAGAAAAAAGTGTGCAAGACAATAAGAAACACTACCTCCCCCAAAAAAGTGAAGTTTTGTTGAAATCGGTTGAAAAATGTAGGAAATTCGATCCCATATATAAACACACACACACACACACACACACACACACACACACACACACACACAACCTGGGTTTTATAATAAGTATGATGCGTAAGATTTTGTTTAGATTCCTTTTTCTGAATGCGATTCTTCTGGTATCGGGGTGTTTCTGGAGACTCTTTGGAATCGAACCAAATGCTCCAATGGCAAATGGCACAGCCGTGGCATTTGCATTCTTTCAACATCTACCCACCACCCAACTCTGCTTAGTTCTCAGGCTTTCAAACTTCTTTATCTGCAATGTATTCACCCCCAGATCATTCCACACCTATCAGCTGACTTACACGATGTTGCAGTTTTTTTGTGTATATGTAGTAACTAGTGAGTTAGCCCAAATGACTTGACTCACTTTATAGTCCACCAATAGAAGTTTAACCAATCAGAAGACGTAGAATATTCAATCCGTCGTGTATAAAGGCGGCCATTTTGTCTACTCTACCCGAATGTCCAGTTCCAGCTTGTCAGGCGAAGAGGAACAGAAGGACGAACTATGCTCTGCTACCTTTTACCAAAATATCCACTGCTAACCTGAACAACGCTTTCCTACTGTCTTCGAAATATTCACTGCTAACCTCTGGATTCTATACTCGAAGACGACCGTCATCATGAACAACACACGAGACATCTTTATAGTCAATGTTATGTCTGGTCTGGGGAGTTCAATAACTCTGACCGGGTGAATTGTGGAAGTCCCTCATTGGTTTCACAGTCGCATTTTATAGTAAGCAGTTTTCGTAGGATATTTGTTGGACCTAGGATAGTGTCGAATTATTTTTGGAAATTCTTGGGAATAGACCCAGGGGCAAAAGTATCAATTAGAACCATTAGTGGCATCTACATTTCACAATCGCTCAAAGCCTTCCCTCAACTCTGAGCAGTTCACAATGTTTTCAAACTCCAGGGCATTCCACCCGTATCAGCTGACATACCCGAGATATATAGTCAAAAAGGGTGGCTCGGATTGAGAAATCGGAGAGCCGAGTTCGAATTCCAGTCGAATCCATTACATTACGTGCTAATACCCTTGGTATATCGTCTCCCCCAACCAGGTATGGGTAAATAGCAGGACAGACCGGGTTCTATAGTATTGGATGGAAACTGGTCTACCGCAGAAAGAAATGGCAATCTACTTTGACATAAAATTCATCAACTAAAAGAATTTTTTCTGATTTTCAGAAATTTTACTAAAAATATCACCATGAAAATTAAAGTCATCTAAGTTTAAGACTTTTGATGTGAAAGCTGATAATGTTCTCACACTGGGTAACTTAAAATCATCTTGAAGTCTGTTATATAACAGACGCGATGTAGCCAAATATTCAAATGTATAAGAATATTCAAAATGGTAAGAATATCAGGAGGCACGGTGGAGTTGTGGATAGCGGCGAGCCGAGTTCGAATTCCAGTGGAATCCATTACATTCACTTACGTGCTAATACCCTTGGGAAAGGTATTAAACCTTTTCTTCCCCTCCCGGATATTATAGCCTTAGGAGACAACTGGCCTACCGCAGAAAGAAATGGCAAACTACCGTAGGGAAAATCTGCCTCGTCAGTCATGTATCGAAAGATACATGATCGCCTAAACGTGTATCACGCATGGCACATGACTGACTATGTCTGATCTGGTGTGTTCAATAACCCTATCAGAGTGAATTGTGTAAATCCCTCATTAGTTTACCTGTTTTTTTTTGGGGGGGTGCAAAGATATTATGATGGCTGCAGTTCCGATGATGTCAAGTTGTTTTTGGAGATTCTTAGGAATCGACCTAGGGACACCTGTAACAATTAGAAACAATTTTCACACTCACTCAACGTCTTCCCTCAACTCTGAGCAGTTCGTAATGTTTTCAATCTTTTTATTCGCAATGTAGTGATCTCTAGGACATTCCACACTTATCAACAAATACACGTAAGAAATCTTTATAATCAATGTTATATCTGATCTGGGGTGTCCAATAACTCTGTCAGGGTGAATTGCGAAAGTCCCACAGGATTATCACATGGTCCTTTTCTAGTACTGTCACCGGTTTATGTTCACAACACTTGACGGATAGTCTGGGATCCAGACTGCCGGCACAAACACCAATAGAGATTCGAACACGCTTTGTCGGGAGCCCTGTTTTATTTCCTCACCTCGAGTCATTGACATGCACTTACGTATTACAGCTTACATTTCTTCTTCTTCTTCTTCTTCTTCTTCTTCTTCTTCTTCTTCTTCTTCTTCTTCTTTATTCATTCTTCTTCTTTCCTTTGATTTCTGTTGTATAATCATTTTCTTCCGGGTCCCAATCAGAGACCTAAGTTTACGTGTTACAGTCTACATTTCTTCTCCTATTTCTTCTTCTTCTTCTTCTTCTTCTTCTTCTTCTTTGATTTCTGTTGTATAATCATTTCCTTCCGGGTCCCAATCAGAGATCTAAGTTTAGAAATGGCTTCATGGCATTTTCCACTGGTCACTTTCGTAAAAAACAAACACAAAAACACTAAGATCACACACATTTGACATAGATAAAGCTCTTTCTTCTTCTTCTTCTTCTTCTTCTTCTTCTTCTTCTTCTTCTTCTTCATTCATTCTCATTATTATTATTATTATTATTTTGTTTCTTTTGATTTCTGATGTTTACTCATTTCTTTCAGAGTCCCGTCCAGTGGCCTAAGGTTAGAAATGTCATCATGACATTTTCCACCTTATAAAAAAAAATTACATAGATAAAGTCCTTCGTAAGGTGTGGGCTGTAATCGTGAGAACAATTTTTTTTGTATTTCTTTACGGCATGGGCTTCCAGGAATCCCTTCAATTAGTCTACTGGAATTTTTTCCAACAAATCCGAGGGCTTCAAATACAATGAGGATTGTTGATATTCCCATGTAACACTATTATTATTATTATTATTAAAAAAAAACTTAGATGATTTAAGAAATGAAAACAAAAAGAAAAAACAAAGTGTTTAACAATATCCAGCAATATTTCGACATGAGATATGTCTTCTTCAAGTAATGCTTAAAAAATACCTAAAAATCTAAGAAAATACAAGACTTTGTACAAACGTTTCTTGTCTTTAGAAAAGCAGTAATCAACGCAATAAATCCAATGAAACGCAATGTGAATGGAATGCAACTGAAATGTGAGTAACTTAATGGGGCGTGTATTCCTTTTCCGTTAGTTGATGGGTTAGTATGCGCAATTAATCAAATTGTTTAGGATAAATCCTGTGGTTTGGCTGATTCCCCTTTGGATGGGATGTTAGTATGTTTGCATATGGAATTAACTTCAGGCGTTTTAGAGACTTTAAAATATTATTTTTATAATTCTATGTAATTTTTAAACATACTTGCAGAAGACGGACGTACTGTTGAAATATTACTAAACATTTTTTTTTAATCGCGTCCTACTCCTTAATATTATTAAAATTTCTTTTGATTTTTGGTGTATGTTCTTTTCTTTCCGGGTCCCAACCAGAGACCTAAGGTCAGAAATGGCACCACCGAATTTTTCACTGAGCAGTTTTGAAGAAAATAATCACACATATTTTATATAGATAAAGCCCTTCATAAAGTGTGAGCTGTACTTTTGAGTACATTTTTTTGTATTTCTTTAAGGAATCCCTTCAATGTGTCTGTTGCAATCTTTTCAAATCAATCCGAGGGCTCCAACTACAACTGGAATTGTTAATGTCCTTCATGCGCCACATTTTTGAGATTTCAAGGTTCTTGATTTTGATAGTTTTTTTTTTTTTTTTTTGAAAATCTTCAAAGATACGTTACAATCTGAAAAGACAGCCATGTTAATAAGAAATCACATTTTGTCTTTGCTGTCACTAATCACGATGTCTGGACGATTTACTTTGATTCTTCTGTCGGTGCCTATTGTAAAGTCCTATAAAATTGTTAACCGTTCTGTCAGTGTAATCGGTCTGGTTGGGGTTCATACCAATTTCTTTTAATTTATTATTATTATTATTATTATTATTATTATTATTATTATTATTTTCTTTGATTTCTGTTATTATTATTATTATTATTTTCTTTCATTTCTGTTATTATTATTATTATTATTATTGTTATTTTCATTTTTTCATTGTTTTATTATTATTATTATTATTTTCCTTAATTTCTGTTATTTTTATTATATTTTTTCCTTAATTTATTATTATTATTTTTCTTTCATTTCTGTTATTTTTATTATTATTATTTTTTTTTCATTTCTGTTATTATTTTCTTATTATTATTATTATTATTATTTTTCTTTTTCTTTTATTATTATTTATTATTATTATTATTTATTATTTTCTTTATTATTATTATTATTTTCTTTAATTTCTGTTATTATTATTATTATTATTATTATTATTAATTTCTATTATTATTATTATTTTATTATTTCTTTGATTTCTATAGTATACACATTTCTTTCCTGGTCCCAAATCAAAAACCTGAGATCAGAAATGCCGTTATGATATTTTCCACAAATCATTTTTGTAAAAAGCAAACAAAACAAATAACTAAGATTGTTATTATTATTATCACTGTTAATATCATTATTATCAGTAGTATTATCTTCAATTTTTATTATTATTATCATTACATTTCGATTTCTGCTATGGTCACAAACCTACTAAGTCATTTCATTTAAAATATTTTCCCATTTTCGCATCAGTAGTCACTCACTGATAAGTCACACTGAAGTTTAGTTGACAGCAAAGACTTGAAAGTCTCCTCAATTATTATTATTATTATTATTATTATTATTATTTCATTTCCTTTGATTTCTTTTGTATACTCATTTCCTCCCTGGTTCCAACTAGATATCTAAGATCTGAAATTGTTTTATACCATTTTACTCTGATCTCTTTTGTAAAAAAAAAATCACACAGATATTTACATAGATAAATATAGTTATCCATGTGTGTTGTAGAGTAGTTTTCACAGTGGAGGCTTGTATTTCGCTAAGTCGGTCCTAAAAGGGTCCGACGTACAAAACGTTAGGAACTTGAAATAAGAGTTAATGACGCAGCAATCTAGTTGTGATGGTTGATACTCCAATGTCCGACATCGACTGACTCACTCAACTCCACTGAGCTCAACTGGCGACCGCTACTACTAATACTACTTATTATGTGTGGGAGAGTCTATTAATAATAGAATAGGTACGTTCAGGTATAACAATGTACATTTGCAAAGTTTACTTTAGATGAAGAGTATCTTCCGGATGATTTGAACAGATCTGCATTAAGTAATCTTTCGTAGCACTGACATGCTGATGTGCTGAGGAATTTTACTCACGTCATATCAACTCGGCATTTAATCATATATATATATATATATATATACTAGCAGCATGGCCTGACGTTGCCCGTGTTTGATTCAAAAATCGTACGACTCATACAGCAATCGCTATCACTTGACTTAAAATATTTTTGCCCTTCCTTGCCTTTAAAGGAGTGCCCTTTTCCGTGCTGATGTTGCTACATGCCTTACTTCTTGCCTATCTTAAACTGCGAATTTTGTCTAAGCTCTATACTAAACATTAAATCTGTTACGAAAAAAAGAACTAAACAAAATGAACACAAAACGATCAGCTGGAAAAACCGAATGAAAAAAGAATGTTAACAACAAATACTTTTTTTTACACCCAACCCGGTTCTGCGGAATCAGAATCAACGTTGAGTTAAGCAAGCAAATGAGTCAATTGGAGTAAAGTGCCATGCAGATTTAAATTTTTCCCACTTGTGACGAATGCAGATATCAATTGTTTTTGCATGCTAGTTAAACTTCGTGTCAGTCAGTTGTTGGCTCCCACGCTGGCCAATAGAATCTTCCTGCCTTTTCCTGACAGCCAGCTATAGGCTCTCACTCTGGCCAGTACAAAATGGCCGCAAACTACATGAAAACTGCTGTAGAAGCATGAAAAAATCGACTATTTCCACTATCGATGGGAGTTGGGAAATGCAAAGTCGGTCTTCGCCTTCCTGGTAACTTGAAGCATGTGCATGTAAATTTTGGTGCAAATCCGTCGAAAATTGCGACCGTGCATTCGTTACACACACACACACACACACACACACACACACATCCTGCCTTTTATAGATAGAGATTAAGACATTTTTATGTTTATACATTCTCGGCCCGAACAACTATGCAGACCTTAGATAGCCTTGGAGAGCGCGTTATCTAGCATGATCAACAATCCCAAAAACGCCAAACACACTCAAACCTTCGGTCACGATGACTTATGACTTCGTGCCAGCACAGGTATCAACGGCCCCAAGTGTTCCGTCTCCCCAATTCACAGGAACTTTCCAAAGGAGCCGCACGCTGTGATCGTCCCCTCCAGCAAGATAATGCCAGGAAGTCTCCTAACAAATCAACCGTGATCGGGTCTCATGGTCAGAAAGTGAATGTTCTATATATATATATATATATATATATATATATATATATATATATATTGTTATGTTTATACGTTCTTTTTCTAGATACAAATATTTAAGTAAATGCTCTGTTTATAATAAACAGTATTAACGACATTTACCAGCCTGAATGTCCGAGAAATTTTCATAGAAAAAGAGGACGCATATTTTCTATGAAAATTTCTCGGACATTCAGGCCGGTAAATGTTTAATACTGTTTCCTACAAACAGATCATTTACTTAAATATTTGTATCTAGAAAAAAAGAACGTATAAAAACAATATATATATATATATATATATATATATATATATATATATATATATATAATGATTGTTATTACATTTAAATTCTGAATATCAATCCTGACTGAAAACAAGAAGCCTGGAAGAGAGTTCCACATGCGAGAAGTGCGATAGAAGTAATAGAACTTATGTTTACATCTAGCCATTTTTGGGGATCGTCAGGAAACCGTTGATTCAATGTTTTATGGCCGTAAGCCACGGTCATTTAATATTAGATAACCAATGGAAGAGTAAATCTCTGAATTAAAATCAACATAGTTGAATGTACTGGTTGGGATCTTGACATATCTACGCATAAAAAAAGAGGGACATTTTTTAGAATTATTTTTTTTTATAGATCAACATCCATTAGCTCTTCATCGTCAGTATCGAAAAATATTCAGAATATATATATATATATATATATATATATATATATATATATATATATATGTGTGTGTGTGTGTGTGTGTGTGTGTGTGTGTGTGTGTAGATATGTAGAAAAATAGGAAAGAACACGTTAGGTAAATAACGTAAATGGTTTGAGGATGAAACAGGGCTTGATACTTTAACTCAATTAAATTTTAATAATTATATTGAGGTTTTTGGCTCCCATTTTTGAAGCATGAGAACTCTTATGTAGCGAAGGAATCATATTTTTTAAAATAATTATATTATATATATATATATATATATATATATATATATATGAAGAAAAAATATATATATATATGAAGAAAAATATGTACAGAAATATATATATATATATATGAAGAAAAATATGTACGGAAAAAAACAAACAAAAATCCTTATATACAATTACGTTGTTTTAATGTTAATATGTCAACGTCGGACGTTTCGGTCTAATAAACCATCTTCAGGACATATTCATACATTAAAACAACATCGAAACGTCCGACGTTGACATATTAACATTAAAACAACATAATTGTATATAAGAATTTTTGTTTTTTTCCGTATATATTTTTCTTCATACTGTCGGATTTATATCCATATATTTGCTTACATATATATATATATATATATATATATATGTGTGTGTGTGTGTGTGTGTGTGTGAGTGTGTGTGCGTGTGTGTGTATTTATAATTATAATAATTTTTATTTATTTATTTTTATAATAATTTTTTTAAAATATGATTCCTTCGATACATGTAACGAAGAAATCATTTTTTTTTTAGATAATTATAATTTTTTTAGATAATTATAATTTTCTTAGATAATTATATTTTTTTTTTTAGATAATTATAATTTTTTTTAGATAATTATAATTTTTTTAGATAATTATAATTTTTTTATAATTATAATTTTTTTTAGATAATTATAATTATAATTTAGGCTCTACTATTGTATTGAGCACTGCTTTTTTGTTTTTGTTTTTTTTAATAAAAACGAAAATACTAGAGAACTTCGGATTATTTACCTAACGTGTTCTTTCCTATTTTTTATCTATTTGCACACACACACACACACACACACACACACACACACACACACACACACACACACATATATATATATATATATATATATATATCGTAAGATAAAGAACAAATAGGAATCGTTCATCAATCTGACGTGTTTCAGTTTTATTGAAGCGTCATCAGAAATCGAGTTCGCTTGCAAAAGGAGAAAGACATTCTAGTATTTTTACTTTTGTGTTGTTTTCAATATAGAATAATATATAAGTACAAAATTCCCTGCAAATAATTATACGTGTACAGGTTTAACGTTTTACTATGAAAAGATTGTAATATTATCATTTTACACTAAAATAACACTGGAAAGGATTTATTATAGACTCTAGACCTTGTAACGTTTTGCTATAAAAATATATACAAATGGTTTATTTTATAAATGCATGTTAACATTTAACTAAAATGCATTGCAAATGTTTTACTATAGTAACACCGGATGAACTTTTTGCTATAAAAATGCAAATGCCTTATTGTAAGTTTTTATAGAAGTAATAATTTACTACACAGCAAATGATTATTTGTATTTACACAAACCCCCTGGAGGTCAGGTTGTGACACAAGGTCGGTTTAATGTGGGGAGCCCGGGTGCGTACACCCAGGCTAGGAATTCTATTTTCTAAGCGTAGCTTAGATGTGGTACAAAGTATTGGACACCCAATGAGGATGGAACTCACTACTTAGTCGTAATCGTTATAGCACGACAAGCTTGCTAACCATTACACCACGGCGAGGTGCCCAAACTGATTTTCTAAGCGTAGCTTAGATGTGGCACAAGGCCGAATGTATGGGACGCCTCGTGAGGATCGAACTCACTTTTCAGTCGTAACTGATCTAGCGAGACAAGCTTGCTGACCCTTAGACCACGCCGTGATGCCCCAGCAAATGATTATTTAAGGAATCACGCTTTCCTATAAAAATATGTTGAAATTTCTATGTTATAGAAGAGCAGACTTAGTATTTCACTCTAAAAATATATATATTGCGAATAACAAGTGCAACTTTTACGATAAAAATAAACTTTGCATCAATTTGTTATAGAAAAGTACAACCTTGTGCAAATAAATTGAAACCAAACGAATAAATCCATTATTATTTACTTTTTTCGTGTTTTTCCAATGAAACATGACCCAGTGTACATGTTCGTCCTTCGTATGTTCATTACACGAAGTCTTTCCTTGCAGATTGACCACAGATTCTTCGTTAGATTTAAATCATGAGAGATCCCGAGCCAGTCGATAGTACTTGCTCACTGGTAATGCTTACCAATGTGTGCGTGCAGCGTTACAATTTTCATTAACTTTGTTGGAGTAACATCTATCGTAGACAATGACAGTAGGACAACTAATCGACAGTCGAGATAATTGTGTCTGGGCGTGATAAAAATCTGATGCAATCACGTATGGTGCAAGGTCAAACAAATTTCATCAAATACCCCGAAAATAGATTTATATTACTGCACACCACTGCAAATGACTTGATCTGAGGAAAAAACAGAAATCGATTACACCCCTTCATTTTTACGTATATTTTCTTTTCTTTTTCTTCTGTTTGTCGTATATTCCTTCTTCCTTTCTTTCTTTCTTTCTTTCTTTCTTTCTTTTTTTTTGATGCTTTTCAAAAATTCTTTCTTTTCTTTCTAGATAATTTCTTGGCTTTTGCATTATTTGATTTTCTTTCTTCCTTCCTTTCTTTTTCTTTTTTTCTTTCTTTCTATTGGTGCTTTTGTTCTTTATTCTTGTCTCCTGTTTGCTTTCTTTCTTTCTTTCTTTCTTTCTTTCTTTCTTTCTTTCTTTCTTTCTTCTGGTGTTCTTTTTCTTTCTTCCTTTCTCCTGTTCTCTTTCTTTCTTTCTTTCTTTCTTTCTTTCTTTCTTTCTTTCTTTCCGGTGTTTTATCTTTTATTCTTCCTTTATTCTCATGTTTTTCTTTTTCTTTCTTTCTTTCTTTCTTTCTTTCTTTCTTTCTTTCTTTCTTTTGTTCTCTTTCTTTCTTTCTTTCTTTATAATTTCTTAGATTTTTCTTTACTGGTTTTTCAATGAATTCAATGAAATTCTTTCTTTCTTTCGTTATTTTTTCTTTCTTCCTTTCATTCTTTCTTTCTTTCTTTTTCCTGTTCTCTTTCTTTCTTTCTTTCTTTCTTTCTTTATAATTTCTTTGATTTTTCTTTATTTGTTTTTCAATGAATTCCATGAAATTATTTCTTTCTTTCGTTATTTTTTCTTTCTTCCTTTCATTCTTTCTTTCTTTCTTTTTCCTGTTCTCTTTCTTTCTTTCTTTCTTTCTTTCTTCCTTTCTTTCTTTCTTTATAATTTCTTTGATTTTTCTTTATTTGTTTTTCAATGAATTCAATGAAATTCTTTCTTTCTTTCGTTATTTTTTCTTTCTTCCTTTCATTCTTTCTTTCTTTCTTTTCCTATGTGCAATTTTTTGTTCATCAGTGTTTGTCCCTTTTCTTTTTTTCTTTTTTATTATATTTCCAATCTTTCTTTTCTTTTTCGTATACTTTCTTTCTTCCCTTTTATATATGTTTTTCTTTTTCTTATGTATAATTTCTCTTTTTCCTACATTTTCATTCATTCTTTTCTTTTTCGCATATTGCCTTCCTTTCTTTTTCTTTTTCGTATATTCTCTTTCTCCGTTTATTTCCGTATTTTCTCTCTTTTATTTTTCTTGGTTTTATCTTTCTTCATTTTTTCTTTCTTTTTCTTTTAATTGTTTGTTTGCTTGTTTCTTTCGTTCTTTTTTTATCTCTTATCTTTCCTTTTTTTAACTTTTTGGTGACGTTTCTATTTCCGTGTTTATTTTTCTTTAATTTTTTTTCCTTCTTTCTTTTTCTTTCTGAACGTTTCTATATAATTTTTCGCTTTAGTTTTTTTCTTCCTCTTGTAGACCTATTCTTCCCCGCTTCTTTGTCTTATTTTACTTTCAAAGATCCAATGAAAACTAAAAAAATAAAAAAAATAAAATCGCCCAATCTCCAATAAAACATTTTTTTCTCCTTTCTTTTCTTATTCGACGTGTTCTTTTCTG
Organism: Acanthosepion pharaonis; assembly: GCA_903632075.3. Classification (NCBI taxonomy): domain Eukaryota; kingdom Metazoa; phylum Mollusca; class Cephalopoda; order Sepiida; family Sepiidae; genus Acanthosepion; species Acanthosepion pharaonis. The sequence continues at coordinate 1,215,275 of CAHIKZ030000105.1, read as the reverse complement.
TATACAAAATTTCCCTTTAAGAAAATACAAAATAAATAAATCTAAAAATTTAAGAAAATATAAAAGATTTAAATATATATTTCTATCTTGGGTACCTCGAAGGCGCGTAGTGGTTAACAAGATGGTTTTGCTAGAACAGTTGTGACTGAGTAGTGAGTTCGATCCTCACTGGGTGCCCCATACTTTCGGCCTTGTGCCACATCTAAGCTACGCTTGGAAAATCTTTGTATATTTCTATCTTTCTGTTATTCTTCTTTCAACATCTTTATTTTTAT
>CAHIKZ030000105.1:1177500-1210000 GCA_903632075.3 Acanthosepion pharaonis | reverse complement strand
CACTGACAGAACAATCAAAGCCAACTGCCCAGGCATTGTTATTAAAGACCACAAACAAAAACGGTGCCTCCTTATTGATATGGCAGTCCCTGCAGACTGCAATGTATCTTTGAAGATATTCAAAAAGCTGTCAAAATACAAGAACCTTGAAATTGAAATCTCAAAAATGTGGCACATGGGAACATCAGCAATCCCTCTTGTAGTTGGAGCCCTAGGATTGGTTGGAAAAGATTCCAGTAAACTAATTGAAGCGATTCCTGGAAGCCCATGCCTTAAAGAGATACAAAAAATGGTTCGGACAAGTACATCCCACACTTTACGAAGGGCTTAATCTATATATTTTCTTTTTTTTTCTTTGTCAGTAGAAAGTGTCATGATGCCATTTCTAACCTTTGGTTCCTAGGCGAGACCCGGAAAGAAATGCGTAAAAGCCAGAAATCAAAGGAAATAAAAATAATAATACAAGGACATGGAAATAGAAATCAGTTGAGTGTAGCATTTGAAGACAACATTAGCTGTTGTTATTGGGTCTTTTAGAATTAATATTAAAAGGGACAAACAAACATGTGGATCAAATAATGAAAAAAATGTCATGCACATGGGTACTTCTCAAAGCCTGCGTAGATATCTATCTGTGTAGTGGCCAGACACGTTGAGGTCTTCAAACAGGCGGAAATCACCAGCATTGAAGCCATGTTTCTAAAGTCACAGCTACGCTGGCAGGGCACGTCTCCACTGGCCACCGTGACAGAAGGGCATCAAGGAAAGCGTTATAAGGACTCGATCAAGATATCCCTCGGTACCTGACGCATTGACCATCGCCAGTGGTCGACACTTGCAGCTGGCCGTCAAGCCAGGCGCCGCACCGTCCACCAAGCCGTCTCCACCTTTGAGGACTCTCGCAGGATGAACATGAAGGAGAAACGCCGTGGGTGGAAGGACCGGGAAGCCTTAGCAGCTATACTATACCAGACCTTTAATTGGAGTCGCTGCGGCTGGACTTGCCTCTCCCGAATCGGCCCAGTTGGCCATCGGCGTGCCTGCAGTCGACGTGGACAGCCCACTTCATAAATCTTCGTTCGCGAAGCCAAACCAAGAAGTGGCCAGATTGTGTGGTACTTCATTTGATTGGACTCACAAAACCTGTTGTCTCTTGAAGTCTCGGGTTGAGAATTGGGGAGGTCAACACGTACTGCACTAAGCAAAGGCAAATAATAATAATAATAACACAAGGACCTCGAGATCGAAATAAGTAGAATGCATCATCTCAAGACAAACACATTACCTGTTGTTATTGGAGCTGTGGGAATTAATGTAAAAATGAAGAAACAAATATATCGATCAAATGCCAATTTATTGATTTTACTTGTCCATATGACTCAAATGTAGAATTCAATGATACTGAAATGATGGGAAAATACCAGGACCTCGCTAGAGAGTTGAAAAAGCTATGGTACATAACTGTTGAAGTATTCCCGTTCATAACGGGTGCACTTGGAAGACAACCTAGAAAATTGAAAGAGCGCTTATAAAAAATTGGAATGGAAAACGGGATTATAGACCTGCAGAAAATTTATCATTTACTCTAGAAGAATTCTCCAAAAAGTTCTTGAGTTATGAGGAATCTTGCTGGCACCATGCCCCAGGAACAGAATTTCCTTTGACAATATCAATATGCGACACAAACATAATAAAATAACCACTTGTAATGATATGATAGGACCTGTTCAATGCGTACACTGGTGAATGTGTTTCACATTCAACCTCCCTCACAAAGAGAATTTGTGAGAGCTTAAGCCACCATAAGATGTACAGAATAAAGAGGTTACCGTCCTTTGGAATTTAAGCATTTAGACTGATAAGGAAATCCAGGCAAACTGACCAGAGATAATTGTGAAAACACCTGTCTTTTGAAAATGTTACAGCTCCAGTCAACAGAAACACATCTATGGATTCAACTGGAATTTCAACTTGGCTCTCCAATTCCTCAATCCGAGCCGCTATCCATTACTCCTCCTTTAATAAAAGATTGAAAAATACTAGGATTTGGCTAGAGAGTTGAAAAAGCTATGGAATATGACTGCTGAAGTATTTCCTTTTATAATGAATGCACTAAGAAGACCATCTAGAAAACTTAAAGAACACTTATAAAAAAATTGGAATGGAAAATGATATTGTAGACCTGTAGAAAACTTATCATTTACTCTACAAGGATTCTCCAAAAAGTTATGAGGAGTCTTGTTGACACCATGCCTCAAGAACAGAATTTCCTTTGACAACATCAATATGCGAAACAAACATAATAAAATGACTACTTGTAATGATATGATAGGACCTGTTCAATGCGTACACTGGTGAATATGTTGTACATTCAATCTCCCTCACAAAGAGAATTTGTGAGAGCTTAAGCCACCATAACATGTACAGAATAAAGAAGTTACCATTCTTTGGAATTTCAGCATTTAGACTGATAGGGAAATCCAGGCAATTTGATCAGATATAATTTTTGGGAACCAACTATTTTTTTAAATAATAATAAAAGATTGAAAAATACCAGGGCCTAGCTAGAGAGTTGAAAAAAGCTGTGTAAATATACTGTTGAAGTAATTCCTTTTGTAACGGGTGCGCTTGGAAGACCATCTAGATAAGTGAAAGAGCGCTTATGGATAGTAGAAATTGAGACAAAGGTTGTAAACATCCCGAAAAATATCCTCATTCAGTCTGCGAGGATTTTCTAAAAAATTCCTGAGTTGAGAGAAGTCTTGGTGATGAGAACAGAATTTTCACTGTCTACGTTAAAATGCATCAACAAATTAATAATAATAGGTATTCAGACTGATAAGGAAATCTAGTCAGCCAGATATAATTAAGAGAAATCATGTTGAAAATACATGTCTGATGATAGATGTTGCTGCCACAGTCGACAAAAACACATCATTGAAAACTTTTGTGCTTATTCTCCTTCAATTTCAGTGGCACCTTGTAGCTTAGTGTTATTATCGCCTTGCTTGGGGTGAATTAATTAAAAAGAGATAAATACAAAGACGTCGGGATAGAAATCAGCAGAATGTGGAATTTCAGGACAGCGACATTACCTGTTGTTATTGGGGCTTTGGGAATAACAGCTTCTGGAAATTCACTATTCAAAATCATAGGGAAATCCAGGTAAATCGGCCAGACGTAATTGTGAAAAATCATGTTGAAAATACATGTCTGATGATAGAGTTGCTGACCCAGTCGGCAAAAACACATCTTTGGATGAGATTGTAAGTAAATACAAAGAGGTCGAGATAGAAATCAGTAGAATATGGCATTTCAGGACAGCGACATTACCTGTTGTTATTGGGGCTTTGGGAATAACAGCTTCTGGAAATTCACTATTCAAAATCATAGGGAAATCTAGGTAAATCGGCCAGACGTAATTGTGAAAAATCATGTTGAAAATACATGTCTGATGATAGAGTTGCTGACCCAGTCGGCAAAAACACATCTTTGGATCAGATTGTAAGTAAATACAAAGAGGTCGAGATAGAAATTAGTAAAATGTGGCATTTCAGGACAGCGACATTACCTGTTGTTATTGGGGGCTTTGGGAATAACAGCTTCTGGAAATACACTATTCAAAAATCATAGGGAAATCCAGGTAAATCGGCCAGACGTAATTGTGAAAAATCATGTTGAAAATACATGTCTGCTGATAGATGTTGCTGACCCAGTCGGCAAAAAAACATCCTTGATGAGATTGTAAGTAAATACAAAGAGGTCGAGATAGAAATTAGTAAAATATGGCATTTCAGGACAGCGACATTACCTGTTGTTATTGGGGCTTTGGGAATAACAGCTTCTGGAAATTCACTATTCAAAATCATAGGGAAATCCAGGTAAATCGGCCAGACGTAATTGTGAAAAATCATGTTGAAAATACATGTCTGCTGATAGATGTTGCTGACCCAGTCGGCAAAAAACATCTTTGGATGAGATTGTAAAATAAATACAAAGAGGTCGAGATAGAAATCAGTAGAATATGGCATTTCAGGACAACGACTTACCTGTTGTTATTGGGGCTTTGGGAATAACAGCTTCTGGAAATACACTATTCAAAATCATAGGGAAATCCAGGTAAATCGGCCAGACGTAATTGTGAAAAAAATCATGTTGAAAATACATGTCTGATGATAGAGTTGCTGACCCCGTCGGCAAAAACACATCTTTGGATGAGATTGTAAGTAAATACAAAGAGGTCGAGATAGAAATCAGTAGAATATGGCATTTGAGGACAACGATATTACCTGTTGTTATTGGGGCTTTGGGAATAACAGCTTCTGGAAATACACTATTCAAAATCATAGGGAAATCCAGGTAAATCGGCCAGACGTAATTGTGAGAAATCATGTTGAAAATACATGTCTGCTGATAGATGTTGCTGACCCAGTCGGCAAAAACACATCTTTGGATGAGATTGTAAAAGTAATACAAAGAGGTCGAGATAGAAATTAGTAAAATATGGCATTTCAGGACAGCGACATTACCTGTTGTTATTGGGGCTTTGGGAATAACAGCTTCTGGAAATTCACTATTCAAAATCATAGGGAAATCCAGGTAAATCGGCCAGACGTAATTGTGAGAAATCATGTTGAAAATACATGTCTGCTGATAGATGTTGCTGACCCAGTCGGCAAAAACACATCTTTTGGATGAGATTGTAAAAAGTAAATACAAAGAGGTCGAGATAGAAATTAGTAAAATATGGCATTTCAGGACAGCGACATTACCTGTTGTTATTGGGGCTTTGGAATAACAGCTTCTGGAAATACACTATTCAAAATCATAGGGAAATCCAGGTAAATCGGCCAGACGTAATTGTGAAAAATCATGTTGAAAATACATGTCTGATGATAGAGTTGCTGACCCAGTCGGCAAAAAACACATCTTTGGATGAGATTGTAAGTAAATACAAAGAGGTCGAGATAGAAATTAGTAAAATATGGCATTTCAGGACAACGATATTACCTGTTGTTATTGGGGCTTTGGGAATAACAGCTTCTGGAAATACACTATTCAAAATCATAGGGAAATCCAGGTAAATCGGCCAGACGTAATTGTGAAAAATCATGTTGAAAATACATGTCTGATGATAGAGTTGCTGACCCAGTCGGCAAAAACACATCTTTGGATGAGATTGTAAGTAAATACAAAGAGGTCGAGATAGAAATCAGTAGAATATGGCATTTCAGGACAACGATATTACCTGTTGTTATTGGGGCTTTGGGAATAACAGCTTCTGGAAATTCACTATTCAAAATCATAGGGAAATCCAGGTAAATCGGCCAGACGTAATTGTGAAAAATCATGTTGAAAATACATGTCTGATGATAGAGTTGCTGACCCAGTCGGCAAAAACACATCTTTGGATGAGATTGTAAGTAAATACAAAGAGGTCGAGATAGAAATCAGTAGAATATGGCATTTCAGGACAACGATATTACCTGTTGTTATTGGGGCTTTGGGAATAACAGCTTCTGAAATTCACTATTCAAAATCATAGGGAAATCCAGGTAAATCGGCCAGACGTAATTGTGAAAAAATCATGTTGAAAATACATGTCTGATGATAGAGTTGCTGACCCAGTCGGCAAAAACACATCTTTGGATGAGATTGTAAGTAAATACAAAGAGGTCGAGATAGAAATTAGTAAAATATGGCATTTCAGGACAACGATATTACCTGTTGTTATTGGGGCTTTAGGAATAACAGCTTCTGGAAATACACTATTCAAAAATCATAGGGAAATCCAGGTAAATCGGCCAGACGTAATTGTGAAAAAATCATGTTGAAAATACATGTCTGATGATAGAGTTGCTGACCCAGTCGGCAAAAACACATCTTTGGATGAGATTGTAAGTAAATACAAAGAGGTCGAGATAGAAATTAGTAAAATATGGCATTTCAGGACAACGATATTACCTGTTGTTATTGGGGCTTTGGGAATAACATCTTCTGGAAATACACTATTCAAAATCATAGGGAAATCCAGGTAAATCGGCCAGACGTAATTGTGAAAAATCATGTTGAAAATACATGTCTGATGATAGAGTTGCTGACCCAGTCGGCAAAAACACATCTTTGGATGAGATTGTAAGTAAATACAAAGAGGTCGAGATAGAAATTAGTAAAATATGGCATTTCAGGACAACGATATTACCTGTTGTTATTGGGGCTTTAGGGAATAACAGCTTCTGGAAATACACTATTCAAAATCATAGGGAAATCCAGGTAAATCGTCCAGACGTAATTGTGAAAAATCATGTTGAAAATACATGTCTGATGATAGAGTTGCTGACCCAGTCGGCAAAAAACACATCTTTGGATGAGATTGTGGTAAATACAAAGAGGTCGAGATAGAAATCAGTAGAATATGGCATTTCAGGACAGCGACATTACCTGTTGTTATTGGGGCTTTGGGAATAACAGCTTCTGGAAATTCACTATTCAAAATCATAGGAAATCCAGGTAAATCGGCCAGACGTAATTGTGAAAAATCATGTTGAAAATACATGTCTGATGATAGAGTTGCTGACCCAGTCGGCAAAAACACATCTTTGGATGAGATTGTAAGTAAATACAAAGAGGTCGAGATAGAAATTAGTAAAATATGGCATTTCAGGACAGCGACATTACCTGTTGTTATTGGGGCTTTGGGAATAACAGCTTCTGGAAATACACTATTCAAAATCATAGGGAAATCCAGGTAAATCGGCCAGACGTAATTGTGAAAAATCATGTTGAAAATACATGTCTGCTGATAGATGTTGCTGACCCAGTCGGCAAAAACACATCCTTGGATGAGATTGTAAGTAAATACAAAGAGGTCGAGATAGAAATTAGTAAAATATGGCATTTCAGGACAGCGACATTACCTGTTGTTATTGGGGCTTTGGGAATAACAGCTTCTGGAAATTCACTATTCAAAATCATAGGGAAATCCAGGTAAATCGGCCAGACGTAATTGTGAAAAATCATGTTGAAAATACATGTCTGCTGATAGATGTTGCTGACCCAGTCGGCAAAAAAACACATCTTTGGATGAGATTGTGAAGTAAATACAAAGAGGTCGAGATAGAAATTAGTAAAATATGGCATTTCAGGACAGCGACATTACCTGTTGTTATTGGGGCTTTGGGAATAACAGCTTCTGGAAATTCACTATTCAAAATCATAGGGAAATCCAGGTAAATCGGCCAGACGTAATTGTGAGAAATCATGTTGAAAATACATGTCTGCTGATAGATGTTGCTGACCCAGTCGGCAAAAACACATCTTTGGATGAGATTGTAAGTAAATACAAAGAGGTCGAGATAGAAATTAGTAAAATATGGCATTTCAGGACAGCGACATTACCTGTTGTTATTGGGGCTTTGGGAATAACAGCTTCTGGAAATACACTATTCAAAATCATAGGGAAATCCAGGTAAATCGGCCAGACGTAATTGTGAAAAATCATGTTGAAAATACATGTCTGATGATAGAGTTGCTGACCCAGTCGGCAAAAACACATCTTTGGATGAGATTGTAAGTAAATACAAAGAGGTCGAGATAGAAATTAGTAAAATATGGCATTTCAGGACAACGATATTACCTGTTGTTATTGGGGCTTTGGGAATAACATCTTCTGGAAATACACTATTCAAAATCATAGGGAAATCCAGGTAAATCGGCCAGACGTAATTGTGAAAAATCATGTTGAAAATACATGTCTGATGATAGAGTTGCTGACCCAGTCGGCAAAAACACATCTTTGGATGAGATTGTAAGTAAATACAAAGAGGTCGAGATAGAAATTAGTAAAATATGGCATTTCAGGACAACGATATTACCTGTTGTTATTGGGGCTTTGGAATAACATCTTCTGAAATACACTATTCAAAATCATAGGGAAATCCAGGTAAATCGGCCAGACGTAATTGTGAAAAATCATGTTGAAAATACATGTCTGATGATAGAGTTGCTGACCCAGTCGGCAAAAACACATCTTTGGATGAGATTGTAAGTAAATACAAAGAGGTCGAGATAGAAATCAGTAGAATATGGCATTTCAGGACAACGATATTAACTGCTGCTATTCAGGCATTGAGGACGACATCGAAAGGAGGAATCATTATGAAGCTCTAAAATACATGAATTGCAATGAGCTATAATCATGGATAAATCTCATGTCTTGCGTATATCTGTCTCCGTGAAATGACTAACATTATATATTTCTTTCTCTCTGCATCTTAAGATACAAAAAAAAATTCGTCTCTTGAAATCTCTGATTATGACTTGGAGGTAACCCGTATTGCACAAAGCAAACGCAAAGCACAATAATGATAATAACAATAATGGCAGAAAGAAATAATGAATTAGAACTGCCAAGAAAATTGAAAAGTTCAAATTAAGAAAAAAAGCTGAGATCGTTACAACAGAAACCGTTGAGAATATCCATGGCTACTTCTTTCTGTTGATTAATGAGAATACTTTGTGAAGATGTCGGCCTGAAGTATACGCATGCGCATGACATGACCTCTCAACATCTGCATTATTGATTAAGACACAACCATCTTCATCATTCTCACTTTGCCCCTATATGTATGTTTATCGATATATTTTTTTCAACATATCTCCAGTCAATTCATATATATATATATATATATATATATATATATATATATATATATATATATATATATATATATCAAACTATCAATTCATATCTATCTATTTATTAATATGGCGGAACTGGCCACGGTTAAGTGTAGTTGGTAGAAAAGATCAACAAACGGAACTGAGAAAAATTCCAATGAACAAAACAAAGAAAAATCAGTAAAATAATACAAAGCAAAAACCTACAGGTGCGATGGGTAAATTGTCACTGTTTTATATTTTTAATTTCGCGCATGCGCATTGTTTGTTTTTGATTTTGTTGAGTGCGCAGTATAGTAGAGTCAGTTGGGAACAGTCTGTGAGAAAAATAGCACCATTTCGCAATTCACTCCGCCAGAAATTTGGAAACAACATGCTGTCCTGCTTGGCATTCGCGCCAGAAGCACCAATATTGACATTTCAGAGTGTTAGGGTTTCAATCTGCGGACAGTGGAGAGGATTTGGAAAGAGTTGGATGAGTCTAATCGTGATTACGAAGGTGTTTGGAGTGATCACTAGTGATGGATACGTTATGCCACCATTCATCTCCCCACAGGGTCCCAGACGCAAGACGGAGGCCTACATCAAGTGGCTTGAGGAGGTAGTGCTGTCCTGGGTGAAAAGGGTGGCTGCTGGAAGACCCTGTACCTGGCAACAGGACTCTGCATCATGCCATATCAGTAGAAGGACTCAGTCATGGCTGTCAGACAATTTTTGCGACCATATCATCCCTTACATCTGGCCATGTAACTCCCCAGACTTCAACTCCCTTTGATATTATGGGGTGGGGGAGACAAACAAAACTCCTTGTAACACCAAAGACGAACTGAAGGCAAGGATTCACCAACTTAAACAAGGAGACCGTTCAGAAGGTTTGCAGGAGACTCCGAAGTCGTCAGGTGGCCGTGGTGAAAGTCAATGGCGATTTTATTGAATAAAATTGTTCTTTCTATTTCTAGAGATTTTTGTGCAATTTTGGTAAATGTATCTGTTAAAATGAAACATGTTACTGTTATTTTCTTTTGTCCGTAATTTAGGCGGCAATTATTTCAGACAAAAATCGGCAAAGCATCAGTAAAAAGGCAAAAAGTTCTCAACGTAAGAATAGCGTTAATTCACAAAAAGGATAAAGGCAAGAGATTGTAGTGTTCTGATACCAAAGGACAAAAAGAAAAAAAGAAGAAAAATATGGCGGATGAGACCGAGATGTCATCTATCTTATTGGATAGGAAGACATTTCAGCATGCATCTGTATTACTGTATAACCCGGATATAAGGGAGTTGTCGGGACCGGAGAAGAAGTCTCTTATATCCGGGTTTCTCTTATATCCGGGTTTGGTCTATTTTATATACATTAACACAGGCTCTAATTTGGGACCAGAGAAAATCTCTCTTATATCCGGGTTTCTCTTATATCCGGGTCTCTTACATCCGGGTTACACTGTATTTCTTTATAAATTTGGGGAGAAAAACGTTTCTGCTGTCATACCCCTAACTATCTATCTATCTATCTATCTATCTATCTATGTTCACATCTATCTATCTATCTATCTATCTATCTATCTATCTATCTATCTCAGTCTGTTCATATTTATCTATTTATCTCAGTTTTCTCATATGTATATATGTGTCGCTATCTCATCTCTCTCTCTCTCTCTCTCTCTCTCTCTCTCTCTCTCTCTCTATATATATATATATATATATATATATATATATATATATATAAAAACATTTTATATGTTTATACATTCTTTTAGAGATACAAATATTTTAGTAAATGCTATGTTTATAATAAACAGTATTAAACAACATTTACCATCTTGAATGTCCGAGAAATTGTCATAGAAAATATTCGTTCTCCGACAGGAAAAAAAAATTCTATGAAAATTTCTCGGACATTCAGGCTGGTAAATGTTGTTTAATACTGTTTATTGTAAAACAGAGTATTTACATAAATATTTGTATCTATAAAAAGATTGTATAAACATAAAAATGTCTTAAAATAATTGTCGGACTTTGTTCATTTAATATATATATATATATATATATATATATATAGGGTGTAAGAGCAAAACTGTCCAATTGTTAGATTAAGATTTGAATCTTAGAAGTAATTAAACATTATCTGATGTTTTTATAGACTCTAATTTGAACAATATGAATGTATAATTACTGTCTAAGCTCAACAGAAGAATCCTGATGAAATCGATCATAAACGAAATTGACATGTTCATCGTTAATTAGCTAAGTATTGAAATGAAGTTCAAATATATATTTACTATTCCAGGATCATTTTTCAGCTTATTCCAGATGATCTTCGCCCTCTCTAACTTTCTGTCCTGGAGTAACAAGGTGCCTCGCAGGTTTCACGTACGATTTCTTTTTCGAGTCTTTTTTTAATTGATCTTTGGACTGTCATAGCTGAAACTACTCTCCCACGTGCCAAACGTATTATGGGTTGAGTTGGATCTTTTCTAATTTATCTTTTTAGCTCTAAGTTGAAAATAATGACACTTCTTCCTGTTGTGACCTCCTGATCCAGTTTTCTTCTCTACTGTTCCCTCTTTTTAAAACTTATTCACCGTTTTCTTGGTGCTCTTGAATGGAAGACAGATTTTGAATGTTGGTACCATTACTGAAGAACTGAATGATCATTTTCCTCTCACAATTACTCAATTGGGCAGACATAGTGGGGCTGACATAAAACAGTTTTAAACTTTATTTTTTAGCTGAATAACTGAAAGTTTTTTTTTTATGTGATTCTTTCGAAAATGGTGTCAGGATGGCTAAACGTCTTATCTGATTACCTGGGGAAAATAAACTCAGTTAGTTTAATGTTTTTTTTTTTTTCCAGATATTAAACTTTTGAGGCATAGATAATTATGTTACACGATTTGGACAATTTTGTTGTTCCATCCGGTATAATTATATATTTTAGTCTCTTATATTTTAAACTGCATATGAGTCCTGGGTAAGACGATAAACTACATCCGCGTCCTGGGTAAGACGATAAACTATATCCGCGTCCTAGGCAAGACAATAAACTACATCCCCGTCCTGGGTATGACGATAAACTACATCCGCGTCCTGGGCAAGACGATAAACTACATCCGCGTTCTGGGCAAGACGATAAACTACATCCACGTCCTGGGCAAGACGATAAACTACATCCGCGTCCTGGGCAAACGATAAACTACATCCGCGTCCTGGGTAAGACGATAAATTACATCCGCGTCCTGGGCAAACGATAAACTACATCCGCGTCCTGGGCAAGACGATAAATTACATCCACGTCCTGGGCAAGACGATAAATTACATCCACGTCCTGGGTAAGACGATAAATTACGTCCAACAGCAAGACCTCTGATCAGGAGGTTTTGAAGAGCGTGGAACCTCCTCTTAATTGCTGTGTTCCCCGGGTCCACCCTAATTCGGGATGTTGACACCTGTTGAGGATCCAACTATAGGTAGTTTCGGTCAATACACTACGAAAGTGTCAAAATAGGTTTTAATACCAGCAATAAACTTTTTGAAGAAAAAATTACTACAAGCAATACATTATTACCAGCGATACAATATTACCAACAATAAAAACCTTGTCGCCATTAAATAACCCATTGAGTCTGATGTACCGTAAAACAAACCAAAACAAACCAATGTATACTGAGATAGATAGATAGATAGATAGATAGATAGATAGATAGATAGATAAAAAATATTACCAACAATAAATATCTTGTCATTTTTGAAAAGTAATAATACCAGCGTTGCATTTTTGAAGAAAAGTGAATTACTAGTAATACATTTCTGCAAATAAAAATAAATATTACGAGCACTAAAAATCTTGTCGGCATTAAATGACCCATTGACGTTGATATGCCGTAAAACAAAATAAACAAACAGAATCAACTTGTTTCCAGTGTCTGTAGGGAGTGGGGAATAAGAACATAATCCAAATGTGTATTTACAATGCTAAAAACTATTTGCAAAATCAATAAAACTATGTCAGTCCATCCTCCATCTCTGTAAATTGTGGTAAAATTGTTCTGGCCTGAATAAAAAAATAAAAAAATAACGATCCATTCTACCACACAGTCATCGAACCAAGCACGAATTCACACACTTTTTTTATATGCCGTGACCCTTCAGAAGGTGAGCGATCATTGCTCTTCAAAACCACCTAACCAACATGGGCCTTAGCAGCGTTTCTTCCTTTGCCAAATCTCCCGCCAAACAGAATCTCCTCCGGTAGGTGACCTACTGGCTTCGCTTATCTGTCTTGCCCTATCCGTCTTGCCCTTCATGTTTTCCAAGCCCTCTTTCCTCATTACGTGTCAAAAAAATTCAACTCTATCTTTCTGATTCTTAGTTTAAGTGTTCTTTGTGTTACCATTAATTTAAGACCTCCTCATTGCGCCGTCCTCAGTATCCTTCTGCAGAACCACACTTCATCTGTGCTGAGGTTTTGCAGAATTCACTACTATACAACTACATTATTTACATTGTTCAGCCTGTTGTCCTCATCTTTATTGTAATATTGACGACGTTTCGGTCGTTGTAAGCTCCGGCCTTCTTCAGGTGATACGCATTGGAATTTCGAACTCTATCCTTTATCTAATCCACGGGGCTAGATTGTTCTAGTTCCACGTACAATGCCATTTCTGGATATCTCAGTTTCGGTTTAGAAGACCGGAGCGTACAACGGCCGAAACGTCGTGAATGTGTCAATAAAGATGAGGACAACAGTCCAAACAATGTAAATAGTGTAGATACAGTGCATCATCTCAAGTATATAGACAGATCCTGAAGAATTCCGGAGCGTACAACGGCTGAAACGTCATTAATATGACAACAAAGATAAGGACAACAGAGTATAAATAGTCTAGATACACAAAATGTCTTATCTCAGAAATATAGACTCATTCTGAAGAAGTCCGAGGCGTACAACGGCCGAAACGTCATGCATATGACAACAAAGATAAGGACAACAGTCCAAACAGTGTCAATAGTCTAGATAGACAAAATGTAACATCTCAGAAATATAGACTCATTCTGAAGAAGTCCGAGTGTACAACGGCCGAAACATCGTGAATGTGGCAGTAAATATGAGGACAACAGTCCGAACAATATACATACATACAGTGTAGATTTTTGCAATACCTCGTCTCAGAAATATAGACAGATCCTGAAGAAGGTCGTAGCGTACAAGGGCCGAAACGGCGTTAATATGACAACGAATATGCGGACAGCAGTCCGAAACATGAAATTAGTGTAGATAAATACCTCAACTTAGAAATATAGAACGATCTTGAAGAAGGCCGAAGCGTACAACAGCTGAAACGTCGTGAATATGACAACAAAGATGAATGCAACCGTCCAAACAATGTAAATAGTGTAAATAGTTAAAATACCTAATCTCAGAAATATAGACAGATGGTGAAGGGCAATGTCATATAGCAATACAGTTTCTGTCTAACATAATTTACCTTAAACACAAATAACAAAGTTGATCTACGATGAAAAATAAGCAGAACATCTACTTAAATACTAACGTTTGAAGTAATATATATATATATATATATATATATATATATATATATATATATATATATATATAGAGAGAGAGAGAGAGAGAGATGTATGTATACGAGCACCAACTGCTTCTGGGGGCTTCTTTATATATATACTGTCCGACCAGCCACTTCTCATAACCTTTAATAAAACTGTTCATTGTGAAGAGAAAAAGGGAAAAAAAGTCTTAATATTAAAATGGGAGAGCAACAAATACAGAGATTTCAATATAAGATTTTTTAGGGTGAAGAGAAAGTGAAATAGACATGGGGAGCGGGAAGGGAAAGGTAGTGAGGGAAGGAAAGAAAGCAATTCAGCAAGTCGACAGGGTGACACAGTAAATATATTTTTTTTATTCCTGAACTTGACAAATTAAATTTTTTTTAATTCCCTCTCTCATTCGCTTTCCTTAAATAAATAATAAGAAAAAAAATGAACTCCATTTATTAATGTAAAACTGGTCTGAAAAGATGGACGTCTAAAGCAAACACGAAATAAATTATCACCTGACCGAATGGATTTTTAAGGATTCCGTATTCACTATTTTATTGCTCTGTTCTTACATTGAACTCTCTTTGGAACTATCTCTACTAATCATCAAGTGATATTACACACGCACACACACACACACACACACTCACACACACACACACACACACACACATATATATATATATATATATATATATTACAGACTGCAGTTTTTGCGATGATAGCTTGACAAAATTTTCTCTCCTAAATAATTTTTTTGTCTCTTTGTTATCTCTTATAAACCCTATTCTATTTACAAAATCTCATTCTTTTTCATCTTTTATATACCGTGTCCCTTCATAGGCGATCATGACCCTCCACAATTTCCTTTGACTTGTAGCTCTTAGTAAATTTAGTCTTTTTGCTATATCCCCTAAAGACTATTCTAACATCCATTTACAAAAGCCCGTTGTTTTTCATCTTTTATATACCGGGTCCCTTCAAGATATTGACGATCATGGCTCTCCACAATTTCCATAGTTTTGTAGCTCTTAGGACATTTTATTTTTTTGTTATCTCTCCTAAAACTTATTCTCCCATCCATTTACACAAGCTCGTTCTTCTTCATCTATATACAGTGTCCATTCAGACATTGGCGGTAATGGCTCTCCACAATTTCCTTAGCTTTGTAGCTCTTAGTAAATTTAGTCTTTTTGCTACATCCCATAAACCCTACTCTGCCATTCATTTACACAAGCTTTTTTCATCATCGGAATACCATTTTCTATTAGAACATTAGCGACCATGGCTCTCCACAATTTCCTTACCTTTTAGCACTTAGTAATTTTTGTCTTTTTGTTATCTCTCCTAAACCCTATTCTGTCGTCTATGTACGCAAGCTCGCTAGGTAGGCTATGTGTTCGTTTTCTAGGTTTATCTTGCCTTCAGTCTGTCCTGTGAGTATCAGATTTTCCAAGCCGTCTTTCCTCATTATGTGAAATTTCAACTAACTCTTTCTGGTGTTAGTGTCCTCGTTGCTTATTCTAAAACTGCACCAAAGAAAAATATCGTTGATAAGTTGCATAAATACGGCGTCATCTGAAGAATCTATTCTCTCTTTCAAGATTAGCTATCTCATTTTTTCCCGCGCTTTTTCTCCGCCCAGCTATATGCGCAACAAATATTGCTTTCTAATTGGTTACTCTCCGATGACGTTCTACTCCTCAGGCATGTCGCTTCTCATTATTACACGTCGAAACGATTTTTCAATCTTGCGCACAACTAACTCTCGTCTGACACGCGAGTCGCTAAATCTGTTTTTATTTATGTATCCATTCGTTTCTCCGTTTTCTTAATTACTTGTGGCCTCTCCCCATAAAGAAGACTAAGACGAAGCTTCCTCGATTTAGAAAATGTTTCCTGTATTTAGAGTTGGAAATAATGTTAATTTTAAGTTTTCAATATATATATATATATATATATATATGAAGAAATAAGATTTAAGATTTAAGATGGGCTATATTTATGGGATAAAGTGCTCAATATCAGAGATAGAGCTTATGTAAATATAAAAGTGAACATAGAAGTCAACACTTAGAGGCGACAGTGAAGCCACTAGGATGCAGGGGGTTGCAGAAGATTTGGAGCATGTGCAGATAGGACTGATAGAAGAAAGAATGAGGAGAGGGATAGTGGGTAGATCAAGGTAACTGGAGATGTCGATTGACATTACATTTGAATAGTTGGAGATTATAGCTCTCAGGGAAACAGTAATTGGGAAGGGTGTTCCACATGCGAGAGGTGCGAGGTATGAAGCTATTGGAGTAGAAGAGACGGCTACATTTAAAAGTTTCTACAATGTAAGGGTGGGAGCGGGATGCCAGCCTCGTAGGGCGCTTGAATTCATGGAGTCTGGGAACCAGTGAAAGCAGCTCATCGGAGCAATTACCATGAAAGTATTTGTAGAAAAGACAGAGAGAGGCGACGGCGCGTCTGTGAGAGAGTGACTGTAGACGAGACGCCAGATCAGGGCCAATTAGATTACATATCCGTCTCTGGATCTTGTCAAGAACTCCGAGGTAAACAGAAGGTGCCCCAGACCATATATGGCAGAAATACTCCATGCAAGGGCGAATGGTTGTTTTGTATATTTGAAGTATCGATTCAGGGGAGAAAAATTTCCTGGCGCGGCACAGAGAGCCAACTTTCATCGCGGTGGAAGAAGCAATTGACTCAATGTATTTGTTCCATCTCAGGTCAGCAGTCAGCGTGAGACCGAGCAGACGCAGGGAGATGCTCTCAAGAAGTTGACTATCAGACATTCTAATGGGGGGGGGCAGGGAAGGATCTCTATGGTGATTAATAGAGAGTAGTTTAGGTTTTTGTCTATATCTATCTATCTATCTATCTATCTATATATATATATATATATATAGTCAATTAATTTATGAAAAGCTCGGTAATCCGTATGGGTAAACCCAAGGAGGATAAAATCCAGAGAGCTCAATGTAAATCCAGAGCAAATAATTTAAATAAAAACAGACCACTTTAAGGTGCCATGTAATAAAATATTTCACCACAGCCCTTTTAAAGGACTGCGGATCATCAGACTTTACTTCCAAAGGTTGAAACAAAAAATGAAAAGAAATTTACACGTTTTTGACGGCCCGTATTAAGCATATGTAAATTAACGAAGTGAGGGGGGGGAGAGAAGACATGAGTGAGTAAGATGTTATTTAAAATTTCTATTCATTTATACTTAAAATTACTTGAAGAGGTCCAGATAGTTAAAATAAATAAAAAGAGACTAAATTAAGTGTGGCTAAAAAAATATTTGGCAATCCGTATGGATAATTCCAAGGAGTACTTGGTAAGGAAATGTTTGGTAATCCGTCTGGATAATCCCAAGTAACTGCTATTCTCTCTGTGTTACATTGAGCTCTCTAGATTACATCCTCCTTGGGATTACCCATTCGGATTAACAAACATTTTTTTGCCTAACTATATATAGATATAGATATAAATAATTTTCGAATAAATAATTATATCAGGTCATCCCATAAGTTGTGTCCGAATTTTGAATAAAGAAATCAAGTGACCAAATGTTAGATTTAATTACAGATTCAATCAACAATGTATTTTCCCTGATTATCTATGACTTCCTTCCATCTATTAACAAGCTTATTAATTCCATTACTGTAAAATTATTTTGGATTTGATTCGTAGAACTCACATATGTCAGTTTTAACCGCTTCCTGTGTTACAAAAGCTGTTTCTTCTAAATGATTCTGTAGGCTACGAAACAAATGGTAGTCTGAAGGAGCAAGATCGGGAGAATAAGGTGGATGAGGGATTTTCTCCCAACCAAGTTCTTCGATCTTTTGTGACGTAATTCTTGCTGTGTGGGGTCGTGCATTGTCCTGATGAAACATTACCCCTTTTCGATTCACTAGAGCAGGTCTTTTTCCCTCAAAGCTTGGGTTCAAACGCTCTAATTGCTGACAGTATATTTGAGCATTAATTGTTGCATTAGGTGGTAAGAATTCAAAGTGGATTATTCCTTGGTGATCCCACCAGATTGAAAGGAGAACCTTTTGCCCATGAAGTTCCCTTCTCGGCTGTGGCTGAGGTCCTTCCCCTTTACCAAGCCACTGTCTACGACGCTTAACATTTCGATAAAAGTTCCATTTTTTGTCGCCAGTCACAAGTCTATCCAAAAAAGGTGAAACAAGTTGGCGAGAATGGAGAGAAGAGCAGATGTCAACTCGGGATTTGAGGTTGTTTTCAGACAATTTATGAGGCACCCAAGTTTTTGAAGATGACGATGAACAGTTGTGACACTATTTAGGTTGCTGGAAAGAAAGAAGATAAAAAAGAAAGGCGAGAATTAAATTTAGGTAATAAGAAGCCATCACGAAAAGGACACTAAGCGATGTTATTCTTTTTAACAACGAAAAATGCTAAAGGTTTTATTCTCATTAGCGAGGAAAATAAGGTCACGGATGTGTCGGATTTAATTTAATTTACGACATATCCAATCTGCCAATGGCAATGGTAAAAATTTCAAGTTGGACAAGCGACCTCCAGCAGAGTGCTGGGAGATAAAAATTAATTAGGTCAAGCTTGACCGAAACCGAAATGTCCGTTGAACCACCTCCATGTCATTTGGGAAAAACACCTGTTTATTGTCAGGGCTGGCTATGATAGCAAAATTATTTTATCAGAAAGAATAATTGGCACCAAGGTGCGATACGTCCAAGTGACCACCCACTTGTTTGGCGAAGGTTCCGAGTGACGAATTCCATATGAAATTCGGTTAAGATAAGAGTCTAAGGACTTGTTGTCGAGAAAAGAAAAAGAAGAAAAAAAGGAAGATATTTTTTTTTTCTTTGAGCAAGATTTTTTAAACTGGGGCTAGTCTAGCCACACCCACACTGCTGGGCGCCCATTCTCTGAATGTTGGCGTGAGCGTTAGGCGAAGGTAATCATGTGAAGTAGGTGGGGAGGCCTGTTGACACCCCCTGAAGGGACCGGTATGAGATGCCACTGTGAGAGAGGGGGAAACCCGTTGACACCCTCTGAGGGTATGGTGAGATACCAATATGAGAACAGAGGAATGTAGGAGGACGAAAGACTTCCAAAACTGGAAAATAATAAATTTTCCTGACCGAAAACAAAGAAGTGGATTGTGGATTTAGAATTATCAAGGAACCTCAAACCCCGACAAGCCCACCCCGGTTTTGGTCAGCGTCCATATAAGCAGAGTTCCAGTTGAGTTGGCAGTTCGAGTTAAGTTCGCAGTTCGCAGCTGAGTAGGATTGAGTTGGGCCCGCCTCGCAGGAACCTGACTGAAAGATTCCACGCAAATCACGACCTCAACTTCTAAACAAGAACAATTTATTTTTGAAGAACGACTTAGACTCACACCGCCAAAACAAGTTTTACGAATATCGCCTGAAGACACACCAAGAACCAGTTTCTTAAAGAACAAACAACTTAAGATGTTAAGACTCGCCTAACAAACATAAAGTATCACGAATCCATATAGCGGTTTAGGAGAAAGATGCAGTCCTGTATTTCGCAACCAGATATAAAATATTGTTATCCTTTTTAACACATTTGAACTTTTCGAGTTATTATTTTATTTTCTTTTACGTATACTTGTGCGGTATTGCCCTTGTTCGGACCCGACTTGCATTACGGCCAGGCGACTGATTGATTTCGTCTACCTAAGATCAAATCACAACGTGCGTAGGTTAGACTAGAAATCAAAGCAGTTACTTCGGTAACCAGACATTGGAGGCGAGCTGGGAACGACAGGGCTGATACCGAATCTAACCAGATTCCAATCCGAATCAGCAAAAGGTTAGAACGTCACACAGTTGTATGGTTTGAACTGAGAGCCACTGCCAATTCCTCAACTGATAATGCAGGATTTTCTTCAAGGGCTGCTTCAAGAAGCTTTTCATCAAACTAGACGTCCGGTTCGATCTTCATCTTCAAGGGTGAAATCTCCACCTCTGAATTTTGCAAACCATCTTCTGCAAGTTCTTTCATTCACACATTCCTCTTCATAAACTGAGTGAATGTTTCTAGTTGCTTTGGCTGCTGAGTTTCCTTTCTTGAACTCATAAAGCATTATGTGCCTCAAATGATTCTTGGGTACTTCCATGTTAGCAGGGTTTTAATCAAACAAAATTTAATTTTATTGTTCTCTGAAATAAAATTTGATCAGTTTAAATGCATCTAAACATAAAAATAATGTTCAGCTCCATTAGACATTATAAAATACTTTTAAATTTCGTTCATTTTAACAAAAAGTTAAAATTCGACAGAACTTATATGATCTGATATATATATATATATATATATATATATATATATATATATATATATATATATATATATCCACATACATATATCAGCAAAAAGACAGAAATATCACACTAACAATAAGTTGGGAAGTATTGAAAAAAGCTCCTGCCTACAGCAACATTACAAAAAATGCCTACTTTGCCTACACGAAAAAGTAGCAATAATATCACACACAACGCAAAAGAATTTACTAAACAAAAAATCAGAGATAATCTCCAAATGTAGGTATGAGAAAAAAGTTCTTATTATCCGAATTCATACCAAACGGATAAAAAAAGAAAAAGAAAAAGACAAACCACCAACAATCACAATTTAATTCAAGCTACCATCACAATAATTACATTTATCGTCATCGTTATTATCATTGCCCCATCATTAGTAATCACTTCTACCACTTTACAATAACTATTAACTACTATTATCATTACCACCAACACCTAGCACCATTACTACCACATCACATCTACTATTAATATATAAATCCACCATAATTATTAACTTAAATTACTCCCCCCAGCATATTTAATACCACCAAATAAAAACCAATAAGATCAGAGATAATTTCCAAATGTAGGCACGAGAATAAGTACCTATTACCAGGATTTATACCAATATATATATATATATATATATATATATATATATATATATATATATATATATATATATATATATATATATATATAAAATAGAATAAAATAAAACACCAACAATCACTCTTTAGTTCAAGCTAGCACCACAATAATTACATTTATTGTTTTTTATTATTCTCCCACCAACATTACTGTTGTGGTAGGATCCACCTAATTTGCATAGTGGAGTACCGACTATATAAATATGGTTGGTACCTGGAAGAGAGGAAGGAATCAAGAGATTCAACCAGAGACTCTGCCCGACTGCGACTAAGTCAACACATTCTCCTGGAACGGTCTTACCAAGAATATACAAAAGACTATATGTAAATATTGTGTACACTTTCTTGTTTCAATACATTTTGTTCTAAGTACATTTTGTGTTGCATTATTATTCCATGCATTAGTCAAGTTTCAACAATTACAAATCACTTCTGCCAATTTACAATAACTATTAGCTACTTATATAATCATTGTCACCAACCCCCTTACACATTACTATCACATCACATGTACTATTATCATATAAACCCGTCATAATTATTAACGTAAACTACCCCTCCCCCAGCATATTTAATACCACCATAAAAAATAACCAATAGGGATTACAAACTGAAATTTCTACCAGTCACATATACACAGTCATCAAAAAAAAAAAAAAAAAAAAAACAAAAAAAAACAGCTTTAAAATAATAACAAATGTTTTTTTTTAAATAAAAAATAAAATTATAGCAATTTTCAACTATCATAATTTTACACAGAAAACCCATTATCAGGATTTATACCAAAATAAATTAATATATATAATAAAATAAAATAAAACACCAACAATCACTTTTTAGTTCAAGCTACCATCACAATAATTACATTTATTGTTTTTATCATTCTCCTACCACCATTACTAATCACTTCTACCAATTTACCATAACTATTAGCTACTTATATTATCATTGCCACCAATCCCCTTACAACATTACTATCACATCACATCTACTCTTATCATATAAACCCGCTATAATTATTAACGTAAACTAACCCCCTCCCCCAGCATATAAATACCACCATATAAAATAACCAATAAGGATTACAAACCGAAATTTCTACCAGTTACATATACACAGTCATCAAAAACAAGCAAATAACCAGCTTTAAAATAATAACAAATAAAACCTTTTTTTTTTAAATTAAAAATAAAATAATAGTAATTTTTACCTATCATAATATTGCACAGACCCCACCACACGTATATACATACATGCGAGGAAATATTATTCAGTGAAAAAATAGAAAAATGCTCTGATTGTTGACATGTATACATTCACGAGAAATTTTCGCTACACTTCCAATCTTTGAATTTCAACATACATATGCGTATGTATAGACACAGCACCACCGATATACATACATATATCAAATTCCACACTGTCCACATATGTTTATATATGTATGAGTCCCGACGGACAAGCAAGTGTGTATATGTGTCTGAGTAACTCATCTGATGTACAGACATGCATCTATGTTTGCGTTAGCACGATGACATCACGACGACGTCCCCCCCACCACCACCACTTCCATAACAACACCAATACACGCAATCTACATAAACCCAAAATTTAAAAACACTTAATCAGTTTGTCTGACGATCGCAAAAGCGTGAAACCCAGGGTCACAAACTCACATCAATCCAACCAAATATGTTAGCTCTATCTCTTATATTGAGCGCTTTCTAATAAGTACCGCTTTCTAATAATTTCCGCGTATATAATATATAAATAATTATATATATATATATATATATATATATATATATATATATATTTATATATATTTATATATATATATATATATATATATATATATATATATATATATATATATATATATTAGAGATAGATAGATAGATAGATAAATAGAGAGAGAGAGAGAGAGATGAGATGAGATGAGGCTGAGTGGGGTGTACGTGTGTGTTTATAAGCTTGTATCGAATTTATCTTTTTCATATAAATATATAAATATATAAATTATTTGAGCGGTTAAGGTACCCGGTACCTCCTTAGAATTATGCACTCGCAGATCATTCTTCACCTGGTAGCAAGCTGTATAATCATTTTTTGAATAACAGAATTCTTCAGGAGCTGGTCTGCCTCAAGGTAAACGCCTTCAACTAGGGTTGGGGAGGGTGAAAGGGGATTTGCTGTAGGAGCTTGTCGTTTCTAACATCTTCAGAACATATGCGAATTTCTTTTGATGAGCTTTGATATAACATGTTATGAGAACTTAATTTAGCAGCCATACTAATAATGAATTTTGGCTTTCACTGCACATCAAGTGAAAACAAGACTTCTCAATAGTTCAGAACCTTCCCCAGTATTCTAACTGATTGCAATAGTGCTTTAAATACTTCAGATTTCCAATTCTTCCAGCGATATATATATTCGCAGCAATCCCTCATTTCTACGTGTTTCATTAAAGACTGTCTGTCATCTTTAATGAAACACACACACACGTGCACACACAAACACACACACACACACACACACGCACACACATATATATATATATTTATATTGTGTGTATTTAGGCTGCATCTTTTCATTCATACACGTTTCATTAAATAATATAGACAAGTGTTGTCTATTTATTTTATGTAAATTTTTTTCGTAACATCTGATAAGTTTAATAACATTATCGTTAAACGAAGAAAGAAATTCACAATATTGATCCATATTTTTAATATAATCTAAGCTTTCATTTACTTAAACCATTATCAAAGATGTAAATTACAAACATATTAAACAATATACGGACACGACAGTGATGATAGTCTGTCATTGTTTACATATTTATATATATATATATATATGAATAAAGACAAAAGGAAAATTTATCTTAAGCGAAACGTTTCGTCCTCTGAGGGACATTATGAAGGCAAATGCAAGGATTTTATTTTGTTACAAGTATTTATATACAAGAGCAAAAAAAATGTTATTGCTTTTTTGTCAAAAAAAGAAAATATTTGGCTTATTTTCAAAATCCAATAATATTTTTGCTTTATATATATATATATATATATATATATATATATATATATTGCAAAATAAATAACAGGGCAGACCGGGTTCTATAGCGTTGGATGGCAACTGGTCTCCCGTAGAAAGAAATGGCAACCTACTGTGGGAGAAAATCTTCTCCTTCAGTCATGTATCGAAAGATACAGGATCGCCTGGCAGAAATTCACTTACGTGCTAATACCCTTGGGAAATGTATGAATCCTCTTCTTCTTCCCCCAGCTATGGGTAAATAGCAGTACTGTTATGGGATCTTACCAATAATAATAATAATAATAATAATGGATTATTCCATACTTAATAAATACTGCGCCTCAGTCAGTAGGCAAGGAGTCAGTAGTTCAAGTCGAGTCAGTAGTTCAAGTCGAGTCAAGAGTCGAGGCAGTCTGAAACAGAGTCGCATTCAGACAAGTACTGCAAGACATTGGAATAGTGATACTGGCCGAGACTACACTGTTCTCTCTAATAAACCTGATTGTTCATACTAACACTACTACTTCTTTGTATATATTCCTGTTTGTAATATATCTGTGTTATTCCATACCTGTGTTCGAGTTCTTCTTTATTGGTTCTACCTTGGAATATCTCCGTGGTACAAGGAACCGGACCATAACAAGTGGCGACGAGGAAACCAACTCTCTACGCGAAGGACATACCTTTTTTTTGCTATCCGTTGCGTATAACAAGTGGGGACGTGGAAACCCTAAAAGGGTAATACGAAACTAATTCTAAAAAAAAAAGGAAAAAATAATTCTTTTTTTATATCAAATTTTCACTGAGAACAAAGGAATGTTTGTTTGTTTTTTTGTTGCGTGCACAGGCTACAGAATATCAGGTTACACACAATAAAAATACTTTAACATGGAAGATTTTAAGTCAACCATTATGGAACTTATCAAAATCCAATTTGAACAGCAACAAAGGTACGAACAGAAACATCTGGATTTGCAAGAATTATTGTTACGTGCAATGACAAATAAGGAGCAAAAATCCGAAAACGAAACAGTTCTCTCACAAGACGCTATTTGGAGTAATATCGAAGATTTCGAGTACGCACCCGAAGAAGATAAAACTTTTGCAAATTACTTCCGAAGGTATGAAGATCTATATGATTTTGACTGCAAAGATTGGTCAGACGCACGTAAAGTACGCCTATTACTAAGAAAATTAGCCACAGGCGAATATACCAAATTCGTAGATTATATCCTTCCCAGAAAAACAAGCGAGTTAACGTTCAAAGAATCCATAAAACTGTTAACGGAACTTTTCAGCCATAATACTTCACTATTCCATAAAAGATGGAAATGCTTGAACCTTAAAAAAGGACAGCGAAGATTACATAACTTTCGCATCCATTGTTAATAAATATTTTGACGATTTCAAATTATTGGAACTCAGCGCGGACAATTTCAAAATGCTTAATTTACGTCCAAGGCCTGGTTTGAACCAAAGACGCAGAAATGAGACGCAGAATACTTACTAAATTGGAGAGTGAACAAGATCTGACACTTCAAAAACTAGCCGAGGACTGCCAGAGATGCTTCAGTGTGAAGAATGACTCAAAAGACATAGAACAAGCTGGCATAGCACACGTACGCAAAGTACGAAGGGAAAAAAAATTTCCCTCCTCACAAACAAACCGAACCGATTTTCCCGCCTCAAGAACAGGTAAAACAAAATTTTCTAATTATGATCAACATAAAAAAACTACCATCCAGTCCATGCTATTGTTGTGGGCCTTGGCATTGGGTTAAAGACTACATATTGTTTTAAAACTTGTCTATCATGTAAAAAAATTGGACGCAAAAGTTCTCATTGTTGGTATAGAAAAGAAAGCAAAAGCAGAATAAGAATTACGAGGACTGATCAAACAGATGAGACTAATATAAGAAAATATGTACAAGTTGAAATGCAAAACAGAAAAGTTAGGTTACAGCTGGATTCTGGCTCAGACTTAACTATCATAAACCTACAAACATGGAGAAAACTGAACAAACCTGTCATGTTAAAAACGGATAAAATTGCTAGATCAGTTATGAGGAGAAAGATAAAATTCGAGGGTGAAGTAATTACAAGCGTAACATTTAACGGAATGACGAAAAAAGTAAAAATGTACGCCTTAAGAAATACCGAAAACCTATTCGGAACAGACTGGATGCAAAAATTCGAATTGTTGGATCCACCTATTAGCACCTACTGCCAAAATGTAAAAAGCTTATCAACCGAGGCAGACAAATTAAAAGAAAAACTAAAAACGAGTTTCCCCGAAGTATTTTCAGCAGTTCTCGGAAGATGTAAGAAAATGGCAGCTAATATCGAAATAAAGGAAAACGTTCAACCTGTTTTCAAGAAAAAAAAAGGAGCGTACCGTTTGCGTCAATAGAAAAAATTGACCAATAATTAACTAGACTCGAAAATACGGGCATATTGAAAAAAGTAGAATACAGCAAATGGGCCGCACCGACGGTCTACGTCAAAAAGAAATCAGGAGAAATTTGAGTTTGTGCTGATTTTTCTACAGGTTTGAACGCAGCAATAAAGGACTATCACTATCCTCTACCCAGTCCAGAAGAAGTATTCACTAAATTAAATGGCGGAAAATATTTTTCAAAAATTGATTTAAGTGAGGCGTACCTGCAAATTCCAGTCGATGAAGAAAGTTCAAAACTATGCATAAATACACACAAGGAATTGAACAGATACCAAAGACTACCATTTGGAATTAAGGTCGCACCGGCTATATTCAGACAGACAATGGATACGATGCTTGCCGGACTAGACTACACAATTGCATACCTGGATTGATTATTGATTAATAGCAAAAGCGTTGAACAACACTGGCAACATGTAAAAGAAGTTTTTAATAGAATTCAAAGCTATGGATTCAAAGTAAAAGAAAATAAGTGTGATTTTTTCATGAAGAAAATTAAATACTTTGGCCATATCATAGATCAAGAAGGTAGACGACCAGACCCTGAAATGTCTACAGCAATAAAAAAAATGCCAGTTCCTAAGAATATAACAGAACTACAAAGTTTTCTTGGATTAGTGAATTACTACCAGGAATTCATACCTCAAATGCATAAACTTCGCGCACCACTGAACGAACTGCTAAAAAGAATTAGAAAGAAGTAAATCTCTATTTTTTAAGGTTTTATTGAAAATTTATTTAAGTTTCCACATATCCTCCATCATTAGAAATACAAAGGGTAATACGATTTTGCAGTTCACGGAAAACATTTGCCAACTGATTTACAGTAATGCCTGAAATCACGTTAGTTATTTTATCTATACTTAAAACTAGGTACATTAAACTTTATAACATTTTTTTTTACAGATTATTTCTATCGCAAATACAAATAAAGTTATAAATTTTTTAAAGTGCACACGAACTTTATGGAGACAATGTATTATTTGAAAACGCCGGATAATTATGCACCAACCCAATAATTGTTAATTGTTAATGTTTTAAAGAATAAATCTATAAAAAGTGAAAGAAAATGAATTCGTAAACAGCTCAAATAGTTAACCTATAACCGGTAGTAGAGAAACGATCTGTCAACCCGTCCAATCATTCAAGGTGGAGTGATGAAGTTATGCCCAAAACGAGAGTAAACGCTTTCACTTTGGAATGACATCCTCTAGCGGTAAGCATGCGTACTAAGAGATCTTTGAATCGATTCTGTGCGTATCGAACGGGCGAATGCTCTGGACCAATTCGCCTTTGTAGCTTGCAGACATGTTAAAAGGATATACTATTCCTGTGGGTGTTATTTTAGAAAAAAATGCTGGTATATTTTTTTACTTTTCTTTTGTTTGTTTTTTCATTGGTTAAGTGGACCTTACGTTTATATGTCTTGCCAGGTAGCAAAAACCAACTGGAATAATGATACACAAAGTCACAAGAATTATAGACACGAACTTTACCTGGCAAGACATCCTTTCTGAACAAGCTTAAATAAAAGCGAACAGTGTTAAATTTATAATCGTTTACTATTTGTTCATTAATCTATCGATCTGTCCGATGCTAATCCGTATTGGAACAATATTTTGTGGAATCTTCCACATTATCCTTCCACCCCTTTCGGAAAGATGTATTCTTCCCTAAAAAATGCCTTAACCAATTACCATTTCGTTTCTGTAAATTCACTCTTCTATTGGTTAAGAAACACTAAACTGTAGCAAAGTTGAAACAGGTCCTTTTTACCGCCGAGCACCCTGGAGCCGAAATTAAAAACACCAAAGTCTATAAAAAAAACAACCGCATGACTCAATTCAAGTCAGTCAGTCATCGAGTTTCGTGAGATGCTACCAAACTCCACGCCTGTCAATTCACTGACTCAACATCACTTCAAAATTCTCAACAAACTCAACACAGCACTCAATCGACCATTGTCCACATGGTAATCAAATTACAATTGACTTAAAAAGTGAACGTTTTTACTATACAAACAGTAATTGTACAATTCATCAATTTAGCCAAACAGTTAAAGGCAAACAACTCTTCACAACTTAAATTCTAACTAACAAGTAACACACGCATACACACTAGTATCTGAACGAACACATTCATTCAACTCAATTCAAGTCAGTCAGTTATCAAGTTTCGTGAGATGCTACCAAACTCTACGCGTGTCAATTCACTGACTTAACATCACTTCAAAATTCTCAACAAACTCAGCACAGCACTCAATCGACCATTGTCCGCATGGTAATCAAATTACAATTGATTTAAAAAGTGAACGTTTTCACTACACAGTAATTGTAAAAATTCATCAATTTAGCCTATCAGTCAAAGGCAAACAACTCTACACAACGCATACACACTAGTATTTGAACGAACATATTTGAGATCTTTCCTTGCAGAAATCAAATTATTTTAATTCTTCTAACAAATTAAAACTATTAACTTTATTGACCAAATTTCTGCATGAACATTCTTCATAACCTTGTCTCAATTGCCACAATCAACAAACATTCTGTTATCCTTGCATATATATCTATTGTATATATAAAAATCTCTTTATTGTTGGATGTCTAACCACTGTGTTTTTAGCAATTTCTTGCAATGCAAATTGTTCTTATATTCTTTATTTGATCTACGTGTTGTGGGATAATGCATAATAAGCACGCATAAATTTTGCCTTACATAAATTACCTTCTGATATATTTTCACTCAGCCACAACACGCAACAATTTGATCCCAAGTCCAATTCATACCTGCCAGTTCGTCGGACGTTCGATATGTTTATTTCAAAAGG
Source organism: Acanthosepion pharaonis (assembly GCA_903632075.3). NCBI lineage: Eukaryota > Metazoa > Mollusca > Cephalopoda > Sepiida > Sepiidae > Acanthosepion > Acanthosepion pharaonis. Next base: position 1,180,444 of record CAHIKZ030000105.1, on the reverse strand, counting down.
GAAAAGTCATGTAAAAACAGAGTTTTTAGATCGTAGTCCAAAACTGTTTTTTTTATTTTAACAATAATTGATTTGTAATCTTCATTTGCGATGAAAAACAGCTATATACGACAATGCTCAACGGAGAAGCAGTGGGGAGGCAAGGATATATCACTGCAAAGATCCCAAAAGTTGAGATCCATAGAAGAAAATTAAAGTTGTTCGTGTGGTGAGATTGTCAGGGTATTATTCATTTAGATTTATTAAAACGCAATGTTTTAATTTTATTTGTCAAACACGGTCAGAACGTTGTCACCGTGTTTAACAATGTATCAGCTATGAACAAGGCCACAACTTGCTGACCGAGTTCGGAAAATAAAAACAAGGAAATATTTCTATCGCTATAGATAAAGATATATAAAAATCAGCATATTCCATAAAATTACAAACATGGAAATGGCCAATAGAATAGCTGAAAGCGCTCTTATATATAGAATATTTTGACAGATTTTAAATACTTTATGTACACCAAAAATTGAATATACTTTGTCAGTAGTCTTTAGTGAAACGTGTGTGCATATATATATATATATATATATATATATATATATATATATATATATATATATATATATATATATTTAAATTGTGTGTATTTAGGCAGCATATTTTCATTTATACACGTTTCATTAAATAATATAGACAAGTGTTGTCTATTTATTTTATGTAAAGCTTAGATTTTATTAAAAATAATGGATAAATATTGTGAATTTCTTTTTTCGGTTAATGATAATGTTATCAAACTTATCAGAAGATACGAAAAAAATTTTACATAAAATAAATAGACAACACTTGTCTATATTATTTAATGAAACGTGTATAAATATATATATATATATATATATATATATATATATATATATATATATATTCTATAGAACACCTTCACTTGATAAGACACCAGAAGTATTGAAACAAAATTACTACTTTTTAGTGATTTTATAACATATTTATGTTATAATTTTCGAATAAATCATATTGACTCTACTCTGTATTGACCACTCTTTTAAGAATAGTATTTTTTTTTTATTGGTATTTATTCCGTACACATTATATATATATATATATATATATATATATATATATATATATATATATATATATATAATTAAAACTTACAAAAAATAAAATTCTTCCATTTTCCTTGATAAAGTCCCTCAGAGGACGAAACACGTCGGCTACGATAAGTTTTCCTTTTGTCTTTATTCATATTCTCCTTTTACAGATATACTCTATGTGAAATTTTCATATATATATATATATATATATATATATATATATATATATATATATATATATGTAATTATTTTTTTTTAAATATGATTCCTTCGCTACATAAGAGTTCTCATGTTTCAAAAAACGAGAGCCAAAACGCTCAATATAATTATTAAAATTAAATTGAATTAAAGTAACAAGCCCTGTTTCATCCTCAAGTGAAAATTTAGGAATAACCAATCTTGAAATTTACGCATCGTTATGTTCATTCGTTACTATGGAAACGGCTGAGGTGATAAGGGGCCTAAGAGTTAATTTTTTATCCACATATCAGTCACCTTCAGGGAGAGGTCAAGCTGGGGTAGGGTGGGGTGTCTATTTCAAAGCGAATGATGTCTTTCTTGTACACGCATCGTCTGGTCAGTCACAGAGAAAGATAGATTTTGGCACCATGGTATGTTGTTAATTGTCTGGGTAATTTTTGTTTTATTTTATTTATTTTCAACGGGCTGTTTCATATATAAACGCGTCGCACTGAACTACAATTTGTTTTTTTGACGACTTCATAAAGGGTTTTTCTATTTAATGATTGGGTTAAGCTTTTAACTATGAAATTTGATTTTTTTAAACTATTTAATGCGAAAATTTGTTGATGTCGGCAAAAAGCCGTTAACTCATGTCTATGGTTTAATAAATTTTCATTATTTAGAAACTTAATAATGTGTAGTTTTTCCTGTAGGCATAAAGGGCATGGGTCATCCCAGGTTTTACAAGTTCATGTTCTATTTATTATTTTCCATTTGACTTTTGGTGTTTTATTCATTTCTTTCAAATGCCAAAAATATTTGGATAGAGATGTCTGATTTCTATTTCTAATATTATTGAAGGAGCTTTTGTGCTGCCTCCACCTAATTTTAAATTCATTCTTCGTTGACCCAATGTAAATCCTATCGGTGTTAGGACTCTCAATAGATGAGATAGTGCATTGGTATACCACGGATTTTATGAGGCATTTATTTTCCCAATGGGTAGTCTTCAGGGTTTCTACAATCACATAATTTTTCATTATTTTTGTCTGATTTTAGTTTAGAATTTTTATTAATACTGTTTTGGCGCGCGTGTGTTTCAAGGATTTTATTATAATGTTTTTTTTATGATTCTTTCTAGATTTTCAGTGCAACTGTAACTTTATTTTAAGGTGTTTTTATTAAAGATCTTGCTAAGTCTGCTTTTAGTAGGGAAGTATTTTTCAATTAAAGCTAGGAACTTATGTCCTAGCTTAGTACTAACCATTTGGTTGAACGGAGGGGTATACCAGATGATTTTTCTTTTCCTGTTTTTCTTTCTGTTAGTGCTATTATTTCTATTACTTAATGTTAGCGTTTTTGTATCCGCTATTTTTTAGGGCTGTGTTATAAAAATTACTATGTTGTCGGAATATTTCCTTATTAGCGGAGTTCAGGCTGATTCTTTTCTCTATTGATGTGGGTATATTCTTAATTATAGATGGTTTCGGCTCTCGTTTTTGAAACATGAGAACTCTTATGTAGCAAAGGAATCATATTTTTAAAAAAATAATTATAATTTAAGATCTACTTCTGCATGGAGCACTGTTTTTTAAAAATAAAAACAAAAATACTAAAGAATCCAGGATTATTTACCTAACGTGTTCTTTCCTACTTTTCTACAT
>CAHIKZ030000105.1:1170000-1175000 GCA_903632075.3 Acanthosepion pharaonis | reverse complement strand
TTGTTTGAAAAAAAAATTTTGCTTTTTTTCTTACTACGGCCACCCAAAATTTTATTTGTAGATTCGAAAGGGTTAAAACTAAAATAAACAAACAATACGTCTAAATTATTTAATTAAACCTCTTTGAATATATAAATACTGTACTCTCCCGTCGTTTATCGACGTATGAGGGTCAAGCAACTCAATTCGTTGGAACCTACATCCGGACAATCTGCATTTATCTAGTAGCGAAGGCTTTGTGCAAAACCAACCAGACTTTTTGAAGGGCCGAATACAGAGGCCGGGGTTCACTGTGTACCACAAGGTCCCCGCAGAAAACCTGCGCAGGTTTTAAATTCAGAGTTGTCGTTCTTTTAGACCAGGTGCCATCCAAGGCTATAGAACCCAGTCTATCCTGCTATTTACCCATAGCTGCGGTGGGGGTGGTTCATGCCTTTCCTAAGGGTATTAGCACGTAAGTGAATGCAATGGGTGTAATTCGAACTCGGTTCTACGATTCCTCAATCCGAGCTGCTATCCATTAGTTAAACGTACCCCAATATATATATATATATATATATATATATATATATATATATATATATATATATATATATATAATATAACATCTGTAAAATTTAAACAAATTTTGTTGTATTTCTTTATATATATATATATATATATATATATATATATATATATATATATATATAAAATCAAATACAACAAATATTTGTTTCAATTTTTGCTAGATGTTTTCCCCATATATAGACATATATATATATATGTGTGTGTGTGTTTGTGTAGAGAGAGAGAGAGAGAAAGAGAGAGAGAGAGATAAAGAGAAAGAGAGAGAGAGATTAGTATAAACGTTATTCTAGTGGATACTTCCTATTTGAAATAGACGCCCCGTCGGCTTTTATTCATTAAACAATGTTTATTACGCCTATCGGCCTGCACATTTGAAACCTTAGACCTAATACACACTGTTTGATAAGTAAAACTTGGACGTCTATTTCAAATAAGAAGTAATCTACTTTATTAACGTTTGAAGTAATAAAAATGTCGGATTTAAAATATAAATCTATTAAGTCTTTAGAAATTATTGTGTTTTCGTTTCTTCTACAAAACTGAGCAGATATGAATCTTTGGAGAAAATAATATGGCTAAACAGAGTTGGGGCGCTTTCCTTAAAAAAAATCATAAAAACTATCTGTCTATATAAGTAGATAGATAGATATCAAGTTCAAACCCATACTTAATTCATTGCCTAAATAGATTCTACCAAATACACTTTACCATAAACGACATACATAGCCAGTTACGTCCCTTGATTTACATTTTTTCATTGGTACAAAACGTAAGCATCAACACGTGGAGATAGAAAAAGTTAAAAACTTTTTGAAAATCTGAGTGAAACCGGTTAAATTAAAAAAGTTTAAAAAAAAAGAAAAACAACAAATTATTTTTCTAAGACAAAAACACTGAATATACAATTGTAAGAACAAAGTTTTAATTCGTCTCTGTAAAAATTCATATATTATGAATAAATTAATAAAAAGTCATTTTTTTTCAAGCCACATTTTAGTCTAAACAATAAGATTTTGTATAGAATCTTTCTAAAAAAAATTTTTACCTATATATATATATATATATATATATATATATATATAAACACCGTTATTTCTTCATTTAACCCCAATAAGTATAATAAATTATTTAATAAATATGTAAAAATTGGGCTTCTCTTCCAAATAAGAATTATCCACTAAAAGAACATTTGAATAATGTCGGATTAAAATAAATACATTAATTCTTTAGAAATATGCAAATATATATATATATATATATATATATATATATATATATATATATATATATATATATATATTGATGCATGTTTCATTAAATAATATAGACAAGTTTTGTCTATTTTATGTAAATTCTTTTCATATCGTCTGATAAGCTTAATAACATTATCATTAAACAAAGAAAGAAAATCACAATATTGATACATATTTTATAATCCTATCTAAGATTTCGGCTTGCAGTAGCCATTATCAAAGATGACAATTACAGTATAATAAGCAATACACGGACAAAACAAGAATGGTAGTCTGTTTATTTTTATGTATTAATATTGTGATTTTATTTCTTCGTTTAATGTTAATGTTATTAAGCTTATCAGATGATATGAAAAGAATTTACATACAATAAGTAGACAACACTTGTCTATATTATTTAATAAAATATGCATCATTGTAAAAATGCTGCCTAAATACACACTCAATATATATATATATATATATATATATATATATATACATACATACATAACTATTAGTTTGAAGAAATTCTTTCTAAGCAGTGCACGCTTAAATGAAGAATTATCGTCATTCCAGCCCCGAGTATGATTCTGATGTAGAGATTTCTATATTATATTATCTATAGATACATATATATGTCTGTGTGCTTATGTAGGTATATATCCAAACACTAAATCTGAATTTACTGGTAGGAGTTATGTGGGTCTGGAGATGCTTATACAAACAAGCCGTTTGATTTCTTCAAATCTTGGAACAGGATCCCATTGCGAGAAGCCCGCGATGATCCCATCGCACATTTCTTTAATAATTCACACCTGTTTGACACATGGCTTCACAGCCAATATTGCAAATGCCTGCTAACGTGCATACACGAAACGAAAATCTGTCAAATATGAAAAAAAGCAACAAAAAAAAGGAGAAAAAAACACAAAAAATACGTCGTCATAAAAAAAAAACTATGAAAGTACAAAGGAATCCTATAAACACCGACAAACATTTATTGTATATTTATACACGTCTCAAATATTGAGTCATCAACAGTATTATTTGATGATCAAATGGTACCGTTTTTCGCGCTTGAACATTTTAGGAAATGCTACAGCTGTTTGCATTGCATTATGGGAAAATAATTTCCCTTACTACCATTTTTTTAAATTTTATTTTCACTAATCTAATTTTTTTTTTTTTTTTGGAAAAAAAGTTACCCCGTCATTCATTTTGTGAAAGATAAAATCTAAACACCATTAACACGCTTCCAAACTTGATCAAAGAATATAAACACTACAATCTGTCATTGAAACCCGATGTTCAGCAAGCAATACTTGTAAACTTTTTCAAAGAAGTTAGTCTTCCGTCGTTGCCCAACTACTACAGCAGTTTTACTTACACTCTTTTAATCTTGGACTATCGGCCTTATCTTTGCTGTTATTATCACAATGTTTCGATATTTATACTTTCCAACCTTCCTCGGCTGCTTATTCATTCGTGGGACCGTCATGAGAATTTCGGACTGAATTTGATGACATAGCAGTTGGAAGTTTAATCCGTGGTCGGGACAGTGTAAAAAAAAAATAACGGGCAAACAAAAATTAAACAGTGCGAAATATAGAGATTTTCCAAGCGTAGCTTAGATGTGGCACAAGGCCGAAAGTAGGGGGCACCCAGTGAGGATGGAACTCACTACTCATTTGTAATTATTCTAGCGAGACAGGCTTGCTAACCATTACTCAGCTTCGAGGTACCTAGACAGTGCGAAATATAGACGGGGTATATCTAGTCATGCACTGAGAAACGTGAAGAATATAAGCCTGTATATTAAATACAGTTTTTAATTCTGGATTCTCTCAACCATAAAAGGATCTGCAAGAATCTGAAGAGGGCCGGAACCCCATGACGTTAAGATTATAATAACAACAAAGATGAGTACTTCAGTGTGAATATAGACAGTGTAACTAATATTAACTCCTCATTCCAGATATTCCAGCAGAAATTCCAACAGCCTTATGTATTTCTGATGAACTCTTCGCTATGGCACTAACATTGTTTTAGTGAGAGGAGCTTGTTAACCATTACACAAAGTTGAGGTGGACATTGGACTTTACTCTAAGACTTTAGGAATTTAAGTGCAGTACTAGATTGGCAGAAAGGTCTCGTCATTTTACAGTTAAAATATTTAGATGTAACCGTAAGTTCTATGCTGACATTTTCTTCTATCGCACTTCTCACTTGTGGAAATCTTTTCCAGGCTTCTTGCTTTCCAGTGAACTTAGATCTTCAAAAATTTAAATGTAATGTCAATTGATATCTCCTGTCTTCTTAATTCCTGTTATTTTATCGTTCTCTCTCTATAATAATGTTTTCTTTCTTCATATTATTCCACTCTCAGTAGCCACTTGCATCTTAGTATCATTATCGCCTTCATCATCATCATCTTGCGGCCTCAGCCGAGATTGAACTTACTACACCTTTCCAGTTTCCTTATACTTGATTGGTGTAGTTCATAATCTTGTCAAATAGCTGAATTCTTGATGCTTCGCTAGGGCTATCAAGGGTGTTTTTTATCGTGACACCAACACTACATGGATTGCCAACCAAGGCTCAGAGAGACTCCATTCACCCTCCGCATATTTTTTTTCTGATGAACGTTCCTCTGTGGTTATTTTCTAAACGTAACTTAGATGTGGCACAAGGCCGAATGTATGGGGCATTACTCACTACTCAGTCCTAATTTTTCTAGCGATACGAGCTTGTTAACCATTATACCATGTTGAGATGCCCAATGGATTTTCCTCTGTGACTTTATGAATTTAAACGCAGTACTAGATTGTTGGAAAGGTCTCATTTGACAGTTAAAATATTTAGATGTAACCGTAAGTTCTATGCTGTCAGTTTCTTCAATCGCACTTCTCACTTGTGGAAGTCTCTTCCAGGCTTCTTGCTTTCCAGTTAACTTTGATCTTCAAAAATTTAAATGCAATGCCAACTGATATCATCTTTCTTCTTAATTCCTGTTCTTTTATTATTTTCTCTTTGTAATAATGTTTTCTTTTCTCATATTGTCCCATTCTCAGTAGCCACTTGCATCATAGTGTCTTCATTTCCTTACTTGGGGTGAAATGATAAAAAATTGCTAGGAACCTTATTAAGAGCTCAATCATTCCTCACGATAGGCGATAATTCATTGGCTGCTTGGTG
>CAHIKZ030000105.1:1155000-1165000 GCA_903632075.3 Acanthosepion pharaonis | reverse complement strand
ATTTCTCAGTCCGAGATATCGAGTATAACGCTTAGCGGTTCGGGAAGAAAAATCAGCGAGCTGTGTTCGAATACCGGCTGAGTCCGTTACATCCGTTTCCGTACGAATACACTTGGGAAAGATACGAATCTATCTTTCTCCACTTCAGCTATGGGTTAAATAGATAATCAGACTGAGTTCTCTAACCTTGTATAGCAAATCAGTCAAGGAGAAGGTGAAGTCTGAATTCGGAATTGACTAGTGCGCATATAAAGGCTGTTCCAATAACTTGGACCGATATTAAAGTTGAATTAAGTTTAAGCGTCTAATGATTTTTTTCTATTTCTATCAAGGTTAACAACTTAAGTCTTTGACAAATTTAACCATAGATAGATTAACAATCAAACTATGTGTTAAAGTTTCAAGAGTGGAATTGTAAAAATTGTCCGTAAATTCAAACTGGATCGGTGGCAAATGTGAAAACACCACCGCCTGCTCGTTTACGCTGTTCAACTGAAAACATTGCTGCAGTGCACGAGAATGTGGCCGAAAATCCAGACCCCTCTATTCGTCATCGCGCGCAGGAAATGAACCTCTCCATAACAACGTTATATCGTTTCCAATTGCACTCTCGGTTGGTCGATTATGTTGACCAAAAAATCGCGAAGTACTCGAAATGCATTTTTGCTTAAACGTCCATTTTCCTAATAGGCTTCGATAATTTTAACAAGTTGTTTCATTGTTAATCTTTCTATGATTTAAATTACCAAAGACATAAGTTGTTAAATCTGAAAGAAAAAGAAAAGAAATGATTAGACGCTTACATTTAATTCACATTTAAAATCCGTCCAAGTTATTTAGGAAAATGACTGAGAAAGTGGAAATGTTTTTTTTCTCGTAACACATTTCATCCTTCAGGACTTCATTGGACGAAATTGATGCTTACGTTGATGTTTACTAAAACAGAAGTATATAAAATGTGCTTTAATCGCTAGAGCATGTATAGTATAAATTTGTGTTTGGGTTTTAAAATTATCGAAGTCTATTACGAACATTGACGTTCAAACAAAAATGCATTTTGTTCACTTCGCGATTTTTTGATCAACATATTCGACAGACGTCCTGGGTAAGACGATCAGTTACATCCGCATCCTGGGTAAGACGATAAACTATATCCAACAGCAAGGCCTCTGATTAGGAGTACTTGAGGAGCGTGGAACCACCTCTTAATTGCTGGTGTTCCTAGATGCACCCTAGCTGGGGGTGGTAGCACTTGTTAGGGTCCCAGCTATGGGCAAATAGTTGACCAACAAACTGTGGTCAAAACACTATGAAAATGTAAAAATAAAGAAAAATATAGTCATAGAATTTTGGAAAAAAATATTAGCATCAATACATTTTTTAAGAAAAAATATATCACCAAAATATTCTGTTTAAGAAGAATTGTTTTTATAATCAAATAACTATTCTTTTTTATCAATAAATTAATTTGTGTCTTACTTAAAATATAAGCATTGCATTTTGACATAATCAATCTAATTCAAACTAATTTCATTGTCATCATTTCTTGTAGCACAATATTTTGTTTCTTATACTATCGATAAAAATAGGTTTTAATGCCAGCAATAGTTTTGGGGGAAAATTATTACCAGCAATACATTTTTGAAGAAAAAAATATTACCAGCAATAAAAAACTTGTCGGTATTAAATAACCCATTGAGGTTGATATACCGTAAAAGAAACCAAACCAAACCAAAAAGCCTACCCAAGAGATGACTTATTCTTGATGTCAGTGAAAGTTTCTATTCATTTCAATGTCGACAAAGCAGAAATATAAGTTCTCAAAATATTAGAATTAAACGATAGCTCTTAGAATAATCAGGCAATGAACAGCTTCACAATGTCAATTCTTATATTCTTCTTCCAAACTAACTTCCAGTTAATTTCATTTTCATTGTTTTTTTGCAACCCAATATATTGGTCCCTATACCATCGATAAGAATATGTTTTAATGCCATTAATTATAAAAATATAATTATAAAAATATGTTTTAATGCCATTAATTATATTCTTCTTCAAAACTCTTTAGTTAATTTCATTTCATTGTTTTTTACAACACAATATATTGGTCCCTATACCATCGATAAAAATATGTTTTAATGTCAGAAATACATTCTTCGAAAAAATATTACCAGCAATACATTTTAAAAAAAAATATTAGCAGCAATAAAAAAACAAACCACACCAAACGAAAAAGCCTACTCAAGAGATGATTTATTCTTGATATCAGTGAAAGTTTCTATTCACTTCAATGTCGACAAAGCAAGAATATAAGTTCTCACAACATTAGAATTGAACCACAGCTCTTAGAATAATCAGACAATAAAGAGCTTCACAATATCAATTCTTAAAATCATTTTCTAACCTCTCTAGTTAATTTCATTGTCATTGTTTTTTGTAACACAATATTTTGGTTCCTATACTAACGATAAAAATCAGTTTTACTGTCTACCCCAGTGAGCGAAATAAAGGGTTCAGTTCGACATTCCAACCACCTGAAGAAGTCCAGAGCGTACAACGGCCGAAACGTTGTAATAAATATGGCGACAAAGATGAGGACAATAGTCCGAATAATGTAAATAGTGTAGATTAAATTTAATATTTCCACTAAGCAAAATACATTGCTGTATTTCAAAACTAATTTAAATTCACTGGAATGAGTTTGTTTATTTTAAGTTGATAAAATGGCTGAATTTAGCAATGTTTACAATTCTTTCAGCACAACGTAATTCTCTTAATTAAAATTCTTTCAACAATAAAATATACGTTTCTGTAATTTTATTTGAGGAGGATTAGCTGACTAGTTTAATTAATCTGTTTTTAAACAAATAAAACTTACTTTTAATTTAAAATATCGCAGTGAAGCATTTTTAACACAGAGGATGGTGTTTTTTATGAGGTGTTGACAGCTCTATTGATAGACCGTAAATTTAAAAAACTTTTTCTAAACATCTGTAAAAATCACATGACGAATATAAATTGAAATCCTTTTGTATATATTATTTTTTAACACCCAATCTTAAAAAAAATTAGGAAAATATCCTAAGTAATCTAATGTTTTATTGAATTTTATATAATTTGGCTTTAAATTCACTAGAGTTACAGCGCATATCTTCTGTTAATGTTTTGTATGGTCGCCCGTATTTCTAAAAATCGTCACGTTTATACACACACACACACGCGCGCGCGCGCAGACGCACAAATTAATTTAAAATACAGGAAGCTCGCTGAATTTTAATAAGCTTTTTTATTATATCATTTTACTTAATGGCAATATCACTGGCACAATCGCATGCAGTAATTAATAAGAATTTTAACTGATTTAAAGCTTTACATAAATTATTCTAATTAAAATTTTTAAAAATGAAAACAATTCCTGTAAACATTTATTATTCATCGAAAAATGTTTTTTTTCCTTAATATATTTTATTCATAAAAGCAATTAAAAGATTTTCTAATTAAATAATGTCTTACTGTTATTGCATTTTTTTTTATTTTACGATTCAGAGCAGATTTCCTGTAACTGGGGACCAGGTTTGTAAAAGAAAAATGATGATTTACATTCTCCAAGGACTCCTGTTTGTAACTAATATAAGTATTAATCGCTGGAAAATTTTAATTTCTCAAAATTTCGTAAAATTAAATAAGTGTTCGTGAGGAGGGAGCGGTAACAGATGCAAAAAAGTATCTTTATCAAGATTTTCTAAAAATGAAACATTTCTAAAATAATTTCATTTATTTGTGAATAAGTCCTGAAAGCTTCATTAAAATCCGACAACTATTTAAGTTTGGGAAGAATTTCCAAATAATGTATTTTTCACCACGAAAAGACGATAACATTTCGTATACTAATTTTTGGTCATCCGCAATTGCAAGAAAAATAATTAACCAATATTTTGAAGGTTCGAAAATAATATAATATAATATAATATAAAATAATATAATATAATATAATATAAAATAATATAATATAATATAAAATAATATAATATAATATAATATAATATAAAATAATATAATATAATATAATGTAATATAAAATAATATAATATAATATAATATAATATAAAATAATATAATATAATATAATATAAAATAATATAATATAATATAATATAAAATAATATAATATAATAGAAATAATATAATATAATATAATATAAAATAATATAATATAATATAAAATAATATAATATAATATAATATAAAATAATATAATATAATATAAAATAATATAAAATAATATAATATAATATAAAATAATATAATATAATATAATATAAAATAATATAATATAATATAATATAATATAAAAATAATATAATATAATATAAAATAATAATATGATATAATATAAAATAATATAATATAATATAATATAAAATAATATAATATATATAAAATAATATAATATAATATAATATAAATAATATAATATAATATAATATAATATAATATAAAATAATATAATATAAAATAATATAATATAATAAAAATAATATAATATAAAAATAATATAATATAATATAATATATAAAATAATATAATATAATATAATATAAAATAATATAATATAATATAATATAAAATAATATAATATAATATAAAATAATATAATATAATATAAATATAAAATAATATAATATAATATAAAATAATATAATATAATATAATATAATATAAAAATAATATAATATAATATAATATAATATAAAATAATATAATATAATATAAAATAATATGATATAATATAATATAATATAAAAATAATATAATATAATATAATATAATATAAAATAATATAATATAATATAATATAATATAAAATAATATAATATAGTATAATATAATATAATATAATATAATATAAAATAATATAATATAATATAATATAAAATAATATAATATTATATAAAATAATATAATATAATATAAAATAATATAATATAATATAATATAATATAAAATAATATAATATAATTGATATAATTAATAATATAATAAAATTTAATATTAAAAAAAAATCAATTGTTTTTTTTTTCTCGTAATAATAACAGAATTTTCGACGATAAATGTTGCTTTTATTAAATTTGGGGAATTTTTTCATCATGTATGATATATTTTTGCCGAATCATTGGAGGTACCTAGATATATATTTCGAAAATTTTTTACCAGGTATTTTTTTCAAATTAACCACAGCGGTTTTAAGTAAGAAGGTTTGCCATGGTAACGATGTTTTTATTAGTCATTGTTTTCAGTCGCTTTGATAATGTTCTTTACAAGTAGCGAAACGTTAACAAATAAATAAATAGAAACATTAAACCTCTAAAGGGTACTTACAAGTTCCATCTTATAGATATATAGATATCATTTTTCATGGAGAATTTAATTTGGGGATCAATTTTGTACTTTTAAATTTAATTTTTCTGATATTTCGAAAAATTGTTTTTTTTTTTTTCGTTTATTCACTCATACCGTAATATTTTTATCTGATTGTAAGTGATGACTCATATTTTAAATTTCTATGATAAACCTAAATTTTGTTCTACAGAAAGGTGCTGGGAATGCGTAAGCAACGAAGATGTTTTCATGCAAAGAGAAACAAAATGATATTAAAACTCAGTATCAGAAAGAGGTGAAATTTTCTTGTCCCATAACAAGGAAGATAGGCTTGGCGAATTTAACACTCTCAAGACATAATGAATGCAAAATGGACAGGAGAATGCAGCGAGTTATCGACCTGACGAGCTTGTATTAATATATACAGGAACTCAGGGTTGGGATTACGGGCAAAGTAACAAACCTCGCCAAAATCACCCCCCAACAAAAAAAAAATATCGAATGATGATTTTAAAATGGAGTCAATTCGTTTCAGTGTGAAGTAAAACAAATTTCCAGAACATCCACGTTCTAGACACGGCTTAGAAAATAAGGACATTCAACTGAGCTAAGAACGATGAAAAGAAATAAATCGCGCTGGGACGAACAGACTCCATTTTAAAATCAGTATTCGATATATGTTTCTTTTTTGTTTTCTTTTCACTTAAACAATGTCATAGGTTATTGGCACCGTTCAGAAATACGCAATTCATTTGCAAAGAGCCGTTCCTTATTCTGCTTCGCTCCCAAGGTTTCAGGCTGCCATTTCCTTAGATTTAATGAGAATGACGTCTGCGCACGTGTTATCCATATGTTTCAGTTGGTCAAAATTAAATTATTATCTTGAATGAAAATTACGAATGAAATCTGATTATTGTTTTCTAAATGAAGTTACCTTGATTTATAGCGTTTTCTTGCGTTTTCCTCATAGTTAATTGATTGAGGAAAAGTCAGAGATTGCCTCGTGGGTGCTGAGCAGGATTAAACAGAATAGGAAGATTATCAAAAATTATAACGCGGAAATATTACATTGAACAAAAAAGTAAACATTATATATACCTGGTGTAACAGCAAAATTGTCCAAATCGCATAACAGCAAAATTGTCCATTTGTTAGATTAAACTCTGAACCGTAGTATCTGAGAAATGATTAAATATATCTTACTGGAATTCTACTATATTTTAATAACACTATTGGACTTTACTTCGAGCAATAAGAACGTATAATTACTCTCTAAGCTTAACAGAAATATCGTGATGAAATCGACCATAAACGAAAATGACATGGTCATCATTAAATAGTGATAGCTAAGGATCGGAAGTTTATGAAGGATTGAAATAACGTTCATATATATATATATATATATATATATATATATATATATATATATATATATATTATTCCAGGAGCATTTTCTAACTGATTTAAGATGATTTTTGCCTTCTCTGACCTTCTAACTTTCTATCCAATATGCCTCACAGGGTTCACGTACGATTTAATTTTTAAGTCTTTTTTCACTGCTCTTTCGACTGTCATAGCTGAAACTCCTCTCTCACGTGCAGAAAGTCATATGTATTGAGTTGGATTTCTTCGAATTGATCTCATTTGCTCTAAGTTGAAATGATCATTCCTCTTCCTGTTGTGACCTCCTGATCCAGTTTTCCTCTCTACTGTTCCCTCTATTTTAAACATATTCTCCATTCTTTGGATTGGTTCTTGAAAGGACTTTGAAGATGGAAGCCAGAGTTTGAATACTGGTACCATTACTGAAAACCTTAATGATCTTTTTCCTCTCATAAGTGCTCAGTTGGGCAGACAGTGGATCTGAAACAAAACGATTTTAATATGTTCTCTTTCTAGCTGAATAATTTGTTTCATTGATTCTTATGCCAAATAGTGTGAAGATGGCTAAATATCTATCTGGAAACCTGAAAAAAAGAAACATAATTACTTTAGTGTTTGTTTAAATATTAAAAATTTTGTGAAAAGAACAATTATCAAATGCTGTTACACGATTTGGACAATTTCGCTGTTACACCCGGTATATATATATATATATATATATATATATATATATATATGTGTGTGTGTGTGTGTGTGTATATATATAATCTTAAGATGTGCTATATTTATGGGATAAAGTGCTCAATATCAGAGATAGTGTGTGTAAATATAAAAGTGAACATAGAAGTCAACACTTAGAGGCGACAGTCTGTTTCATGCTAGACGCAATCGTCAGGCCACGAGTGCTGTTATTTTTCTCGGCTATTTATATATATGGGTCAGTGGGGCATTGTGGGTAGTCTATTTTGGCGGTTATTTTATCGGAAGTCGTTTATTTGTTTATTTATTTATTTGGGTTAAATTATTTTGCTTGTTTTTATTTATTTTTATTTTTTATTTTTATTTTTTATTTCGTATCTTATATATTTATTTTTTCATTTTTATTAGTTGGTGTTTTTATTAACGTAGTAAAAATTTGTTTATATCGCTTATTTAATAGTTTTGTTTTTGTTTAGGAAGATAATTAAAGCTATTTATTCAATTTTGGGGCTGATTGTTGTAGTTTATTCCAACTATTATTTTGACGGGAGCAGTTTTTAATTTGTTTATTACTTCATGTATTGATTTGGATTGATTATCTTTATTTGTTTTTTTATAACGGTTACTTTATCGGGGTCGGTTTGTTAGTTTATTTATTTGGATGAATTTAGATTAATTTATATTACTAGTAATTAATTATTTATTTATTAAACAGCATATTTTTATTTACACTTTACCTTTTTTCGATTTTTAAGTAACGTAGTATTTATTTTTTTTTATCGTTATATTAACAGTTGTAGGTATTTTTGTCCGATTTTTGGTTTGATTTTTATAGTCTAACTAATATTTTGGTCATAATAGTTTGTTAATTTGTTAATTATTTACTTTATTTATTTGGGTTCATTGATTTTGTTTTTTATTTTTTATTCTATTTCGTCTATTCTAACGGGTGTGATTTGGCAATTTGTTTGGGCTAATTTATTTTGCTTATTTTATTGTCATTTTGTTTATTTATTTTTTATTTTATTTTACTTTTTCAGTTTTCGATTTTAAGTAACGTAGTAAAAATTTATTTTCATGTCTGCATTTTGAGATGAGCTCGGATCTTTTATTTAATTATTTATTTTGGTCTGGGAAAGTAATGAGAGCTATTTTTTTCCTCCGAGCAAAGTTTGCAAGTTTTTGATTGGTTGTTGTAGGCTGATGATCTTTTCCTTATTTTCCAAGATATTTTTAGTGTGATGTGCGTTTTGTTTTTAATTTCCCAGATATACTTAGAAAGCATTGTACTGTTCGCATGTTTACTATTTGTGAAAGATGTTTTGTGTGTATAATTTCTTTGTTTCCAGGGCCCTTCAGTTACTCCTATGTATACATTCAAATACAATCAACATTCAAATATTCCATTGGAATATAAAAAAAAAATCATATATATATATATATATATATATATATATATACACATATAGCAAGTCAGGTCAGATGATAGTACCTCCTACAAAGAGGGACGACGATTTCAATTCGGCCTGAAAGTACAGATCGCTAGACTTACTTCGCAATGTTTAAAAAAAATAAAAATAAAACAATTAGGGCTTCTGCTTATACATATTAACCCACAAATTAACGCTTGGTCTAAAGTACAGGGCAAAACAGAGTGATCCCCACCGGAAAAGGCGGAAATCGTTTAGGATTCTGCCAGGAAGCACTCTCCCTCTCTTTATTAACGTTTCGAAATTCATGTTGTTTAAAAAGAAAAATGCAAAACAAAAAAAGCAGGGTATCCACAAAACAAACTTTAGAATAATAATAATAATATATATATATATATATATATATATATATATATATATATACACACACAACACACACACACACACACACACACACACACACACACACACACACACACACAGGGTAGTCCGAAAGACCTGTCACCCCTACCATAAAGCAATGAGAATAATAGAAGCACAAGTAATACAAAGCACATGTACTGGATTCAGTTTATTCACTTTCTTTGACGCTGTCACACATCCAGAAGGTCTATATTAAAACCATCATTTTCGTGTCAGTCATCTGAAATAGAAAATTATATTACGCAGCGGTGGCAAGACTTTCGGATCACCTAGTATATATATATATATATATATATATATATATATATATATATATATTATAGCTGGCTATTCGTATTCGAGGATACCCGCCTACTAGTGCGGCTAGCCAATCCCTATTGCAGAGGCTTGCTCAGACGCATTTGTGTTTGTTCAACACAGTATAACACAGTTGTAGTATAAACCTCTGGTTTATATTGCAATTATGCTGAGTAGACTTTAGTTACAGTTGGAAAAGAGCCTGTTACCTAGCGTGATAAACAATTTGAACAAGACCAGGACGCTCTCGGGCACGATGACTTGTAACTTCGTGCTAGCACAGCTATCGAAGGTTTTCGTCAACACATTTTCACTCGCAAAGTATGCTATGGTTTTCAGACACTTTCCAAAGGTGCGGGTCACTGGGATCGACGCCCCGGGTTAGACTC
>CAHIKZ030000105.1:1145000-1150000 GCA_903632075.3 Acanthosepion pharaonis | reverse complement strand
CTACTTTTTCTCGGACTGATTCCATACGGACCGCCGTCTCTTGTCCATTCCGTGTCTACTCTTCCCAAGGTGCCACTAAAAATATAATTATTGTCATTAGCGGTCGTCAGGTTGACCGGTTGGGTCGTTGTGACAAGCAGTAAATCTGTCTGGTCATGGGGACCACTTTTCCCATGTCACTATCGTCACTGTCCCTAAACACACGCTGACAAATGATTATCTATATTTCTTACTTTAATACGGATGTTGTTTGTCGTTAAGGCTTTAAACGAAAATTATAACCCAGTTTTAAGATCTTTTTTATTTTGCTAACACACCTTCCTTCATTTAAAAAAAAAAAAAAAAAAAAAATCAGCCTTGTTGTTTGCAAGCCTGAGGAAGAGAAACAGAGAGAGAGAGAGAGAGAGAGAGAGAGAGAGAGAGAGATTGATAAATATTTCTATGCATACCTCACTTCCAACGGAAATTATATACGCATGCGCACTTTAAAAATTATATAAGATCATTCGTAAATACATATCTTATATATAAAGAACAGTTTATGTATGTGTGTGTTTGTGCGTGTGTGCGTTCAAGCAGTTCCTCCGCTGGTCCGATTTCAATGATTCATGTCTCATTCAAAAACCCTAGAAACGTAAGACGCAGGGAACGATTTTCGTTAAGCTCAAATTCAGGGTTGCCAGATTATGCGAGGTTAAAAATATATATTATTATATTATACTAGCCATTATCGTTGCTTTCATGGTTCAAGAGGAGTAACTCTTATTTTCCTTTTTTATCCAAAATTGCAGCTAGCTTAAGATTTTATCGGATGGCTAGCTCCTGTGGAGGACTCATAGTTTGGCCATCATCTCAATAGCTAGGAAGGAGTAGATGCGATAGGCATCAATAAACTACAGAAGAACGCAAAATTGATCGCTGCATTTAAGTATTGAATTAATGTCTAAGTTTGCCTTTTAAAAGTTCAACGATAATTCTGATTTCACTTCATTTAAAGATGATTTGCTGTACATAAATCCTTATTTTCCGTACAAACAATTTTTTTCGTGTGTGACAGAACAGGGGACAATCTTATATATAAAGTACAGTGTATGTGTGTGTGTTTGTGCGTGTGTGTGTCCAAGCAACTCCCACGCTCCCTCGGATCCGATTTCAATGCTTCATAGCTCATTCAAAAGCCTTAGAAATGTTAGGTGCAGGGAAAGATTTTCGCTGAGCTCAGATTCAGGGTTGCCAGATAATGTGAGGTTAAAAATATATATTAATATATTATACTAGCCATTATATAATGCTTCTCTAACTCTTCAAATGTTTGTGTTTTCCCATCTTTTCACTATATCAATTTTTTCTTATAAATTGTCTCCTGTTATGTCACCAATGAAATAAAAATAATTGTTTGTCCGGAAAATAAGGAACTAGGTGGCCAGATATAAGGGGTGATATGGTAGCAGGAAATTGTTTGACAGCCATGACTGTGTTCTCCTGGTTGGGTAGCAAGCAGAGTCCCGTTGCCACACATGGGTGTTCCAGCGGCCACTCTCTTGACCCAAGGCAGCACTACCTCCTCAAGACACTTGATGTATGCTTCAGTGTTGAGTCTTAGGCTCTGTGGGAAGATTAATGGAGGCATAACGTCGTCATCTCTAGTGATCACGTGATCACGCCAAACACTATGATGTTGACTGGATATATCATTCAACTCTATCCGAATCCTTTACACTGTCCTCAGACTGACACCCAAATACACTGAAATGTTCGTATTGAATCTTTCAGCATGAATGTCAAGCAGTACAACTTGCCGTTACTAAATTTCTAGCGAAATGAATTGTATGAAGGAGCTCTTTTTCTCTAAGATGGATCCCAACCTGTTCCTACTATACTGTGAAGTTGTGAAAAAAAAACAGACAACACGCATGCGCGAAATTAAATATATAAAATGCTGACAATTTACCCATCGCATCCTGTATGTGTTTTGTAAATAGACGTCTATTTTTTAGTTTTATATTTATAATTTTTTTAACAGTGTCTATTACGTCTGTCACCCTGTGAATCTTAAGAAATCTTTGAAGGGAATATGAAATCTGAAAGAGTTTGAACCTGCGGCCTTCTTGGTACGAGAACCCATCGTGCTTTAGCCAACTCGGCCACAGGGATCGTCACTGCACATCAGGGTTCTATTTACCTTGAAAATGTCTATTTCAAAGACAGATATTTCAAATGCAGGCATTTCAAATGCTCCTATTTCAAAGGCAAGTATTTCAAAGGCAGGTGTTTCAAAGCAGGTATTTCAAAGAGTGTTATTTCAATGGCAGGTATTTCAAAGGCAGGTATTTCAAAGAGAGTTATTTCATAAACAGGTATTTCAAAGTTAGGTATTTCATAGGCAGGTATTTCAAAAGCAGGTGATTCAAAGGTAGGAAACTAAAATTAACGTTTGAAGCAATAAAATGTTGGATAAAAAAAATCTTTAGAAATTGCTTTGTTTACATTTCGGATAGCAAGTCGAGCAAATATAGAGTTTCGAGAAAATAGGAACGAATATGGTGTACATTCAGTAAAAGTATATATATATATATATATATATATATATATATATATATATATATATTTAAGTAAATGCTCTGTTTGTAATAAACAACATTCACTGGCCGGAATATACAAAAAATCTCAAAGAAATTGTGCCCTACGGCACATATCGGACCCGTATCCTACACGGAACCGTCATCCAGCCTCAAGTGCTGTACCATTTAACTACAGATGAAGCGTGTGTTTAGTAAGGTTAAATTACTGTATTTTTCGATTGTGTCGGAGGTAATTGTGATAATTATGCAGCATCCTCCCTCTCTCTCTCTCTCTCTCTTCATATATATATATATATATATATATATATATATATTATTTATTTAAAATATGATTCCAACACGCTACATGTTTCAAAACAAGATCCGAAAACTTCAATATAATTATTAGAATTAAATTGAATTAAAGTACTAAGCTCTGTTCCATCTTCAAGCGAATTTTTTTTATTTGAATAACTTATTTCTGAAATTTACGTGTTTTATAAGCATATTCATTATTAAAATCAAAATTTCTATGGTAACGGCTAGAGCAACTACTCTTGAATCGAGCACTATTTTTTAAAAATAATAACAAAAATACTAAAGAACTTTGGATTATTTAAGTAACGAGTTCTTTCCTATTTTCTATATATTTTTTCACATATATATATATATATATATATATATATATATAGATAGATAGATAGATAGATAGATAGATATACATGTATACATATATATATATATGCCTCTGTGTGTGTGTTTGTGTGTGGATGTGAAGATGAAATTTCTTTTTTAAATTGCAATAAAATTCAGTAAATCATATGCATTTCTTCAAATAGTGCTCACATATTATTTTAGTCTTATGGGATGTGCTAAGAGTGTATCAGTTATCAGAACATTCCCTCAAATGCCCTGCGGATTAAATAGCTGTGTAAAAGTCGAACTCCCCAGCCTCCTCGTATGACAAACAGTCTTGGAGAAGGACTACTCTGAATTCCAATCCATATTCTTGGTGGAAACCGGAAACCATTCCACTTCCATTTCCAAAAGTTATAATAACTCATAAATAATAATGAAACAGCATTGGCGACGAACCGTGATTTCTTACGTCTTGGAGCTACATGGCATTTAAGAAGACCATGACCTTGTGCCAGCTTTGTAATTTAAGCGGATTTAACAATCGATTACTTGCCCAGGTTAACAACCCCTTGTAGGTAATTTATTAGATCAGCTTCTAATATGATCATATAGAACCGATTAGACATTGTGACAAGAGTTATACTGACAACAAGGATGACTGCATTTAGAAGATAGTCATACACACAGAAAAAAAGGAAGGAAATATAAATCTACGATAACCACGAGGTGTGCATAAATTTGGACGAAGAATAACTCTTGTTAAAGAAAAAAAATGATCAGGTGCAAAATTAGAGGAGTTTCTATCCTGGCTGGAAGAAATCGGATGTCTAACCAGACTGATACAGTAAGACAGTGTGTGTTATATATATATATATATATATATATATATATATATATTATTCTATATATATATATATTAAATATTATTCTATCTTTAACATTAAATCTATGGTGTGTGTATGTCACCACGAAATGTATCTTTAATGTATTAGACATCCGACAACATCATCAGACAAACTCTGTCATACTCGATACGGTGGATTAATGGATAGCAGCTCAGATTGGGGAAACTGAGAGCCGAGTTCGAACTCCATTCAAATCCATTACATTCACTTACGTGCTAATAGACTTGAATCCTTCTTCTCCCCACGGCTATAGGTAAATAGCAGGACAGATTAAATCTTTGTCGCCATATTTATTACAACGTTTCGGCCGCTGTGCGCTCCGGCCTTTTTCAGTTGGTTAGAATGTTAAACTGAACCTTTATTTCGCTCACTGGGGTCCACTGTTGTTTATTCCACGTGCTATGTTTATTAGACATGGCACGTGGAACTGAAAATAAAGTGTTAAATTCGACATTCGAACCATCTAAAGAAGGCCGAAAACGGCCGAAAGTGTTAAGTTCGGACAATAGTCGAATAATGTAAATTAATACATAATACCTCATCTCAAAATATAGAAGGCCTGAAAGGCCAAAACGTTGTGATAAATATATACAAAGATGAGGAAACGAATAATGTAAATAACATAATAATTTCCATATGGATGCAACGGCCGAAACGTTGTAATAAATATGACAATAAAGTCCGAATAGTCCGAATAATTAAACATAATATAATACCTCATCTCAGAAATATAGACAGATACTGAAAGGCCGAAACGTTGTAATAAATATGATGACAATGAGGACAATAGTCCGAAAATTGTGAAATAAATATCTCAAATATGGCAATACAAAGAAACGTGAGGACAAAGATAGTCAATAGTTCGAATAATGTAAATAGTGTACATAATACCTCA
>CAHIKZ030000105.1:1132500-1140000 GCA_903632075.3 Acanthosepion pharaonis | reverse complement strand
ATTTACCTTACCTCCCCGCGAGGCAGGATATGGCACAAGGCCGTTTTTAATGCGAGGTCAAACAGAGCCCGTTGACTCGGGCAAAAACTGTCTACCACCCTAGACGAGAGTCTGCCCTTCGGTATAGCCTCGTCTGGGTTCCTCTCTGCTGGAAGGCAGATAGTTGGACAAGCACAGCTGGAGACGAATCTCCAACTAATAGCCGAAGCAAGGATATTTGCCAAACGCCCCACGCGGTCAGGATGTGACACAAGGCCGTTTTTAATGCGAGGTCATCCAGAGCCCGTTTGCTCAGGCAAATATTCCCTACCCCCTAAAAAACGAGGTCTGCCCTTCGGTATCCTCGTCTGGGTTCCTCCCTGCCGACTCTGACCTTCAGCATAGCCTCGTCTGGGGGTTCCTCTCCGCCGAAAGCAGAGTTTAGTTCGACCAGCATGGAGGCGGAATCTCAACCGTTTTTGCTGAAACAGGCCCCCAGACTCGGGCAAAACAGTCTACCACCCTATATAGCTACTGATATTCAGCCACATAGCGATAGTGTGTGGGACATTTCATTCAACACCTCTTGCGGTTCAAAACGCAGAATAGTTGAACTGGGCACAGGCAAACCCATGTACTCCTAGTGTGATGAAAAATATATAAATATATAATTAGTAAACGAATCCACCATTCCCGGAGACGTTAGCAGGATATGGCTGTAAACATTAGAAGGAACCAGAAACACAATGCGACCTGAACAGAAAAAACTGTCTACCACCCTGATAAACTTCTATAGCCTCGTCTGGGTTCCTCTCTGCCGGAAGGCAGATAGTTAATTCAAAACAGTGGAGACGAATCTCATAATAGCCGAGGTTATTGAACCGGATGATAGACGAACTTTTTAATATATATAAACATATATATATATATATATATATATATATTATAATTATTTTTTTAAAATATGATTCCTTCTGGGTTCCTCTCATGGAAGGCAGTTCTCACCAGTTTCAAAAACGTTTCCAAATTTTTGCCGAAGGATGAAACAGGGCTTTTACTTAAATTCAGTTCAATTTTAATAATTATATCGAGGGTTTCGGCTCTCGTTTTTGAAACAGGAGAACTCTTATACGCGGGTCGGATATTTTTTTAAAAATGATTCTAATTTAAACTCTACTTCTGTGCTGGAAGGCAGATAGTTTTTAAAAATAAAAACAAAATACTAAAGAACTCCGGATTATTTTGCCTACCGCCCCACTTTCCTCAGATTTTCACAAGGCCGATTTAACTGTGGTACACACACACACACACACACACACACAAAAATTCCCCGATATATATATATGGGGTCGGATTTCTGTCCGTTTAATTTCTAGTTGTTTAGAGTCTGCCTTTCGGTACGAAGTCGTCTGGGTTCTTCTTCTCTTTTATTGTTTTTCTTTCTCCTTTGTTTTTTTTCGAATTTTTTTTTAATTGCCGAAGGATTAGATGTTGGTAGACCGTTATATTTTGCAGTTTACTGGCACAAGGCCGAATTATATATATATATATACGTATCATGCATGTCCCGAGACCCCGTATAAAATGGGGTCGGATAGTCCTACCATTATTTGAAGTCATTTTTTTTATAATGTTTATCTGGGTTCCTTTCATGGAAGGCATAAAAAAAACCAACAAAATGGAGACGAATCTCCAACTAATTGCCGAAGCAAGGATTTTGCCCAACCACTTCGCGGTCAGATGTGACACAAGGCCGAATTTAACGTGGTTACGCATCCGAGCCCCCACTTTGCTCGAAAATATTCCCCCGAAAACCCGGAAAACGAGGTTGGGTATCTGTAAAAGATTCTGACCTTCGGCAACCTCGTCGCTCCACTTCCTCTCCGCCCGAAGTTAGAGGTTCGACCAGGCATATATGGAGTTCTGTCTCTAACTAATTGTTGAAGGAAGTCCCCAGGATATATCCTGTACCCCTAAATTTCTCTGACATTCAGTCTACATAGTAAATAAGTTGTGGGAATTTCATTACAAAACAGATTGCGGTTCAAATACATGGGGATCTAACTGGTATGTATAAACCCATAAAAAGTGTCGATGAAAATATATAAATATATAATTAGTAAATTATTCCACAAAATTCTCCGAGACGTTAGAAGGTAGGGTTCGTCCAAGACGTATTAGAAGGAACCAGAAACACAACCTGAACAGATAAGCTTATAAACTTCTACATTTTCAAAAGTCCATGAAAAGTTACTCCGGATGATAACGAACTTTTATATATTTTGTTATAAATATATATATAATATATATATATATATATATTATAATTATTTTTTTCAAATATGATTCCTTCGTACAGACATATTTCTCAATACACAAAACGTTTGAACATATTTCCTTTAGGATGAAACAGGGCTTTTATTATTTCAAGATATTTTAATATTTATATCGACATTTCTTTTTTTTTTGAAATAGGAAACTCTTATGTAGTGAAGGAATCATATTTAAAAAAAAAAATAATAATTTAAGCTTTATTCTGTAATGGAACACCGTTTTTAAAAATAAAAACAAAATACTAAAGAACTCGGATTATTTGCCTAACGTCTTCATTTAGCTTTCTACATACCTGCACACACATATTCAATATATATATATATCTATTATAAATATATATATATATATATTTATATATATAGATGTTATATATTGTCCGTTTAATTTCTAGTTGTTTATAAATTGATTGAAATTCATATTTTTCTCTTTTATTGTTTTCTTTCTCAAGGTTTTTTTTTTTTCTGTTTTTTTTTCAGTTGGTAATTATTCGTTCTCCGTTATATTTTGGATTTACGAACCTTGTTTCCTATATATATATATATATATATATATATATATATATATATATATATATGATATTCAACAGATAAAATGGATCTCTGACAATTATTTTAAGACATTTTTTTTAATAAGTTCTTTTTCATAACCATAAAAAAACTTTAAAAATGTCTTAAAAATAATTGTCAGCTTTGTTATTTTTCATAATGTGACGTCATTTGTTTCTCTGGTTACGCATCGAGCAGATATTTATGTAGAAAATCATGGAAAGTTTTAAAAACTGTAAAATCGACCTTGCTAACCAAACGCTCCATGTGTAAAATTTAGAACGTCAGGCTTATATGTTTGTTCTGTATTTATACATATGTTCGAATCATTTTTGGAGGATGCATATTTTCTGAAAATATTTTCGAATATTTCATCACAATAAATGTTGTTTAATAGTTTTATCCAAAAACAGAGATTTACTTAAATACATTTTTAAAGTCATAAACATAAAATATATATATATATATATATATATATATATATATAAATATATATATATATAATTTTTAATTTTATAATATTTTTATTGACGGACATATATATATATATATATATTATATTGAAGCAATTTCAAATATGAAAAAATACTTGGAATTTAAGAACTGTTCGATTTTTGTTGAAAATAATAAATATATATATATTATTCCTATATGTATATTTTCTCATAATTTTTTTACACACACAGACATATTTGGTCTATATATATATATATATATTGAATAATAAATATATATATATATATATATATATATATATATATATATTATTTTTAAGACATTTTATATTTATACATTCTTTTTATAGATACAAAATATTTAAGTAAATGCTCTTTTTATAATAAACAGTATTAAACAACATTTACCGGCCTAAATATCCGAGAAATTTTCACAGAAAATATTCTTCCTTCGACAGGATTCGAACCTGTATCTTATACGGAACCGTCATTTTATATATATATATATATATATATATATATATATATATAGTGATATATATATATATATATATATATATATATATATATATATATATATATATATATATATATATATATATACCCACGCAATAATGTAAGCGCTAGTGATCGCATGTAATGACATTTTAAAAACATTAATGCGGTCCTAAAATTTATATACGCATGCGCACACGCAAGCATTCTATTGTCTGCCGGGAATACTCGAATTATGTCCCCTTATTATTAAGTTAACCGATTCTGCCCATTATGCGCATGTCTGCGTCCTTAAGACTCAAGTTTCAATTAATGAAGAAATATTCCCTAATTTTCCAAACAATAATCAAATCATGCCAGCCCGCGAAAATCGTCTGTTGTTTTTTTGGTTTCCCGATGAAAATTCCCGATTCAAATTACGCTTTTTACGGGACATTAGGAAGTGTTTTCCGCATATTTCTTTGTTTTTGTTCTATTTGCTTCTGTTTCCTTGCAAACATATAAGCAGAAGTTTCTCTCACAAACAAATCATTTTTCTTCTTTTTATGTGCCGTGTCCCTTCAGGACGTAAGCGATCATGGCTCTCCACTTCCCCCTATCCCTTGTGGCTCTCAATAAGTTTTGTCCGTCTGCTACTTCCCCCAGGCCACGTTCTGTCATCCACTTGCTTAAGACCGCTAGGTATGTCATGCGTTGCTTTCCCATGTGTCTCTTTCCTCGACCTGTGAGTATCAGATTTTCCAAGCCCTTCTTTCTCATTATGTGTCTCAGAAATTTCAGCTGCTTCTTCCTTATTTTAAGTATAAGCTTCCTCCTTGCTTGCATCCTCTCCAAAACCTCATCGTTGCTCACGCGCTTCGTCCATGTTATCCTCAGCATCCTTCTGTAGAAGCATACCTCTGTGGCCTGGAGTCTCTTCTTAATCATTGAGGAGACCGCCCAACATTCGCTTGTCGTAAAGGAGGACAGATATCACGTAGCAACTAAGTACTCTTTTCTTTTGTTACCAATGAAATCCTTCTGTTTCGTAATACTCTGCCTAGCTTTTGGAATGCGTCTTTGGTCATCCCAATACGTCTTCGGATCTCAGCGTCACACTGACGGTCCTCTGTCAGAACTCTTTCCAGATCGTTCCCTTATCTCTCATCGTTGCTCACACGCTCGGTCCATAATATCTTTAGCATCCTTCTGTAGAACCACATCTCCATCGCCTCGAATGTCTTCTTCATCTTTGAGGAGACCGTCCAGAACTTGCAGCCGTAAAGGAAGACAGATATCCCGTAGCAGCTAAGTACACTTTTCTGTGTTACCAACTAAATCCTCCTGTCTCGTAATACTCTGCTTAACTTTTGAAATGTTCCTTTGGTCATCCCAATACGTCTTCGGATCTCAGCGTCGCACTTACTGTTCTCTGTCAAAACACTTCCCAGATATTTAAACTTCTGAATCTGACTGATTTTAGTATCCCCGACCCGTAAATCGCATTTTGGGCTCATCGTTTTACTGATGACCATGCATTCTGTCTTCTTGTAGTTCGTGCTTAGTCCCTTCTTCTTGCTCTCTTTCGCTACATTCTTTAGAAGGTTTTGTAATTTCTTTTTCCGTGTCTGCTATCAGCACTGCGTCATCTGCGTATCTTATGTTGGTAAGATCGTGGCTGCCAATATTGAATCCTGGTAGGATTTCTTGTTCTCTCAGAATAGCCTTGCTGTACATTTGAATTAGCCTCAATTATTAAATGTAGAATCATTTGGGGTTTACGATCATTTTTACCAATCGCTGCCTGGAGCTGGAATTTAAAAAGAAAAAGCCACAGCGTGCTCATTATATGTGACCTTGTGTCAACAATGAAACCAAGTTGTCGTGCAGTTCACGATTGTTTCGAGTTCGATCCTAGACAAGCCGTCTTTATTTGTGACATTGTATCAGAAAAAAAAAGTTTTTTACATGCAAATTTGATTGGGAAGCAAGAAGCCGCAAGATAGTTCCACACGCAAGAAGTTTGATAGAAGAGACTGTTAGCATAGAATTTACGGTTGCATCTTGCCATTTCAACTTCAAAATGATGAGACCTAACTGCCAATTTAGTACTGCTCTTAAATTCATAAAGTCTAGGTACTATAAAGACAAATTAACCAGAGTAATTACCATGAAAGTATTTATAGAGAAGACACAGTGAAGTTTGATCTTCAAAAATTTAAATACAATGCCAACCATTACCTTCTATCTTCTTAATCCCTGTTCTTTTATTGTCCTTTCCCCGTAATAATGTCTACTTTTTCTCATATATTCTCAGTAGACTCTTGCACCTTAGTGGCTTTATTGTCTTGCTTGGTGTGAAATGATTACAAGAAAATGGGACGTCTATTCTAAACGTGGGTATCCAATAAATAAGCCGGAAGAGTGTTCCACACGGGTGAAAAAAGAAGCTGTTAGCATAGAACCTGCGGTTACAACGGGCAATTTCAACAGTAAACTGATAAGACCGTGCCGCCAATCAAGTACTGCGCTTAAATTTTTGGTACCAAAGAGGAAAGCTCATCACAACAATTACCATGAAAGCATTTATAGAAAAGGACACAAGGAAGCTACGTTACGGCAATGGGAAAGTCACTGAAGGCGAGATGCCAGGTTATGACCAATAAAATTGCAGATTCTTTCGATTTTATCACGAATCTATGTATAGCAGGAGTACCAGTTCTGTTATAACTCGCTCTGTTTCCACTAAGACTAAATACCTTACCTTGGCCAGGGATCGAACTTAACAATTATTGTCTCATCAAATATTTGAGTTCTTTTTTTAAGAACGACTCCAAATAATTCAAGAAATATAAAATCGGGAAACAGAGATGAAGCATTGAACCATATAATAAACGAGTATAGTTTTTTTTTTTGAACCACAGTAGAAGTGGTGTTTCTTGAGCAAGATAGCCTGAGGAGTCCAAGGCCGATTTTGAGTTCAAAATTGCCTCCCCATAGACCGGTGGCAATCCCAGGCTATCGAACCCAGTCTGTTCTGATATTTACCCTTTACTGAGGGTGGGGAGGGAGAAAGAAGAGGATTCATACCTTTCTCAGGGGTATTAGCACGTAAGTGAATGTAATGGATTCGACTGGAATTCGAACTTGGCTCTCCGATTCCTCAATCCGAGCCGCTATCCGCTAGTTAATTAGACCAGAATAAATCTAATATTAGGCGGGAAAGGTGATCCCCAGTGCAAGGGACTTCATTTTAGCCACTATGGCATTTTTTTTTTTTTACTTACAAAATGTTCATCCAATAAATGGCTCTAGACTCATTCAAGATATAGGGTGGGTTACGGAATAAGATTTTATGGACATCAGTTGAAACGATCACGAATCCCGTGATCCCTTTCGGGTCGGCGGGACACCGGATCTACGGGAACTATAGGAGCGGTGGCATTTCCTGGGTAGGACAGCCTGACGGATCCTAACCTATTCAGGACGGTCTGAATTAAGTGTTTTTCTCCCCCTTGGGACTAGTTGCCAACCAAGGCTGTATGGCCCAATCTATCCTGCTATTTAACCATAGGTGGGTGGAAGAAAAGATGAATTCATAGCCTTCCAAAGAAGTAAATAAAGATTATGAGATAGATAGATAGATAGATAGATGAATAATGAACAGACTAGAATAGATAGATAGATAGATAGATAGATAGATAGATAGATAA
>CAHIKZ030000105.1:1117500-1127500 GCA_903632075.3 Acanthosepion pharaonis | reverse complement strand
TTTCTTCTTTATCTGCTGATTTTAACGTGGCTTGACATACTACATTATTCTGTAAGCAATTGCTGTTTAAAGGACAATCGTTCTTCTCTGCTGTTACACGTGAGTCTGATTTGAGCGATTGCTTTGTTGGTTGTTTTCCTGTTGTATTCTTTTTATTATTTGTGTCATGTTTTCGATGCATCTGTAGCTGCGTTTTTTGTTGAACAGCTGGAAGTTGCTCGATAAGGGTAAGTGTTTTTGTAGGAGTTTAATGAATATTTTCCTACATTAGTTTTTCGGTTTTTGTCGTGAGGTTGAACCATATAATGTTACTTTTTCTGTTGAAAATATGATGTTTCTTTTCTGTTGTGTGGTGTGTGTGTGTGTTGCCGAAAATCTACCAATTAATAAAAAGTTAACAAACAATACTATGACAGAACCAGAAAACTGCATCCAGATCCACAATTATTTCCATCCAATAGACCCTAGAATAATCTTAAACATAAGCGTTACCGCCCAACGCAAATAACCATTAGAATAATCCAATAGGCACACCGCTGATGCATCACTAGCCATCATATATAAATAGTCGAGACAAAAGAAAACTCACATCAACAAATGATGGCGTTTAAGCATGAAACAGACCAGCGCCGCTGGCTGTTGTCATCAAAGTTCATTTTTATATTTACATTTGACGTCTTGGGAAACCATGAAAAACGTAGCACTACAAATGTAGGTATATGTGTATTTATCAATAGATACTTCATAGCTCAGTTGAAATATATTGGGAACCGTTTTGTTAGTGCAATAAATGAAATTAAATAAATATTTATTTGCTTATCGGCGTAGGCACGATATCGCACGCATATACAGTGGCTAATATCTCGTTATTTAATTTATATTCACACTTACACACACACACACACACACACACACACACACACACACACACACACACACATATATATATATATATATATATAAAGTGAATATTGAAGACAACACTCAGAGGCGACAGGCTGTTTCATGCTAGGCGCAATCGTCAAAATATTGAGCATTTTATCCCATAAATATAGCACAGCTTAAAAACTTTCTTTCTTTCTTTTTATTTATATATATATATATATATATATATATATATATATATATATATATAAAAAATATTCCTATGGTTACAGAGAACTCACTTGAGTTCCACCACGGAATATGTGAGCGAGCGGCGCTATATTGAGTCTGATTTGCACTTTGACACCGAGGCACGTTTGGTATGACGTTTGCTTGACAACATACCTATCAGGGTTTCAATTCTCGGTAGTGGATGCGCACTGCTTATGAGTCCTAAATATAGGACAAAACGGCCGTCCAGAGCTTTTTGCATTCTGTTGAGGTTACTATCAGACTCGATGAATTAAATATATATATATTAATTCTTATTCACACTTATGCATACTCACACGCATATATATGTGCCATTTTGGGTAGTTTTCAAAAGTATGTGTTAGTATAAAAATTGTAAAGTAAATGTTTGTATTTTAAATGTAATCCATTTATTGTTCGCTTCTCTCATGATGTTTTTACTACGTTTTTTCGTTATGACATTAACAAATCTGGAGATATCATTGTTGATATATATATATATATATATATATATATATATATATATATATATATATATACATACATATATATATATATATATATATATATATAATAAATATACATATACCTACGTTTGCAGTGCACTACAAACGTAGGTATATATGTTCTTAATAATTACTTCTTTAACTACATTGAGGACTCTTTTGTTTGCCCCGTGAATTAAATAAAATAAATATTTATCTGCTTATCTGGTGTATGCACGCTCTCGCACGAAAGTTAATATCCCGTTATTTAATTTAGATTCACAGTTATTATATATATATATATATATATATATATATATATATATATATATATATATATATATATGTGTATGTGTGTGTGTGTATATTTATATATATATATATGTGTGTGTGTCTGTGTCTGTGTATATTATATATATATATATATATATGTGTGTGTGTGTCTGTGTATATATATATATATATATATATATATATATATATATATATATAATTATGAACCTCAAGAGACAGGTAAACCTACCTAGGTTTCGCTTACGCGGATCGTCAGGGTAGGTGAAACCTAGGTTGATTTGCCTGGCTCTTTAGATTCATAGTTAGATTTGCTCTACTTAGTGTATTGAGTACTTCCATAGTTACTTTTGCTTTACTCGTTTTAGAGGTTTTTTTCTTTGGACTCTGAGCTTGGATTCTGGACGATTGTTTTCGCCTCGATTACACGTTCTTAGTTCTTTCTTTTTCATCCCTTATTTTTCCTTGGGTATTGGTTTGTTCAATTACAAGCCAAAATACCTAAGGTTTTTCTAAACGAGTATAACTATATATATATATATATATATATATATATATATATATATATATATATAGAGAGAGAGAGAGAGAGAGGTGAGGAGAGATAGAAAAAATTAAAATAAAAACGAAGATGAATACATAGATAGCAAGGAACGAACAGAGAAAGACAGTAAAATTGATGACCTTGATCTATCTTTAGTGATTCTGGTTTCGAATTTTTCTTATTGAAAAATGCAATGAACCTGATTTTGTTCCGGACAAAGAAAACTGAAAGTTCTGTTCATTTGGGCAGTATGTTCCTTCCTCTTCCAAATTGTGACATTACTTACCGACCAAGCGAACAAATGAGCTGTTATTGAGTTACGAATGACGTCTGCCTTTTCAGTGGCAGACAATCCATTTGCACACTCTGCGTGTTCCCCAAAGCAGTCCTCCCTAGACAGCAACACATTAGACCGTAAACTGGTGACGTGGCTCTGACTCCACATGTCGCTCGAGTTCTTCGAGGCATGGGGATGTAAATTCTCATTTCTACCCTCTGTCGATGTTCCAGCATTGTCGTGCAGAATCCGACGGTGATTGAAAGCAGGTTTTAGATTTTGCTGACGGAGTGAATATTGTTGGTCACTGAGTCGTGTATTGTTTCCTCTCGTCCCGATAGGAAAAGATTAGCTTAATCCTGTAAATGTCTAAATGGAAAAGAAGACAAAAAATGAAAAAAGCATTTCGAGGATTTTCAACAGCAACAACTACTAAAACTTTGGCTATTCTCTTTACATCTGCAACATTCCTGGGTATGACTGCAGTGGCCCGTGGCTGTAATGTTGTTGAGTAGACGTAGAAGAAACACATGTGGGTTCAGATTTTCCTGATAGCTGGTCCAACTACATGAGAAAGTTTGGACTATTAATTAAGTCCAAAGAATGCAAAGAAAACAAACAAAACACAAGACCGATAATATATATATATACAAATATATATATTAATAACAGGTTACATAGAAACAGTTACAAAAGGACAAAGTGTGTGTGAATATTATATATGTGCGTTTGTGTTTATGTCTATTGTGCTTAGCGTGTTCCCAGCATTTTGGGAAACGCTATCTCTGGTGAGCGTTCACATTTTTGAGTTGGTAAGGCTGGAAGCCTGAGGAAAAAGAGAGATTTACCTCAAGGTGTCGGCGCAAAGGCCCGAGGAAAAAAGAGAAATAGGCGAAGGGTCAGCGACTATTTATAGTCAGGGAAGAGAGACCCCTGGTGAAAGGGTTAACGAACTAAAGGAGGAGTTAACTCCGACGAGACCCCTGGTGAAAGGGTTAACGAACTAAAGGAGAAGTTAACTCCGACATGACGATAAACTACATCCGGCATTAAGGCTGTTATCGGAAGATCGGAGGATTTGAAAGCATGGAACCACCTCTTAATCGCTGGTGTTCCCAGGTCCACCCTGGGTTAGTAACACCTGTTAGGTAAACTCTCAGACCATGCATGTGGATTTTAGAGTCCTTTCTTAAGAGAGGAAGGTAGCCAGGAATCGAGAAATCAGAGCAAGTGATTGACAAGTTAATACTAGTCTCGCAGAGAGCTTGTATACCAGGATACTTTTCAAAGAGGAATGGTTCCACACTGCAGACGTTCGTACGAATGCCACGGATTTTGGAAAAGGAAATGCTAAATGGTTTAGGAGATTTTTGAGCTGGTTTAGGTTTATTTTTTGATTGTTTAAGGTCACTTAAAATTCCATAGGTAATAAGTTTTATTTCATGAGAGCTCTAAAAAAGCAGCACTCAGTCTTCAAGGCCTACAAACGAAAGCATTAACTATGGATTTTAATTGTTTGATATTCTTTAATTCATAATAATTTTGGTCTGTCTTTAGAAATAGAAGGCTCCCTGGATCTATATCCTCCTGGAAATGTCATGCGGATTACCATATTGTATCATACATATATATATATATATATATATATATATATATATATATATATATATATATATATATAGTGCTGTTCGATAAAAGTGACTCACCTGATTTTTTTTACTAAAAATATTTTTTGTCTATTGTTTTTGGGGTTAAAATAATTTTCAATCTTACTAATATAAAGATCCCTTCTCGACCACCTAGGAAAAAAGTTTACTCACCCTAAGGTATTCTATTGATAATTATAAATTTGGATATAAATGAGATTTAGGGAAAAACTCTATGCAAAAAAAGTGACTCACTTATTTCCTGCAACTATTAATCAATAGAAACATAACCGAACAGCTTTAAATAAAGAATAATAGATATAATTTATTTATAATAGGTAATATAGTTCGAAATATTTAATAATCTATGGGTCCTCCTTTATTTTGAATAACCTTTTCAACCCTTTTTGGCATTGACTTGATTAGGTTCTGGCAAATCTCATCTCCAAGCATTGAATTCCATTCGAATATGAAATTCACAATCAAATCCTCTTTGTTGCAAAACTGCTTTCTCGAGAGCCTGTACTTTATAATGCTCCATAAATTTTCTATGGGGTTGAGGTTAGGAGATTGGGGCGGCCATGTCATAATACTCACCTGCTTCTCATCAAATATTCTTTCATCAATTTTGATTTGTAACAGGGAGTGTTATCCTGCATAAAAATGAGCTTGGTGGGGTTGATTTTCACTCTTTCAGTAGAAGGGAGCAGACAAGACTCTAAAATTCTCTTGTACTGCTCGCTCCTGAGGGTCTTTTCAATAGGTTTTAAGAAACCAGTTCCATGAAAAGAAAAGCATCCCCAGAACATTATACTGAACGGATGCTTGACAGTACTTACTGCTAAATTCAAAGAGCTTTCAAAGCTGCTTCTTCGGATTTTAGATCGCTTATCCTTTGAATTTAGCTCAACTTTCGTTTCATCGGAGAAGAGAACATTTAGTAAAAAAATCAGGTGAGTCACTTTTATCGAACAGCACTGTATAGGATTCGTACAAATACAAAATGTGTCACTTGGCTGATTGATGTTATATTCAGCACTTCTACTCCAGAATTTCGTAGACGAACCTTTGTATAATCATTCGGTCTACTCGTCAGAAGATATCAGCAATTGTATTTTGAATTTCTTATTTTCGTTATTTTTCTATGAAGTTAAAATATAATAATTCATGGTTTTTTTTTATTGGTGTGAGGTTGACTTTTTCTTCTTCGTTGTGTGACTGTATGTGTGTATGTGCGTGTCCGTCTGCGTATGTGCACATATGTGCTATGTCGGGGTAATTTTCTGTTTTTTTGGAGGGGGGAATTTTCTTATACTCTCTCATTATTCTTTTTCGTTATTTTCTCTATCTTTCCGCTTTGAGTGTCAAAAGATAATGTGACAGTGTTATTTCCGGTGTCGCAGACATGACTCTGTCAGACATATTTTTCTTGAATATTTTAAGGTTTTTTCATATTTTTCTTGAATATTTTGAGATTTTTCATATTTTTCTTGAATATTTTGAGGTTTTTCTATTTTTCGAAAATATAGGTGCATTCTGAATTTTTTGTTTGTATAATTATTTCATGTTTAAATAATTAATAATTATTTTTACTTCATGCTTACATGCCAAATAGATACCGGGCGTAACAGCAAAATTGTCCAAATGGTGCAACAACAAAATTGTTGAATTGTTACATTAAAGTTTAAACCGCTGTATCTTAGAAATGATTAAAGATATATTACTGGAATTCTCCGAGGCTTTTATAACAGTATTGTGCAATAAGAATGTATAATTACTGTCCAAGCTGAACAGAAGAATGGTGATGAAATCGATCATAAACTAAAATGACATATTTATCATTAATTAATCATACCTAAGGATCAAAAGTTCATATATATATATATATATATATATATATATATATATATATATATATATATATGTGTGTGTGTGTGTGTGTGTGTGTGTGTGTGTGTGTGTGTTCCAGGATCATTTTCCAACGTATTCAAAATGATTTTCGCCTCATAATCTTCTAACGTTCTGTACTGGAGTAACACGTTGCCTCAGAGTTCATTTTCATTTTCAAGACTTTTTTTGACTGCTCTTAGAACTGTCATAGCTGAAACTTCTCTCTCACGTGCCAAACGTTTTATGGATTGAGTTGGATCTTTTCTAATTGATCTCTTTAGCTCTAAGCTGAAATGATGACCCCTCTCTTCCTGTTGTGACCTCCTGATCCAGTTTTCCTCTCTACTGTTGCCGCTTTTTGAAACTTATTCACCGTTCTCTTCATGGTTCTTGAATGGACTTTGAGAATGGAAGCCAGAGTATGAATTTTGGTACCATTACTGAAGGTTTGAATGATGTTTTTTGTCTCTCACTATTGCTCGGTTGGGCAGACAAGGTGAGGTTGACACAAATCGATTTTAACATATTCTTTTTCTAGCTGAATAACTCAAAGGTCTTTTTTTTCAGTGAATCTTACGACAAATGGCGTCAAGATGGCTAAACGTCTTATCTGAAAACCCGGAAAAGTCAACTCAATAATTTTCTCTTTTTTTTTTTTTTTTTTTTTTTTAGATATTAAACATTTTGTGGGATGGACAATTATCCCATGATTTGGACAATTTTGCTGTTACACCCGGTCTATGATAAAAATATAGTTTGAAGGTATATGATATAAATAGGGTATATAAGGTTTATGTGTTTATATACTCAGTATCTAGGACAGAGCGTATGTAAATAATAATAATAATAATAATAATAATAATGATAATAATAATATACACAGACATGACAGAATTGAATAGACGCTCACAGAAACCGTTTATTTTATTAAACAAGTAATTTATACAAATGAAGTAATTAAAAATGGTCATAAATTTAATAACTAATACTTGATTGACATCCCTTTTGCTTTTTTTAATGCAAGGACCCTTCTAGGCTTGCTAGCAATGAGTTCACGAATTTGACGCAATAATCCTAAAAGTTTGGACTTAAAAGATGACTTCCTGTTCTTTTTGCAGAGTTTTCGATCTAATATGCCCCAAAGGTGTTCAATAGGGTTTATATCCGGGGACTGACTTGGCCATGGAAGTTTATTGATCCCATTTTGTCTCAACCAATGTTGCGTTGCTTGAGCAGTGTGACATGGAGCTCCATCTTCCATAAATAGAGAGTCAATTTTGCTCATTCTACTACTTGAGAATATTGGAAAGAGCCCTTTCTTTAATATAGAAATATATTTGGTTGAATTAATGTTTCCTTTACACTCCACAAGCTCTGAGTGACCATCACTCCAAATTGCACCCTATACTATTACTGAAAGGCCCCCATGTTTCACCTTTGGCTGCAGTCTTTTTAAATCAAACTCTTGACTACAGAGTCTCCATACCCATACTCTTCCACTGTCAGAAAATAATGCGAATCTTGACTCATCAGAGAAAATGAGAGTGGTCCAAAAGGTCACAGGTCTCTCCACAATCTCATGAGCCCAATCCTTTCTGCGTTTCATATTGGCTGGACGGAGAAGTGGTTTCCTTCTCGCAGCTCTGCCATAGTAGCTCAGCTTGTGAAGATACCTGACAGCTGTTCTGGGACTGACATCAACTTGTGTTGCTAGGTCAGAGGTCTTGCAACGTGGATCCTGTTCAACATTTCTTTCGACAAGACGCATGGTTCTTTCAGAGGGCCCAGGGCGGCCTGGATGAGGTTTTGTGCACTTCTTGCCCTCTCTGGTGAATTGTACGATCACTCTATTAACAGTAAAAAGTGGTATTGAAAGAATTTCAGATATTTTTCTTTGACTCAGACCACCTTCATGTTGGCCCACGATACGTCCTCGCTGAAATTCGGATCGGTCTGATTCTCCTTTGGTTCGTGGCATATTCCAGTATTGTTATCTGCAATTTTAATCAAATAATCTAAGTCAATTTATCTTGGTTATTAAAAAAAAAATCAGAAATAAAATTTATCTTGGTGTCTATTCAATTCTGTCATGTCTGTGTATATGTATATAAAAGTTTAATACAATTAAATATAATTTGTAATTTAGCAGATTGATGTCATATGCAGTTACCTCTGCACATCACTCTAGAGGGTATTTTTTTTTTTAGATTAACTTTTGTAATTGTTCAATGTGCTCTTCAGGAGGATTCAGTTGAAATTAATGTTTTTTTCCTGACTCGGAAACTGTACTGACTTTATTGGTGCGTGTTTAGATATTTTTTTTAAATCAAACGTAAAATATTTAATATAACACAGGTGATTGATTTAACAATATATATCTATATAATAACAATATATATCTTTATAATGAGAATATATATCTATATAATAACAATATATATCTATAAAATGAGAATATATATCTATATAATAACAATATGTATCTATATAATGAGAATATATATATCTATATAATAACAATATGTATCTATATAATGAGAATATATATCTATATAATAACTATATGTATCTATATAATAACAATATATATCTATATAATGACAAAATATATCTATATAATAACAATATGTATCTATATAAACAATATATATCTATATAATGGCAATATATATTTATATAATGTCAATATATATTTATATAATAACAATATGTATCTATGTAATAAGAATATATATCTATATAATGGCAATATATATCTATATAATGAGAATATATATCTATATAATAACAATATATATCTATATAATGACAATATATATCTATATAATAACAATATATATCTATATAATGACAATATATATTAATATAATGACAATATATATCTATATAATAACAATATGTATCTATGTAATAACAATATATATCTATATAATGAGAATATATATCTATAATAACAATATATATCTATATAATGAGAATATATATCTATATAATAACAATATGTATCTATATAATAACAATATATATCTATATAATGACTATATATTTTACATAATGACAATATATATCTATATAATAACAATATATATCTATATAATAACAATATGTATATATAATAACAATATATATCTATATAATAACAATATACCTATATAATAACAATATGTATCTATATAATGACAATATATATTTATATAATGAAAATATATATCTATATAATAACAATATGTATCTATATAATAACAATATGTATCTATATAATAACAATATATATATATAATGAGAATATATATCTATATAATAACAATATATATCTATATAATAACAATATATATCTTTATAATGAAAATATATATCTATATAATGACAATATATATCTATATAATATTCATAATGTTGTCCAATGCATCATTTCAACTTAGAGCTAAATACATTCTTACTTATTCAAAGTAGAGTGTTCTAAAAACGTCGGAGAATTCCAGTAAGATATCTTTAACCATTTCTAACAATTGGACAGTTTTGTTGATAAAATATATTTTAAGGTATTCTATATGTTAAATGGCCAAGCGTCCAAGTATAAACACTAAACAGACTGTTTCCACTCGATCTTGACCTCAGTGTCCACTTTTAAATATATATATATATATATATATATATATATATATATATATATATATATATATATATATATATATCTTTTTTACTGCGAAAAAAGAAAATAAGATAAGCAAGAAAGAAAGAAATACATGAT
>CAHIKZ030000105.1:1097500-1112500 GCA_903632075.3 Acanthosepion pharaonis | reverse complement strand
TTATAAATCATTATTTAATATCCATATAGAACCTTTATAAATCATTAATTAATACCCACATAGAACCTTTATAAATCACTATTTAATACCCATACAGAAACTTTATGAATCATTATTTAATCGTCATATAGGACCTTTATAAATCATTATTTAATCGCCATATAGAACCTTTATAAATCACTATTTAATCACCATATAGAAACTTTATCAATCGACATTTAATCGTCATATAGAACTTTTATAAATCATTATTTAATATCCATATAGAACCGTTATAAATCATTATCTAATCGCCATATAGAATCTTTATAAATCATTGTATAATATCTTATATAGAACCTTTATAAATCACTATTTAATCATCATATAGAACCTTTATGAATCACCATTTAATCGCCATATAGAACCTTTATAAATCATTATTTAATCGCCATGTAGCACCTTTACAAATCGCCATTTAATCACTATATAGAACCTTATAAATCACTATTTAATATCCATATAGAACCTTTATTAATTATGTAATCGCCATGTAGAACCTTTATAAATTGCCATCTGTTCATCATAAAGAGCTTTTATATGCCTGTCATCAGCATGGTTGATGCTAATTTCCAGGCAAGGAACTATTTGGTCTTTCATGGTCTCACGTTCACCGCTGACATGAAATGGAATGATCATACTGACTCAATTGATGGATCCATTGAATATTACTGCCATATCATCTCTCGTCATCCTGTTATGTATCTTGAGATTCTTGACAAAATCCAAAGTTGGGCATATAATGTAATCGATCCTGACCTGGCATCTCGACTTTCTCAACGATGTCACGTGGCTTCCCTCTGTCTTTTCTACACATATTTTCATGGCAATTGTTCTGATGCTCTTTCCTCCATTGTGCCTCGATAGTATAAATCTTAGTGTGCTACTCGATTGGCAGATAGGTCTCTCCGTTGTACTGTTAAACTAGATAGATGGGAACGTGTATCCTATTTTAATAGTATTTTATCTCTCGCAATTCTCGTCTTCGGGAGTCACCTCCGATTTCTTGTTTCTCTGCCACCTACAAACTCCAAAAATTTAAATGCAAGGCCAATCGCTATAGTATGTCTTCTTGGATCCTGTTCTTTTATTGTCCTTTTTCCTTACAAGTCTTCTCATTCTCTTTCACTTCCAGTAACCCCTGCAAGGATGTGAGCCCAGCTGAACTTAGGTAATACTTGCACAAGACAAACGGATAACAGGAAATTATATAAACACTCAAGTTATACAAGAAGGAAAATACCTCAGACCCTTTTAAGGAGAAAATTGAACATTTGATAAAAGTCCCAAAACCAGCTGCCTTCAGTTCAGCCAATGTTAATTTAACAGCGTCTTGAAGTGAATATAGCAACAAATTATTTTACACTATTTTACACTATTTACATTGTTCAGACTTTTGTCCCCATCTTTGTTGCCATATTCACGGCGTTTCGGCTATAGTAAGCTCCGGCCTTCTTCAGGATCTGTCCATATTTCTGAGTTGAGGTATTGTAATTATTTACATTGTTTATATTGTTCGGACTGTTGTCCTCATCTTTCTAGCCATATTCACAACATTTCGGCCGTTCTAAGCCCCGGTCTTCTTCAGAATATTAGCATTTCGACCTGAACCCTTTATTTTATCCACCGCGATAGATTGTTCTAGTTCCACGTGCCATCCCTCTTCCGGATGTCTCAGTTATCTCGCTTTAACTCAACTCGCCAAGTTTTTGTTCACCTCTGCATTAGCCAGATATTGAACTATACGGATGCAGGTTCGAATCCTGTCAAAGGACGAATATTTTCTATGAAAATTTCTTGGACATTCAGGCCGGTAAATGTTATTTAATACTGTTTATTATAAACAGAGCATTTACTTAAATACTTGTATCTATAAAAAAAGAACGTTAAACATAAAAAATGTCTTTAATAAATAAATTGTCGGACTTTGTCCATTTCTTTATATATATATATATATATATATATATATGTGTATGTGTATGTATGTGTATGTATGTGTGTGCATACTTATATGAATTACGTTATACCAAGTACGGATGTGTGTTATAAAAATAACCTTACAATATATAGTTGGATACCCGCCTACTAGGGCGGTTAGCCAATCCCTATTGCAAGCGCATTTGTGTTTATTCAACAGCCATTGTGGTTTATACTGCAACTATGCTAAATTTAATTACAGTTAAGAGCGTATTATCTAGCATGATCAACAATTTGAACAGCTTGCTCAAAGTCCTTGTGACTTCGAGGGTTCCGTCTACCCCAGTTTCACTCACAAGACTTTGGTCTAACCGTGGCATGCTTTTCAGGCACTTTGCAAATGTGTCGCACGCTGGGATCGACCCCTGCAGGAAGTCTCTTTTCTGACAAATCGGCCATGGTGAAATTCGAACCTGGGTCTCATTGTCTGAATGCAAACGTTCTAACCACTCGACCACGAGTAATAGATACATCCAAACGTTCAGCAGATGAATGAGCCATTGCTTTTACTTTCAAACTTTGAAATATTTATTTTCAAATCATAATGACTTAAATGTGACAAGAATATGGATCGGAGAGATATTTGTTGATGGACAATTTTTTCCAAACGATAACAACATGATGGAATAGATTTTAGCATCTGTATCTATAAAAGGCAGGATGTGTGTGTGTTTGTGTGTGTGTGTGTGTGTGTGTGTGTGTGTGTGCGTGTGTGCAACGAATGCACGGCCGCAATTTTCGATGGATTTACACCAAAATTTACATACGCATGGTCCAAGTTATCGGGAAGGGCAACACCGACTTTGAATTTCCCAACTCCCATCGATAGTGGAAATATTCGATTTTTCATGCTTCTACGGCAGTTTTCATGTAGTTTGCAGCCATTTTCTACTGGCCAGAGTGAGAGCCTATAGCTGGCTGCCACGAATAGGCAGGAAGATTCTATTGGCCAGCGTGAGAGCCAACAGCTGACTGACACGAATGTTAACTAGCATGCTAGCATGCAAGAAGATCGATAGCTGCATTCGTCACCAGTGAGAAAAATTTAAATCTGCATAGCACTTTACTCCAATTGGCTCATTCGCTTGCTTAAACTCAACGTTGATTCTGATTCCGCAGAACTGGGTTGGGTGTGAAAAATTATTTGTTGTTAACATTCTTTGTTCATTCGGTTTTTCCAGTTACGAGTCCTTTTTTAAAGCTGGTCGTTTTGTGTTCATTTTGTTTAGTTCTTTTTTCGTAACAGATTTAATGTTTAGTATAGAGCTTAGAAAAAATTCGCAGTGTGAGATAGGCAAGAAGTAAGGCATGTAGCAACATCAGCACGGAAAAGGGCGCTCCTTTAAAGGCAAGGAAGGGCAAAAATATTTTAAGTCAGGTGATAGCAATTGCTGTATGAGTCGTACGATTTTTGAATCAAGCACGGGCAACGACGGGCCATGCTGCTAGTTTTCTTCTATGAGCCATGTCGCTTCAGGATATTGACAGTCATGGCTCTCCACATTTTCTTGTCCTTTGTAGCTCTTAATAAATCTTGTCTTTTTGTTATCTCTCCTAAAGTTTTCCCGACATACACTTACTCAAGCTCATTCTACTTCTATGTGCCGTGACTCTTTAGGACTTTGGCGATCATGACTCTCCACATTTTCTTGTCCTTTGTAGCTCTTAATAAATATTGTCTTTTTGTTATTTCACCTAAACCTTGTTTCTCCATAAACTTAAAATCATTCTTCTTCTATGTGCCGTATTGTTTCAGGACATTGGCAGTCATGGTTCTCCACATTTTCTTCTCCTTTGTAGTTCTTAAATCTTTTTTATTATCTCTCCTAAACCCTGCCGTCTCATCCATTTACTGAAGCTCCGTAGGTAGTTTACGTTTTGTTCTCCTCTGTGACTCTTGCTTTCAATCTGTCCTGTGAGTGTCAACTTTTCCAAGCTCTCTTTCCTCGTTATATGCCCTAGAAATTTTATTCTGTCTCTTTCTGATGTTCGTGTTCTTTCAGTTACCATTTTCTTTAAAATTTCGTCATTCCTTATATCAAAGTCATAATATTCTCAGCATCCTTTTGTAGAACCACATCTCTTTTGCTTCAAATCTCTTCATCATCTGTAAGT
The DNA here is from genome assembly GCA_903632075.3 of Acanthosepion pharaonis. Classification (NCBI taxonomy): domain Eukaryota; kingdom Metazoa; phylum Mollusca; class Cephalopoda; order Sepiida; family Sepiidae; genus Acanthosepion; species Acanthosepion pharaonis. The sequence continues at coordinate 1,108,369 of CAHIKZ030000105.1, read as the reverse complement.
AGATTGTCCAATATTCACTGCTATATAGGAAGACTGATATTACATAACAGTTCAGTACTCCTTTCTTTGTTTCAAACGAAATTTTACTGTTTCTTAATACTTTGTCACCTGACTGAAAAAACCTTACTATTCTGAAGCATTTTAACACTTATACGCTAAAATAATAATAAAAAAATAATATTAGATTGCCGTCTTTTGATGTACAGAGCCTTCAACTCTGAAAACCCTTCTTTTGAAAACATAAACTTTTCACAAGCGCATTCTCCGCATTTACTTTTTTTTCCTTGAAGATGACTAACGATAGTCGAAAGTACTTGCATTAGATAGTTACATAAATAAATACATGCATAATCGATGCAAAACAATTTCAAGCAATGCCATGGTTAAAATATTGCTGACACATATGGTCCGCAGTCCCTACTATTTACCTTGAGCATCTTGATAAAATCTAAAGAAAAATCAGCAATATTATCGGTCCTGATCTGGTGGCTCGGCTTCAATCAGGTAAGGTTGCTTCTCTGTGCTTTCCTATAGCTAATTTCATGGTAATTGTTCGAATGAACTCTTCGCGATAGTACCTTGACTCTTTGATTTTAAGCGAAGTACGAGACTGGGGTAGAGATCTCATTCATTTAGAATTGAGCTGGCTAAATATAACCGTAAGTTATATGCTAACAGTTTCTTCTCTCACATTTCTCTCTTGTGGAACTCTCTTCTTGCTCCATGCTTTTCAGCCAAACTTTAAATGCAATGTCAATCGCTATCTATTTTGCACTTACTCTTTCCGCTTCTTGATCATTATCAATGTTTCTGTTCCTAATTCTTCCACAACACTTGTGTCTTAGTGGCTTTACTGCCTTTAATGGGGAGATACTGATTTTTTTAAAAATGTGATCGTGTGGGTAGCGCAGATATAATTTTTTTTTTTAGTCCTGCTAGGGCCTTACACACTCTTGCGTACATGTGGCAACGTTGGACTTCTTTTAAAATAGATGTTACATAAATACACGGTTGCATAAGCTGTATGGTATGTTTTCTCTCTGTGAATGTCGCCTTTGATGATTTTTTTTTAGGCCGGTCCTACTTAGACCGACGCAACAGCATTAATTACACGTTAGATCAAATTCTGAAGCTATATTTTCAGGAAAATTAACATCAAGAAATCTTACGAATATCACTCTTGAGTTTTTCATGCGTAACACGATTCAATTGAAAGGTTTTCTTACTATTTTGAACTGCTTTCCTCCAGTATGAACGATCTTAAGCAACGTTTTCTAATATATATATATATATATATATATATATATATATATATATATATATATATATATGTCATGTAATTGAGCAGCTCTCCATCTTTCATACAGGTTTTGTTAGACGACTGACAAGGTACTGCGATTAAGCTTAATATTAAATTTTTCTTTTGTTTGTACGAGAGTTTTCTTTTCTGGAAACAAAGTGTGTATAACCTGTCCAACCGTTCTGCTTATCCCAGGGCTTTTGGCTATTCTTCTACCTATTACCGAGGGCGATTTTTATTTGTTATCTTTAATTTGTATCTGAATGTTTGTGTGTTTTTATGTATGTGCCTGAACTTATAGGAAGGTTTTATTTTCCGAATACGGTCAGCACATTGTGTCCGTGTTCGTAGTTAATGATATTGAGTGTTGGCTTTTCCATTTTTTTTTAATTATTTTTAGGGCTTCCATTATGTTTTAACCGTTTTTACATGTGGGTGAGGCTCAATGGACAGCGGCTTGGATCGAGGAACCGGAGAACCGAGTTCGAATTCCATTCAAATACATTACATGCACTTATGTCTTAATACCTTTGGTAAAGGTATGAATCTTCTTCTTCTCCAACCAGTTATGGGTAAATAGCAGGACAGACTGTGTTCTATAGCCTTGGATGGCAACTGGTCTACCGCAGAAAGAAAAGACAACCTACTGCGAGGAAAATCTGCCTCGTCAGTCATGTATCGAAAGATCGCCTAAGTTTGTATCACGCATGACACATAACTGACTGAATGAGTCTATTATACTTGTATTTTCTACGAGTATGAACACAAGAAAATGAAATAAAAAAAACTTAATTGCAGTATCTTGTCAGTCGTTTTTAATGGAACTTGTGTACACACACAAACACACACACACACATATATATATGTGTGTGTGTGTTTGTGTGTGTGTGTGTGTGTAATAGTGGATTGTGATGTTATCGTCAAACGGCGATAGGCTATTTTATGCTTGAATGCACAAGTGACTATTGTCCACTGACCAGTATATATAAAGAGTCGAACCAAAACACAATACACGTGGTCTGAAGATTGCGCTGAAGCATGAAACAGACTGTCGCCGCTTGGTGTTGATCTCAGTGTCCACATTGATATTTGCATACACTCTGTACCTGATATTGACCACCTTAACCCATAAATATACCATACTATAAAACTATATGTTAGCTCTATCTATGATATTGAGCGCTTTCTAATAAGTACCGCGCATATATATATAAATAATTATATATATATATATATATATATATATATATATATATATATATATATATTTTATCTATTTATATTTATATACATATATTTCATATATATATATATATATATATATATATGTGTGTATATAAATATGTATATATATATATATATATATATATATATATATATATATGTTACAGTGAATCATTCATACAAAAGTAGTTTAGTAATGTTAATGATATAAAATAGTGAAATCCTTTCATAAACAAAATGTTAAAATTCTATATCATTAACTGTAATAATCTTCTTTTGTATGACTGATTCATTGTAATATAAATTGAACTGCACCACACATTTTATATATATATATATATATATATATATATATATATATATATATATATATATATATATATAATTTAATTTAATTTAATAAAAGAAAACAGACAACTTTAAGGTTCCATGCTTATAATTATTTGAAAAAAAGGATGAATATATATATATATATATATATATATATATATATATATATATATATATATCATATTGGACTTAATAAAAACAAATGTAAAAGATGCATGTTATATTATTAAGATGAAAAAGCAAGGTATTTGTTGATTATTTAACTATATATGTTGATACTTTTTAAAAACGTTCCAAATTTCGGTTAAAAATCTTGTTTTACCTGCGTTAGTGAGGGTGACCCCTGTTTAGTATCGGAAATTTTAGCGTCATTTAGCAGTGAATAATATGTGGAAATTCTTTCAGAAATCAAATAATTGTTGGAAAGTAAAATCCACTTCTTTTTTCATTTATTATTTCTTGTCTCTTTGATAAAGGAGACAGTCGTGTCAGAAAATTTCGATTTTAAAATCTTTTCCATACATGCTTCCATTTAGACCAGTGCTTCTCAACCTTTTTCTTCCCATGGACCCTTTTTTTCTTCAAACAATTCAAATGGACCACTCCTACTTTTACTTCCTGCTTTAAAATAAATATAACACTGCATAATAACTATGTAATTTCGAAATTTTCAAATATAATGGACATGTGTGTAATTAAACAAAATATTATATATTTTTAATTCTTCAAAGTATGAATAATTTTGTTACATTTTTTGTATACCACTAGAAATGCTATGTGGGCCATCGGGGGTCAACTTGGACCACGTTGAGAGTCTCTGATTTAGACAAAAGACCTACTAATATACAAGAAATATTATTAGTTCTATTATTAATAATATTATTATTATGCTTTTTTATGTCTCAATTTTTTTTTACACCGGCGTACTATACACACGAACACACAAACAGATCTCTCTGTGCTTCCAAAGAAATCCAATCATTTAGACAGGGGTGGTAGCGTATTCATTTTTATTAAGTATTGTTGTATCAATTATGAGTTGCGTTGGAAACAGTAAATTATGAATTTATATGTGAGTTTAAAACTCAGTAAATTTAAAAAATAAGTTATTCCAAAATTCGCTTGAAGATGAAACGAAACTATTGCTTTTAATTTAATTATATAATTAAATTTAAAGTTTTTAGTTTCCATATTTGTAACATGGTTATTATTGTGTAGTGAAAAAAACTTATTTCAAATGAGTTAATTTATCATATTTATGCTCTGTAAATTTACATTGAGCATTGTTTTGTACAAATAAAAATAAAAAATATCAATAAGAACACCGGATTATATATCTTACTGTTTTTTCTCTGATATATATATATATATATATATATATATATATAAATGGACAAGGTCGTATCAATTTATTTATAATATAATATTTTTATGTTTAACGTTGTTATTTTTTTAGATACAAGTATTTTCGGAAGCAAATGCTCTGTTTTATGATAAACAGTAATTAAATAACATTTACCGGCCTGAATGTCCGAGAAATTTTCATAGAAAATATTCGTTCTTTGACAGGATTCGAACCTGCATCCTATACGGAACCGTCATATACGCTGACGTGCCTTACCTCTGGGCTACAAAGAACCGTTCGGTTCCAGGTCAACAAGTTGAATTTATTTATAAAGTTTAAGTAAGTAAATTCGACCGGTAAATGTTATTTAATACTGTTTATCATAAACAGAGCATCTAAATACTTGTATCTATAAAATAACAACGTTAAATATAAAAATATAAAAATGTTTGACCTTTCCATTTCTTATATATATATATATATATATATATATATATATATATATATATATATATATATATATATATATATATATATATATATATATATATCAAATATCAAACAGTATCCTTTGATGACGAATATATATAATATATTAAATAATAAATAATTGTCGGACTTAACCCATTTCATAATATGTTGTCATTTTTTACGTTAAGTTACGTCTCTTGAGCAGATATAATCGTTCGGAAAGGATCGTCTAAGATTTGTTGCTTGAAAACCTTAATTAGCATTAATTAACTAGCAATACTAACGTAATTAACACTGCTAATTAATTCTTTGCATAAATTACCTCTTTATGATATGATACATATACTGCAAAATCTAACATATATATATACATATATATATATATATATATATAGAGAGAGAGAGAGAGATAGGCATCGAGAGAGACACAGACAGAGAGAGATAGGTTGAGAGATTATTAATATATATAACTAAGATCAAATATACATAGATTAAAAATGGATTGTAATCCGATAGAATAATCGGGTAAGGAACAAATGCGTATCGTTTATATATTGAAAACGTTTCAATTTTTATTTAAGATTTATTAAAAATAAAATATGGAGAAGGAAAGGAAATTCTGATATTTTTTTTGTTTTGTCAAGCAGTGTTCGTATGTCTAATTCGTATTTGTCTGTGCGGGGTTTAGTTGATAATGTGTAAGCGTTTGTACGTTTGAACGTCGAGTGGGCGTTTTCATCTATGTCTGATGCTTGACCGTCTGTTGATTGAGGGGTGTTTTGTGTAAGAGTGAAATAATTTAAGTTACACCGGTTGTGGCTGTAGGTTTTAGGAGTAAGTGAAACAGATGCAATCCTATTTATATCCGTCTAGTCTAATACGCTCACTTAGCATAAATTGAATCGGATTAAAGTCAGGAGATTGTCAAGTCTGATCTTAAAAAACATGGAGAATCCAAAGGGAAATCACTCCACTATTATACCTAAGCTATCATGGCAGTTCACAGAATGATGAAATAGAATATGCTGAAATAGAAATATGTGGAGAGCCACGACCGTGTACGCTCTGAAGGTACGTATCATTAAAAAATAGTTCACTACCTATAGACTAGTATCTTTAAATATAAGCATAGAGTTATATAAACATTAGTGGGGGTTTAAGTAAAAGTAAACCAAAGGAAAGATAGCTATGGTTGTGTCGGAGCTTGAATTTTTTTTTTGAAATGTCTGATGCAGACGATAACTGACTAGTTTTAAATTTCCCAGATATTTTTTTTTTCTTTTTCTTTCTTTAAACTTAATTTGATTTTTCTACTTCGTTTTTATTTTTTAACATCACTTGGAATTTCAAATCCGCCCTTCAATTTACATGTGGGGAAACGGGAATTCTAAAGATTTTTTTTCTCTTTTTTTTTTTACATCTTTCTTTCTTAGCTTTTTTTTTTTTTTTGAGTATTACACATCGCCATCTTTATTTTTTATTTCTTTCTCTCACGCTTTTTCGCCTTTTCTCTCTTTCGACTCTCAATTCCTGCTGATTTTTTTTGCCCATGAATCAGTTAAATTTCATTAGGTGGGGTTCGTGCCAATAATCTCTTAACATTCCTGCAAGTAACACACACACACACACACACACACACACACACACACATATATATATATATATATATATATATATATATATATATATATATATATATTACACACAAATAACCTGAGGTTCTTAGCATATGAACGAATACCAACATTTCTTGAACTCAACTACTCACACTTAATAGCGACAAACACGTAGATACTTACATATGCGTATATATATATATACACACACTTTCCACCCACACGCAACCAGTCGCGTAAATATACGCACATACACATGCCAAAAAAAAAAATTCATCCACAGTAATTCATGCATACATAGACACGCCCACACACTCATAAGCATATATGCTGTACCATCTATACACGCAGTCATGCAGTATATATACAAAGGTGGATCAATAAGTTCGTAGCCTGGCATGGTCAAGAGCGACATTTCAATGTAAAATTTTCATTTAATATTGTCAGATTTCATTAGATAGATAAAAACTGACATGTTCGAACAAGACAAAAATTGATAATAAAATGAAGGGGCTGGTAAAAAAAAAAATTACCGTGAAATGGTAATATTAGAAATGCAACACGATTGGCCAAACTACAAACATGTTCGTCTCTCGTCCGGTTCACACTCGTCTCTGTTATTTTGAATAGGACTAGAGGCTTATCCCTTGTTCTATGTACTTTCACTCTCAGCAGTTCCCTTGCGTCTTAGTGGCATTATCGAAATGCTTGGGGTGAATTGATTAAAAAAAAAATGTTCGATTTATATAACGTCAGTTGTCGAAAACAGTAACAACAGGTTTAGCTAAAAAAGGAAAATGCAGGTTCAATTCCCACCGGGAATAAAGCTTTTGAAGATCTCGGTCTAGTTGTTAATACCAATTTTTAAAGCATGTCTCCTCAAATATGTGTACTGACTAAAAATAACGTTTATAAGAAGAAAAACACATACATATGTACATACATATTGTTAATATATACAATTTCATTATTAGATTAAATAGATTAAATCCGACAAATATTTTAATATATTTTCTGTTTATGCGATATTTTTATGGATACAACTTAAATGCTCTTTTTTTTTCTTTTTTTTTAAAATTAAACCATATTAATTACATTTACCGGCTGGTAAATGTAATTAATACTGCCTAATTACAACAGGGCATTTACTCAAATAAGTTGTATCCATAAAAATAACGTTTAAATAGAAAACATATTAAAATATTTGTCGGATTTAATCCATTACATATAATATGTTGTCGTTGTTTACGTTAGGTTACGTTTCGGAGAAGAAATGATATATTGAGAAAGATCGTCAAAGATGTGTGTTTATAAGCAGTAATTTAGACTTTGCTAACGTCAAATCAAATGACGGTTCGGTATAGGACACAGTTTCGATTCCTGTTGGAGAACGCATATTTTCTACGAAATTTCTCGGGATTTCAGGCCAGTAAATGTAATTAATACTGTTTAATTGAAAACAAAGCATTTACTCAAATAAGCTATATCCATAAAAATAACGTATAAATAGAAAATATGTTGAAATAAAATTTCATTGTATATATTTTTTATATACCGGACCATTTTTTTTTAAAATTTCGGTACATATTTAAATATTCATTTCACAGCGTCTGACTAATTTTGACTTTTATCAGTAATTATAGTTTTATTTTTGGGCTATTTCAATTTTATCAGTATCTGTCTATATTTCTGAGATGAAGTATTATGTACATTATTTACATTATTCGGACTATTGTCCACATCTTTGTCGCCATATTTATTACAAAGTTTCGGCCTTCTTCAGGTGGTTGGAATTTCGAAACCTTTATTTCGCTCAATGGGGTGGACTGTTCTAGTTCCACGTGCCATGTTTAATGGATGCCATTTATCTGTTATCTCCTGTTAATTTCCCTCTGAAAGTTCTCCACTGCCTTAACCGGTTATTGAACTCACACTCTTTGGGTCCTGTCACTGGATCTAACCAACGCCTTTATCCACTGTGCCATGTGTACTCAAGGACTTTCAGAGGAAAATTAACAAGAGATAACTGATAACTGACATCCATTTTCCAATGATCATTCTTTTTATTTATTTATTTGTAAAACAAAAACAAACTAAAATTATACACGTTTTCGTAATGTGTCAGCTGTTCTTGTGAGAACAATTTTTTGTATTTCTATAAGGCATGGGCTACCAGGAATCCCTTCATTGAGTCTTTCGAAACCTTTTCTAATCAATCCGGGTGCTCCAACTACAACTGGAATTATTGATGTCCTTATACTTTTTTTTTTTTTTTTTTTAAGCATTACGCCCCGAGCAAGGCGTGAAGCCACTAGGATGCAGGGGGTTGCAGAAGATTTGGAACGAGAGCAGATAGGAGAGATAGAAGAAAGGATGAGGAGAAGGATAGTGGGTAGATCAAGATAACTGGAGATGACGATTGACATTACATTTGAATAGTTGGAGATTATAGCTCTCAGGGAAACAGTAATTGGGAAGGGTGTTCTACAGGCGAGAGGTGCGAGGGTATGAAGCTATTGGAGTAGAAGAGACGGCTACATTTAAAGTTTCTACAGTGTAGAATTGGAAGGGGATGCCAGCCTCGTAGGGCGCTTAATTCATGGAGTCTGGGAACCAGTGAAAGCAGCTCATCGGAGCAATTACCATGAAAGTATTTGTAGAAAAAGACAGAGAGGCGACGCATCTGTGAGAGAGTGACTGTAGACGAGACACCAGATCAGGGCCAATTATATTACATATCTGTCTCTGGATCCTGTCAAGAACTCCGAGGTAAACAGAAGGTGCCCCAGACCATATATGGCAGCAATACCCCATGCAAGGGCGATGCGTCACCGTTTTGAGATTACCACATCAAGATCCTTGTATCTTGTTTGGTTTTTCATTTCTTTTTTTTGTAATTCTGATTTGCATTTTTACTGTGTATTTAGTACTAGCAGGAGAGCCCGGCGTTGCCCGGGGATGTAACAGTAAGAGATAGATCAAGTATCGACCATCATAAAGACTGAAAAATAAAATTGACAAAGATTATTGTTTAAGGTTGACGGACACGTATGTCTTAATTAGTTTTTTTTTTTTTTTTTTTACGAATTGGTCAAACTGTAAATGGAATTTTAAAAGCATTCTGAATGTAAAAATAAAGAAAAAAGTGTGCAAGACAATAAGAAACACTACCTGCCAAAAAAAGTGAAGTTTTGTTGAAATCGGTTGAAAAATGTAGGAAATCCGATCCCATATATAAACGAACACACACACACACACACACACACAAACAACATGGGTATTATAATAAGTATAACTCGATATGAGTTGTTCCCCTTTCATTCTCGCGACAGCGATGCCTCTTATCGTGTTTTCAAATTAATTTCTTAAAAAAACAATTGTGTTTTTCCAATTTTTGGCACTGTCAGAACCACCGCAAGGTAATTTTACGTAGTTCTGTGAAGTTTTGTTGAAATCGGTTGAAAAATGTAGGAAATCCGATCCAATATATAAACGTACACACACACACACACACACACACACACACACACACACACACACACAATCTGCGTTTTATAATAAGTAAGATTATTTCGTTTTGATATTGTTTCAAATGTTAATCATTTCAGTGGCATTATTATTATTATTATTAATATTACTAACACTTAGAGAAGAATGTGATTTAAGAAAAGTGTAGAAAAGACAGTGTTTAATAATGCTCCGCAATATTTCGACAACATGTCTGTCTTATTCATGTTATGTTAAAAAATTTTATGCAAATATATAAATATTAAAAAAAATCCACCAAATATGATAAATCTTTGTACGGGAGTAAGCAAAAAATGATCTGCACTTTCGCTATAAAATATCATCAGACAAGTGCAGTTAATTTTTTACTTTCCCTCGCACGAACGTCGCTTGTCTTGAAGCAAACGGATGTAATGGTAATCAACGCGACAAAACGAATGAAACGTAGCCAGCGTGAATGGTATGCAAATACCTTATCAGGTGTTACATACATATCGCTGTTTATACGCGCCTTGTTCTCTGACAGCGATGTTTTGTGTCAGCAAAAGGGCGAAAACGCTCCTCGTCCCTGTGTGACAAGAAACTGGTTTCGGGAACACTCACGGAAAAAAATTATTGGCCTCATCGCTCACTAGATCTAAACCCATGTACAGAATATGTTGCAGATCACGAATTCCATGCAGACACAACTGAAAACAATATGTTCCGTGTCACATCAGGACGTAAGCGATCATGAATCTCCACACTTTCCCTTGCAGCTCTAAATAGATCCTGTCATTTTATTATTTCTAAACCTTGTTCTGCCATCCATTTACTTAAGCTCATCAAGTATGTTATGAACTGTTTTCCTCTGTCCCTGCTGCCCTCAATCTGCCCTGTGAGTATCAGATTTTCCAAGCCCTCTTTCCTCATTATGTACTGTTGAAATTTCAACTGTCTCTTCCTGATGTTAAGTATAAGTTTCGTTCTTGTTTCCATTTTCTCTAAAACTTCATCGTTACTCACATATTCGATCCATGGTATCCTCAGCAGGCTTCTAGAGAAACACATTTCTGTTGCTTCAAGTCTCTTCTTCT
>CAHIKZ030000105.1:1087500-1092500 GCA_903632075.3 Acanthosepion pharaonis | reverse complement strand
ATAGGGGAATTTCTACAGATACGGTGTTATTTTCGTAGAATTCGCTATGAGCTTATTCAATCATTAACTCAAGAATTAAGATTCATCAAATTATAAAAATATTAAAACCGTGAAATGTTCACGGATTAAAATTAGTTATTATTATTATTATTATTATTAGCATATTATTATCATTATTATTATTATTATCATTTTTATTATTATCATTATTATTATTATTATTATCATTATTTTTATTTTCTTTGATTTCTGGCGTTTACACATTTCTTTCCGGGTCCCGCCCAGGGATCTAAGTTTAGAAATGGCGTCATGACACTTTCCACTGACAAAAAAAAAAAAATTACATATATAAAGCCCTTCGAAAGGTGTGGACTGTACTTGTCAGAACAATTTTTTGTATGTCCTTGAGGCGGACTTCCAGGAATCCCTTCAATTAGTCTACTGCAATCTTTTCCAACCAGTCCTAGGGCTCCAAATACAACACGGATTGTTGATGTTCCCATATGCCACATTTTCGAGATTTCTATTTCAATGTCCTTGTACTTTGACAACTTTTTGAATATCTTCAAAGATACATTGCAGTCAGCAGGGACTGCCATATCAATAAGGAGGCACCGTTTTTGTTTGTGGTCTTTAATAACAATATCTGGCCGGTTGGCCTTGATTGTTCTGTCAGTGTGTATTGTGTAGTCCCATAGAATTGTAACAGGTCCTATCTCCGTAACCGGGTCTGGGTGGTGTTCATGCCAGTTTCTTTCAGTTTCCTTCCCGTAGAAGTTGCAGATTTTCCAGTGCAGATATTGGCCCACTCTGTCATGCCGGGTTTTATATTCAGTGGGTGCCAACACCGTGAAACCTGATACAAGATGATCAATCGTTTCTGGATATTTATCACAGAATCTGCATTTTGGGCTGACAAAATATTTTAGTGTATGTGCTTGATAATTCCTAGTTAGCAAGCATTGGTCCAGCGCAGCAAGGATAAAACCTTCAGTTTCCGCTTTCAACCCTGCACTACGTAGTCACTGATGGGTACAGGTTTTGTCTACGTCAGCTTGTTTGGTACGGGCAGAGTATTGGCCATGAAGCGGTTTATCTTGCCATCGCTTCTGTATCTGGCCGGTTGCATTCGTCTTTTTTTAGGTATTTTGCAGTTTCAGCCGGTGTATTGTGCTGTAGTTGCATCTCTATTATTATTATTATTATTAATATTATTATTATTATTTGTGTATGTTATATTTCCTGCTTTGTATCCTGTAGAGCCTCGTCCAAACTATGGTCCTTAGGCTCTGTAGATGAATGGTTATTTTATTGACAGCAGTTTTTTAGTGTATGGGATTTTAGTAGCAGGGTGTTTTTTCTGGGCAACTTGTATGCTGATGTGACCTAGGACACTGTTAGTAAAACTGTCCATTCTTTGTCTATGCAACAATGATATCTTCAATCTAGGATTAACTGTTGTCTTTCCTACATCGCGCAGGAAATGCACTTCTTGCATTTTCTTACACTTATACAACACCGCATTAGTAACTCTTTGACTTGAGCCTTTTCTTGGGGGAGCATTAGTAAAAAAGACTTTGCTAAACTTTTTGATCTCTATGTTTCTTCTTCTTCTTATCATTATTATTATTATTATTATTATTATTATTTAATAGTGTTTCCGATAATAATTTTTACAATGTCTATCATCTCTATAAAAATTCTGTTTGTTCCTCCCTTCCTTAGTTAGTTCTTTAGTTAGTTCACACGACCGTTACGCCTTGCCAATACTTCGTAAATAATGGGCTATTACGTTTTGACCGCGTGAAAACACGGAACTGACATATCAGAGACTCTACTTGGTTTCAGTGAGGAAGTGAAAGAAAGAAAGAAAGAAAGAAAGAAAGAAAGAAAGAAAGAAAGAAGGGAAGATAGATGTGCTTAACGTCTGTTTAAGGGAAATGTAAAAGGTTGTCCTTTACAAATCTTTTCCTTTGTACATATTTTATTGACAAAAATGTTTACAAGACACGTTTTCGGTTAGTTATTATTATTATTATTATTATTCGCGTTTTTCGCGCAAAAATGCAGTTTTAAGAGAATCGTGACATTTGTCAAAATAAATTGCATTACTTGCAGCTTACGAAGTAATTTCAGGCTTATATGAACAAAAGTTCCTCTTGCGAGCAATAAGCAACCTAATCCTGTAGTTGAAATACTTAGTCAAATTAGAGAATATTTGCTCCAATGAGGAACTGTGTGTATGTGCGTGCGGCCGCAGCTGTGCGCGTTCAAACAGCTCGAGAAAAAAACAAAAACTAAAAAAAAAATGTCTGGATGGATTGAGTTCAAATTCGACCACTCCCGTCGTCTTTATCCCGAGGAGTGCGTTTACTAAACGCAAAAGTGTTACTGATTAGAAACGTTTTACTTAAAGATGTATATGGCAAATAAGTGGTTATCGCTGGTAAAACAGTCGGTCTTTTTTGCCCCCATTTTTTTTTCAGAGTCTATGCTCTGCCTGTGTTTAAGATTTTATGATCCTTGAATAGACTAGTGACAAATGCAGCACCAGTTGTCGATAGGGCAAAACATCTTCTTCAATGTGTCGTATTTCTGCACAACGTTGGCGATCATGGCTCTCCACAACGTCTTAAGCTTTGGAACTCTTAACAAGGTTTTCCTTTTCATTATCCTTTCAACTGCTTGTTCCGTCATCCATTTGCACAGGCTCATTAAGTATGCTTAGTAGCTGTTTCCTACTATCGTTCTTGCCGTCAATGTGTCTTCTGGGTATCAAATTCCCCAAGCCTTCTTTCCTTCTGTCTTAGAAATTTCAATGATATCTTAAGGAAATATAACCAACCAAAAATATAATTAACAATAATACCTGACTTTATCGTTTACGAAATGATCGCACATGGTGACCACCACCTCGATCGATTGAGTGATTTATTTTCTACGGCTTATCAACCCTTTGCAGGTTATTTAAAGCCAGAAAATACTTTTAGATTGTAAGATTTTTTTGTAGAGGTGATAATAATACTTTCTGATTAATTAACCCATAGCTGGGGGGAGAAGAGGTGGATTCATACCGTTCCCTAGGGTATTTTAGCGGAAGTGAATATAACGAACCCAACGGGAATATGAACTCGGCTCTCCGAGCCATTATCCATTACATCACCCGCATGTCCAAGCTTACAGCACCTGGTGTTTTCAAACGGTCACCAATGTAGGTCCTGGCCAGGTACAACGTTGCTTAACTTTGGTGAACGTACGGGAACTGGCGTTTAAACGTGATGTGGCTTAGAGCCCATTACACAACACGCAAGTTTAAGGGAGGTTGGAACAAAATATATATATATATATATATATAGAGAGAGAGAGAGAGAGAGAAATTTTTATGTTTATACGTTCTTTTTATAGATACAAATATTTAAGTAAATGCTCTGTTTATAATAAACAGTATTAACGACATTTACCGGCCTGAATGTTAGAGAAATTTTTCATAGAAAATATGCGTCCTCCGACAGGTATCGAACTTGTATCTTATACAGAACCGTCATATAGCCTGACGTGCTTTTACCGATTGAGCCACAGAGGAGCGTTTGGGTTAGCGAGGTCGATTTTACTGTTTTTAAACCACAATTCTCCATGATTTTTTCTCTTATATACTGTTCCAATCTCCCTTAAATTTGCGTATGGTGGACCTGAGAACACCAGCAATTAAGAGGTGGTTCCACGCTCCTCAAAACCTCCTGAACAGAGGCCTTGCTGTCGGATGTAGTTTATCGTCGTATCTAGGACATCAGATGTAGTTTATCGTCCTATCCAGAACGTGGATGTAGTTTATCGTCTTACCCATGGCGCGGATGTAGTTTATTGTCTTACCCAGAGCGCGGATGTAGTTTATCGTCTTACCCACGACGCGGATGTAGTTTATCGTCTTACCTAGGGCGCGGATGTAGTTTATCGTCATACCCAGGACGGCGCGGTTTAAGGATCGTGCCGATTTGCTTAACCTTAACGTGAAAGGGGAAGCCACTAGTGGTGATAAGAAAGCGGTAAGTGAATCTCCTAGTGCTTTGCCTGAGATAATTACGGAATGGGGTTTACTGTGCTGAACAGTTGCTTAAGGTGGATGAGACAGCCTTATTTTGGAAACGTCTGCATACCCGTGCACACATTGCTAAGGTGAGAAAAGAAAGCACCAGGTCATCTCAGAGAGGACAGAAAGACGAGACTGGCTTTGCTTCTTGGAGCTAATGCTGCTGGTGATTTCAAGCTGAAGAATTCTGGCCAAGCATCCAAGAGCACTCAAGGGCATTTGGATTGCCTGCGGTTTTCCAAAGAGATTTGGAAAGAGAAAGAGTCTACTTCCAGCCAAGCCTGGAACGTTTTTTTTCAAAAACGTAGAGGGGGGCAGCAGAAGATCCCGTACCATCTACCTCACATCTCACAAAAAAGGTTAGGAATTTTTTTTTTAATTTTATTTACTGTAATTTATCCTGGGATTAATGTTAGGATAAATATTCATCCTTGTACGTATTGTGTGCTCAATAAATTATTTTTTATGTATTTGCGAGTAAAGGTAAGGAATTGTTATATTTTCTTTAAATTATTTATACTAATTCATTAATTACCGGCGTATAAGTTTTCCATGTGTTTATTTTTCTTATTTACCATTGGAGCAAAGGTGGGGATTTTTCTCTTTTTGTCATTTATTTTTTATTTTTACTATTTCACTTCATTACCGTACTGTGTACTGTACTGCGTACAGTATGTGTAATGTACTGTATACAGTAAGTGTACTGTACTGTGTACAGTAGTTTACAATATGAGTACTATACTGTGTACAGTAAGTGCACTGTACTGTGTACAGTAAATGTATTGTACTGTGTACAATATGTGTAACGTACAGTGTAAAGTAACTTTACTGTACTATGTACAGGAAGTGCACTGTATTTTGTACAATAAGAGCACTGAACTGTGTGCAGTATGTGTAATTTACTGGAAAAAGA
>CAHIKZ030000105.1:1075000-1082500 GCA_903632075.3 Acanthosepion pharaonis | reverse complement strand
CACAATGGGTACACACACGCACACACACAAAGAAGAAGATATGCGGTATAGAACTATTTCAACCGACGAGACTTCGTCCGCCTTATTCAACCCCGGGATACAGACAGAGTTCCTGTGGGAATTAGAAAATTAACTGTGACAGCATTCGAAAAATGGTAGAAAATTTATTCATTTGTTCGTGCCTTTCGTCTGACTGAAGCATCAGTTTTTCGAATGCTGCCACAGTTACATTTCTAATTGTGACACGACCTCAGTCTGTATACCGGGGTTGAATAAGACTGACGAATGTATAGTCGGCTGAAATAGATCTTTCTCTCATATGAGTTAATTCTTGATTTTTTGTTTTACTACTATATATATATATATATATATATATATATATATATATATATATATATATATATATATATATGTTTCATTAAAACGACAGACAAATTACTACGGTTAAGATTTTTTAGTTAATTTTTCTTGTGTTCGAATATGAGCTTCCTTTTCTGGACAAAGAGTGTGTAAAAACTGTTTAAATGTTTTATAGTTCCGAGCGCTTTCGGCTATACATTTAGCCATTATGAAGGATGATTCAATTTTTCAGCTTAATTGAGTGTGTGTATTATGTGTATACTTTTTGTGTTGTAGAGATGTTCCGAATACGGTTAGCACATTTTGGGTTTGTTCATAGTTAATATTGTTAAGAGTTGACTTTTTCTTTTTTATTAGTAAAGCTTCCATTATTTTTAATCTTTATATATATATATATATATATATATATATATATATATTATATGATATATATGTATATATAAAATTATATATATATATATATAATTATTATCATATAATTATTATAATATATATTATATTAATGTATATATATATATAATGTATAATGTATTAATGTATATATATATATATATATATAAATATATTAATATATGATAATATAAATATAATATATATTATAATATATGTATAATATATATGTATTAAAATATATATATATATATATATATATATAATATATATAATGTATATATAATATATATACTTTTTATATTATATAAGATTATATTTATATATAATATATACATAATGTATATATACACTGCGTGCCAAATTATTATCGAGATAACTTTTTTTCTAATATTTCAAAAACCGTCTGATCAATTCACACAAAATTTTCACACAATGTTGGCAACATTGACCTTCGCTATCACTGAAATTTTCGTACTGATCTGCGCCAATTCAAACAAACTGGTACCATATTTGTTATCGGCATGATGATTTGAACGTGCTAAATTATTAGAAAAATTTTGTAAAATTCCCAGAATTGAGCAAACAAAACGTTTATTAATGTTGAACGTGAATGTTTATGATCAAAAGAAGCTAATAAATAAGACAATCAAACAAATAATAACAAATTCAAACAAGGAACTGTTTTAAACAAATTAATAGGGAATGTGCTTTCCCTGTTTTGAAATTACTTGAAGAAGTCGACGATCCATAGAATTTGTTAATTGTAGGATGTCATCTGCTGTAATGCCGCGAGATATGTCAAGAATTGCTTCCCACAACTCAGCATCGCTCTTGAATTGTCGTCCGTTGGCGTACAGTCTTCGCTTCATGATGCTCCAAAGTTTTTCGATTGGGTTCAAATCCGGAGAATTTGCTGGCCACTTCATTTTTCGAGGTCCATCGAAGCCTAACTGTTTCAAATATTCAGTAGTCTTGTGAGCAGCATGTGAGGGATCATTATCTTGCATAAAAACAATGGCCCTTCAGAAGGCAACTCTTTGCCTTTTCATCCACGGTTCAAGATGCTCCTTCATAAACGCTATGTATGCATCAGCAGTCAGTTTGACGCCAGCTGGTACTCTCCATGCGCCCACTAATGTTTTTCCAATAATACCACCCCAGATCATTATGCCTCCACCGCCTTGTTGGCGTCTCAAACACTGATGGCGATTCTGTTTACCCAGCCTTTGCACCATCTACCTGGCTCATCAAGTGTTGATCAAGTTTCGTCTGTGAACAAAACTTTAGAGAAGTCAATCTTCATATTGTCCTCGGCCCATTTCAATCGATTTTGAATGTTATTTCTCGTCAACGGAGACTTCGATACAGGTTTGACTGTTGTTGCTATTTCCCTCAGATACCGACACCGAGTACTTTTAGACACAGTAGGATCCCCAATGCGACTGAAAAGCTCTTGACTGGTAAGTCCAGGGTTATTCGTGGCCTCTCGTTTAAGTCATGACATGAGACGACGTGAAATAAACCTCGGCTTGCCTTTATCTGCCCTTTTGCGTACTTGTGTAGGGTCGGCGGCGAACTTTTTCACTGTTTGATGACACCTTCCTATCATTTTAGAAATTTCTAGGGTAGATTTACCTTTTGAGAGTTTTGAGGTGATAGTTTTCTTTTCGGCATCACTTAAACTGATTTTACGGCCCATCTTTTCACTAAATTCTTATACTTTTCCAATCATTTGGCACGGTCAAGTCACCGTGCTGATAACAAATATGGCGCCAGTTTGTTTACTTTGCGCAGATCATTACGAAAATTTCAGCGATCTCGTAGGTCAATGTTGCCAACATTGTGTGAAAATTTTGTGTGAATTGATTGGACGGTTTTTGTAATATTAGAAAAAAAGTTATCTCGATAATAATTTGGCACGCAGTGTATATATATATATATATATATATATATATATATATATATATATATATATAATTATTATAATATATAATATATATATAATTTTTATATTATATAGGATTTCACACACACACACACACACACACACACACACACACATATATATATATATATATATATAAAAGAAAATGGATATAAATCCGAAAGAATGAACTCAACAAACAAATCCTTAACGTAGTTAAATGAAATACATAAATGTCGACGTCTGACATTTCTTATTTATTAAACCTTTTCAAGACTGTATGTCCAACATTCATCAAAATACAAGGAGACAGTTCAACATGACTGAATTGATGGAATTCCGGTAAAAAAAAAAAACATTTTTATTAAAAGAACCCTGAAGACGTTTCTCAAGACCAGTAATCATTTAACTACAACAGATTTTTGCAATTTAACATCTTGATTATATATATATATATATATATATATATATATTAATCAAATTCACTCAATCATGACAAAAGCACTAGGACAGAAGGGTTTACTGGGTGTGAAAGAAAGAGAAAACAAAAACATTTTTAAGGATCGAGAACCCTAGAAGTGTAATCAGGAGGACAACATATATCAATTGACATTGCATAGAAATTTTCGAATATCAATGTCTGACAGACAAACATGTCGTCAAAAGAATGCCCAAAACGTACGCAGTGCGATAGAAGAAGCTGTTAGGCTCGAACTCATGGTTACATCGATCCAATTCAACTGTAAATAGATGAGATCTTGTTGCTAATCTAATACTGCGCTTAAATTTATATAGTTCGAACAATTACCATGAAAGTATTTACAAAAGAACAAAGAGTAATCAGGTTGACAGTAGATAACGATTGAAGATCAATGTTGACTGGTAAGCATGTCGTCAAAAGCATGTCCAACAAGCAAGTAGTGCGAGAAAAGAATCAGGATAGAATTTACAGTAACATCGCGCTTGTTCAACAGTAAATTGATGAGACATTGTTGCTAATCTAGTCCTTCGTTTTATATGCCACGTCCTGTCGTAGGCGATCATGGCTCTCCACCTCTTTCTATCCCTTGCAGCTCTCTGTAAGGGCCTTCCCTCTACTTCCTCCCCCCCCAGATCACGTTCTGTCATTCACCCTCACAAGTTCCCCAGGTATGTCACACGTTGCTTTCCCTTGTCTCACTTTCCCTCTATTCGGCCCTGTGAGTGTTAGAATCTCCAGGCCCTCCTTCCACAATATGTGTCCCAGAAACTTCAACCCACACCTTCCGTCTTTTTTTGTGCCGTGTCCTTTCAGGACGTAGGCGATCATGCCTCTCCACTTCCCCCTATACCTTGAAGCTTTCAGCAAGGGCCTTCCCTTTGCTTCCGCCTCCAGACCATCATCCACCCGCACAAGCTCGTCAGGTATGTCACGTGCTGCTTTTTCTTGTCTCTCTTTCCCTCTATTCGACCCGTGAGTATCAGATTTTCCAAGCCCTTCTTCCTCATAATGTCCCAGAAACTTCAGCTGCCTCTTTCTGATGTTAAGTATAAGCCTTCTCCTTGTTTGTAATCTCCTTAAGACCTCATCATTGATCACATGCTCGGTCCATCTGCGCTTAAATTCATAAAATCTGGGATCCACAGCGAAGACCTCATTCGAACAATAACCATGAAAATATTTCTAGAAATGGCACAGGGAAGCAACTTTCCGGCTATAGGAAAGTAACTGAAGCCGAGATGCCAGGTTAAGACCAATAATATTGCTATGTATCTATGCAAAATTTTATTTTTTAGTGGCTTCAGTTTAATACAGGAGTAGCTTATTTAGTCATATCCGAGTCCAGTTCTTTGTCAAGCAGTTGTTTACAAAACAATCCTGCATATTTGGAGAGAGCTTGGTACATATGTATAATGAATGACTAATCATTGTTCCGTCAAGGGTGAAAAAAAAAAGACAGACTCGATTCTTAGTAACCACAGAACCGCATCTTTCGTGAGCCCACCCTAAAAAAATCAACAAATAAAAAGAAACAACAAAAAACAAAAACAAACTGTTTATAACATGTAATGACGTCATACTAAATTAACCATTAAGTTTGCCAAAAATATTTATGTCCTCTTATTTCCATAAAAGCTGGCATTTTTTTTCTTCTTCTGGGACCTTTATTTAAAATATTTTTGGCAGCAGATTATTCTTTCTTTATTTTCATTTTTTTTTTCGAAAAAACAAACGTTAGCAAATAATGGCTGACTAAAATGTTCGTCTGGTTTAAGCAAAAATTATATGAAATAAAAGGACATTTTTTTCAAGATTTGATCTTGACATTATTGAAGAAGGACGTATTTACTGTTTCGTTCTACAAACTTGTTCTACACCTTTGGGAAAATTAATTGAAACAAAACGAATGATCCCATTATTATCTACATTTTTTCGTTTTTTTTCCAATGAAACATGACCAAGTTTACATGTTTGCCCATTCCACGAAGTCGTTTCTTTGCAGATTGACCACAGATTCTCGATTGGATTTAAATCAAG
Source organism: Acanthosepion pharaonis (assembly GCA_903632075.3). Lineage (NCBI taxonomy): Eukaryota > Metazoa > Mollusca > Cephalopoda > Sepiida > Sepiidae > Acanthosepion > Acanthosepion pharaonis. The sequence continues at coordinate 1,077,305 of CAHIKZ030000105.1, read as the reverse complement.
AGAGTTTCCAGGCCAGTCAATCGTACTTTGATTTGCTCACTGATAAGGCTTGCCAGTGTGTTCTTGCAGCGTTAGAATGTTCGTATGTGTTGTAAGCTAGAAAGAGTTATTGAATGAGGAATAACCCTAACTGAGGTTGGAAACGAAATGGTAATCTTTATAACATCAACAAAATACAATACTCGCCAGCGGCTTGAAGTAGTTAAATCACTGCTAGTAGTGGACTATTTACACGGCATATTACCCCCACTTACAATAGAGTCCAACATATTTATGAAGATTGGGACATACCCATTAGTATTCATAAGTACGGTATATAACAGTATGCTTCCTTGGAGTAACGTCCATTGTAGACAATGGCTGTAGGACAACTAATCAACAGTCGAGTCAATAGTGTCTGGACGTAGTGAAAGTCTGATGCAATCACAGATGAAGCGATATTTTTCAAGGCCAAACAAATTTCATCATACACCCCGAAAATAGATTACTGCACACCACTGCAAATAAACTAATCTGAGGAAAAAATAGCAATCGATTATAGCCTGTCGTTCATGTGGGTCTAAAACTGACAGTATGTTGAACGAAAGGAAATTAAAGTGTTATTTCAATTAATTTGCACAAAGGTGTATATTTTGCTCCATATTCTATCTAATTATTATCGTCCTGGATATGACGAAAAACTAAAAATATTATTTAGGCATTTCAAACCAAGTAAGGTGGGAGTGCCACTAATTAGTAGGTGTGTACATAGAGTGAGAGAAGAAAACTGTATAGCGGGAAAGAGGAAAAGATAAACGAGATTCAAGAAGATGGCCACTGACATTGCATTTACATTTTTGAAAATTGTAGTTATCAAGGAAGCAAGTAAACGGAACGGTGTTCCACAGTCAGGAAGTGCGAGAAAAGAAGCTTTTTTGTTGTAACCAAGTAAATACTTAAGAAATAACAAAACAAGAGGTTGCAGATAAATCGTGTATTTAACAGTAAATACAACAAGAGAGTATTACACGACTTGGGAGTGTGTGTCGGTTGACCAGCGTTCAATCTATACTATTTTTCACCCGAGGCGTACTTTCCTACTAGTTTTAGGTGGAAGAGTCCACAATAGACTCATTAGAGGGAGGACACCACAACACTTTTGAAGTAGAAGTGGCGGTTACACTTAATTATTTCAACCGTAAAAGGGTGGGACCTAGACGCTAGTCGAGTAGCGCGCTTAAATTTATACAGTTGGGTCACAAGGTAGAAAAAAAAAGCTCGTTAAAGCAGTTATCATGAAAATATTTGCAAAAAAAATATTTGTAGGGAAGCCACGACACGTCGGTGAGAAAGTGACTGGAGTCGAGATGCCAGGTCAGGATCAATTACATTGCAGATCCTTCTTTGGATTTTGTCGAGAAGCACGAGTTGAAGAGCCAGGGGAACCAGACAAGATATTGCAACAGTACTTAATACACGGACGAATGGTAGGTGGAGCGTGGAACCACTGCTTAATTGCTGTGGTTCGCATGTTCATCCTAACTCGTGGTGGTAGCACCTGTTAGGTTCCCGGCTAAGGGCACACAGTGAATCCCAAAACAAAAACATATTTTTATAGTAAACTGATCAACACTACATTTTATTATCTGCAAAATATACATTTAAAAACATACCTTTACTTTGAAAGTATACCATTATTTTCAAGCTATCAGTGTCAGAAAATATAAAATTGCTTACAAAATGTTTGGATTTCGGCACTTGGTGGCCTATAGAGGCTGATATGATTCCAAAATCTTTCATGATATGAGTCCATATAATATCCTACAATTTCTTAAAGAGATCTAACTGTATTCCAAAATATAACTTCAAGAAAACTTCAATATAAAATACACATATCACCAGCTCTAGTAATTATGTCCCGACAAACCTTTTATATGCACAAAAGCTGAGTATTATCTACCATGTATTCTATTGTGGAAGCAGAACAACATATATTTATTACTTCAAAACTCCCAAGAAAATAAGATTTCGGCAGTAAATGACCCATAAGGATGTTGATGCGCCGTTAAACAAATCAAAATCAATCTATTCGGTATTTTTTATGTTATTTATACATTATTTCATATTTTTTCAGAAAAATAACTCACTCTCCGACAAACGCGGTTACCAAAATACCCGAATTTTTCGTCCTCGATTCGAGAACACTAACTGCTTTTATCGGCCGAGCAGTTTTTTCATTCGTCGACAACTGGGAGAGGACGCCAAATTTTTGCATATCAAAATACTTTTATAGAGACGCCTGTGACGGACTTGTTTTTTAATCTAA
>CAHIKZ030000105.1:1067500-1070000 GCA_903632075.3 Acanthosepion pharaonis | reverse complement strand
ATTGCATATCCATCTTTGGATTTTGCTGAGCATCTCGAGATGAAAAGCAGGGGCACCAGACCCTATATGGCAACAGTATTCATTGCAAGGACGAATGGTAGATTTGAATGATGGACGAAACTGAACAGGTGGCTAGAACGGCTAGAGAGTTTCTGAGTTCGATCTTCCCTTCCTTGAAATGGGAAAATCATTTCTGTGCCATTCTGTCGTCAGTTAAGAAGTCATATTCGAACACAGCACGAATATCACGGCTATCTTTGGCAACTTTGTGACCTTGATTGAAAATAAAGATGTAGGATATGCTTATTCTTGCCTACTTGGCATTCCATCTCAAAAGCGGGGTGGTCTAATATGAAAATTAAATTTCTATAACGTTAAACAAAAGTTTCACAAGAAAAAATGCTTTTTATTGTTCGAGATTATTTGCAGGACATCAGAAAAAACGAATGCATATCTGTAAACACCCTGATATGATTATTCAATTTGATCTAAGATTGTAACGATGTCATTTGCTTACATCATCCATGCCGTAAAAAATATTTTAAACAGATTCTTGAGATATAGTATCATAAAAAAATAATGCGAAAAAATACAACTCACTCACCATGACCTACGAGCAGAAACATTATTGACAAACCTGGTGTTTGGACGCGATTGTCTTTTTCTAAATAAGAATTGATAGCACCGGTGTATTTGGCTCAGTGTAATAAATAATGAACGTTCTTGGGCGGTGGAGGATTGACACGAAAACATGTCCTGGATTTTTTTTCTACCAATGAGAAGAACACACGATAATTTGAAAAAGAGAGATTGGTGAGGTTTCCCACATAAATATAACCAAACAGCGAAACCTACTCGATAGATTTGTGCAGAGGTGACTTCATTATCGACAGAAAGGCGGAAAAATAGTTTCCCCGTTTCAAGAAGGAAAAGTTGGAACTAGGGAATTGGTTCAGAAGATAGTAAGCTCTCATGTTACAGTCGCTCGTCACTTTTACTCAGTGGACAAGGTCCAGAAACACTGTTAGACATTTTCATGACGGTCGTCTTCGAGTATAGAATCCAGAGGTTGTCAGTGAATATTTCGGAGACAGTAGGAAAGCGTAGTTAAGGTTCGCAGTGGATATCACAACAGAGTGTAGTTCTTCCTTCTGACATGTTCGCCGGACAAGTTGCCTCTGGTCATTCCGATAGGAAAACAAAGATGGCCGCCTTTATACACGACGGATACAGTGTTGTGCGGCTTCTGATTGGTCAACCTTCTATTGGTCGACTATAAAGGGAAATAAGTCATTTTGACTCGCTCACTAGTTATATGTTATATACCCAAAAAACCGTAACAAACACGACGCATGAATACTGTTGCCTTATATCATCTGGTGGCCCTGCTGTTCATCTCGAGGTCCTAGACAAAATCCAGACATGGATATGCAATGTCATAGGTCCTGATCTGGCATCTTGTCTACAGCCACTTTCTCACAGTCGTGATGTGACTTCCCTCTTATCTTATACACAAATATTTTCATGGCAACTGCTCTGACGAAATAATTTCACTGGTACCCAACTGCCTGAAATTAAGCGTGCTACCGGATTGGAATTTCGGTCCCACCCTGTCACCGTCGAAACAATTTAAATGTAACCATCTCTTCTACTCTAACAGCTTCTTCTCTAGCACTTCCCGACAGTGGAACTCTCTTCCTCTAACATTCTTCCCTGATAACTATAATCTCCAAATATTCAAATATAATGTCAATCGACATCTTCTGACGCCTTGATCCTCCTACTTGCATTGACCGACAGAAACAAACTCCAGTTGTCTTCCATTTCCGGCTCATAAGTAACTGTGAAACTTTTGTCTAATGTTATTGAAATTTTATTTCAGATTACACATGCATTTGAGATGGAATGGCAAGTAGACAAAAATGAACAAGTTTCACATCTTCCCTTACTTTTTCTTAATCAAGTTCACATAATCCTGGGTAAGACGATAAACTACATCCGCCTCCTGGGTAAGACGATAAACTACATCCGTATCCTGGGTAAGACGATAAACTACATCGGCGTCGTGGGTATGACGATAAACTACATCCGGGTTCCTGGGTAAGACAACATCCGGGTCTTGGGTAAGACGATAAACTACATCTGACAGCAATGTTTTTGTTCAGGAGGTTTTGAGGAGGGTGGAACCACTTCTTAATTGTTGATGTTCCTAGGCCCACCCTGACCCGGGGCGGTAGCGCCTGTCAGGGTCTTAGCTATGGGCAAATAGTCCCCCCACCACCACAAAAAAGGAGCCAAAATACCATGCAAGTATAAAAATAGGTTTTAATAGCAGCAATACTTTTGGAAAAAATGAATACAAGCAATATATTTCTTAAAAAAATTATTACCAGCAATACATTTTTGGAAAAAAAACTATTACCGGTAATAAAAATCTTGTCGGTATTAAATAACTCACTAAGGTTGATTTGCCGTAAAACAAACCAAACCAAAGCAATAT
>CAHIKZ030000105.1:1060000-1062500 GCA_903632075.3 Acanthosepion pharaonis | reverse complement strand
TTTTTCTTATTTCTTCTATTCTACTCCATATCATTTCTTCTTCTTCTTCTTCTTCTTCTTCTTCTTCTTCTTCTTTCTCCTCCGTCTATTTCTTCTTCTTCTTCTTCTTCTTCTTCTTCTATTATTTTTTAGTTTTTCTTATTTCTTCTATTCTACTCCATATCATTTCTTCTTCTTCTTCTTCTTCTTCTTCTTCTTCTTCTTCTTCTTCTTCTATTATTTTTTAGTTTTTCTTATTTCTTCTATTCTACTCCATATCATTTCTTCTTCTTCTTCTTCTTCTTCTTCTTCTTCTTCTTCTTCTTCTTCTTCTATTATTTTTTAGTTTTTCTTATTTCTTCTATTCTACTCCATATCATTTCTTCTTCTTCTTCTTCTTCTTCTTCTTCTTCTATTATTTTTTAGTTTTTCTTATTTCTTCTTCCCCTCTATTCTCCATATCATTTCTTCTTCTTCTTCTTCTTCTTCTTCTTCTTCTTCTTCTTCTTCTTCTATTATTTTTTAGTTTTCTTATTTCTTCTATTCTCCATATCATTTCTTCTTCTTCTTCTTCTTCTTCTTCTTCTTCTTCTTCTTCTTCTTCTATTATTTTTTAGTTTTTCTTATTTCTTCTATTCTACTCCATATCATTTCTTCTTCTTCTTCTTCTTCTTCTTCTTTCTCCTCCGTCTATTTCTTCTTCTTCTTCTTCTTCTTCTTCTTCTTCTTCTTCTTCTTCTTCTTCTTCTTCTTCTTCTATTATTTTTTAGTTTTTCTTATTTCTTCTATTCTACTCCATATCATTTCTTCTTCTTCTTCTTCTTCTTCTTCTTCTTCTTCTTCTTCTTCTTCTTCTTCTTCTTCTTTCTCCTCCGTCTATTTCTTCTTCTTCTTCTTCTTCTTCTTCTATTATTTTTTAGTTTTTCTTATTTCTTCTATTCTACTCCATATCATTTCTTCTTCTTCTTCTTCTTCTTCTTCTTCTTCTTCTTCTTTCTCCTCCGTCTATTTCTTCTTCTTCTTCTTCTTCTTCTTCTTCTTCTTCTTCTTCTTCTTCTATTATTTTTTAGTTTTTCTTATTTCTTCTATTCTACTCCATATCATTTCTTCTTCTTCTTCTTCTTCTTCTTCTTCTTCTTCTTCTTCTTCTTTTCTCCTCCGTCTATTTCTTCTTCTTCTTCTTCTTCTTCTTCTTTTCTTCTTCTTCTTCTTCTATTATTTTTTAGTTTTCTTATTTCTTCTATTCTCTTCCATATCATTTCTTCTTCTTCATCTTCTTCTTCTTCTTCTTCTTCTTCTTCTTCTTCTTCTTCTTCTTCTATTATTTTTAGTTTTCTTATTTCTTCTATTCTACTTCATATCATTTCTTCTTCTTCTTCTTCTTCTTCTTCTTCTTCTTCTTCTTCTTCTTCTATTATTTTTTTTTTTTTTTCTTTCTTTATTCTACTCCATATCATTTCTTCTTCTTCTTCTTCTTCTTCTTCTTCTTCTTCTTCTATTATTTTTTATTTTTTCTTATTTCTTCTATTCTACTCCATATCATTTCTTCTTCTTCTTCTTCTTATTCTTCTTCTTCTTCTTCTTCTATTATTTTTAGTTTTCTTATTTCTTCTATTCTACTCCATATCATTTCTTCTTCTTCTTCTTCTTCTTCTTCTTCTTCTTTTTTCTTCTTCTATTTTTTTTTTTTTTCTTATTTCTTCTATTCTACTCCATATCATTTCTTCTTCTTCTTCTTCTTCTTCTTCTTCTTCTTCTTCTTCTTTTCTCCTCCGTCTATTTCTTCTTCTTCTTCTTCTTCTTCTTCTTCTATTTTTTTAGTTTTCTTATTTCTTCTATTCTACTCCATATCATTTCTTCTTCTTCTTCTTCTTCTTCTTCTTCTTCTTCTTCTTTCTCCTCCGTCTATTTCTTCTTCTTCTTCTTCTTCTTCTTCTTCTTCTATTATTTTTTATTTTTCTTATTTCTTCTATTCTACTCCAAATCATTTCTTCTTCTTCTTCTTCTTCTTCTTCTTCTTCTTCTTCTTCTTCTATTATTTTTAATTTTTTCTTATTTCTTCTATTCTACTCCATATCATTTCTTCTTCTTCTTCTTCTTCTTCTTCTTCTTTCTCCTCCGTCTATTTCTTCTTCTTCTTCTTCTATTATTTTTAGTTTTCTTATTTCTTCTATTCTACTCCATATCATTTCTTCTTCTTCTTCTTCTTCTTCTTCTTCTTCTTCTTCTTCTTCTATTATTTTTTAGTTTTTCTTATTTCTTCTATTCTACTCCATATCATTTCTTCTTCTTCTTCTTCTTCTTCTTCTTCTTCTATTATTTTTTAGTTTTTCTTATTTCTTCTATTCTACTCCATATCATTTCTTCTTCTTCTTCTTCTTCTTCTTCTTCTTCTTCTTCTTCTTCTTCTTCTATTATTTTTTAGTTTTTCTTATTTCTTCTATTCTACTCCATATCATTTCTTCTTCTTCTTCTTCTTCTTCTTCTTCTTCTTCTTCTTCTATTATTTTTTAGTTTTTCT
>CAHIKZ030000105.1:1010000-1050000 GCA_903632075.3 Acanthosepion pharaonis | reverse complement strand
TGGAGCGAGAGTACAGAGGCGTGATCGAGAAAAAAAGGAAGAGAAAGACAGGGAATAGATCAAGGCATCTGGAGATTGATATTACATTTGAATAGTTGGAGATTATAGCTATCAGGGAATCAAGTAAGAGGAAAGGAGTTCCACAAGCGAGAGGTGCGCGACATGAAGCTATTGGAGCAGAACAGACAACTACATTTAACAGTTTCGACAGTGAAAGTGTGGATTTGTTTTGTTTTGTTTTGTTTTATGGCATATCAACCACAATGGGTTATTTAATGCCGACAAAATTTCCTTTTTATTTCAGAAATGTATAGCTCGTAATATTTGTTTTTTCAAAAATGTATAGTTTGGTTTGTTTTGTTTTGTGGCATATTAACCCCAATGAGTTATTTAATGCCGACAAAATTTTTATTTCTGGTAATATTTTCTTTTTACAAATATTTATTGCTGATACTAATTTTTTACAAAGTATTTCTGACATTTCTATTTTTACACTTTCATAGTGTTTTGAGTCGGGTTGTGGGGTCAACTATTTGCCCACAGCTAGGACCCTAACAGGTGCTACCACGCTGGGTCAAGGTGGATCGGGGAATACCAGCAATTTAGAGGTTGTTCCACGCACCACAAAAACTCCTGATCAGATGCCTTGCTGTTGGACGTAGTTTATCGTCACACCGAGGACGCGGATGTAGTTTATCGTCTTACCCAGGACACGGATGTAGTTTATCGTCTTACCCAGGACGCGGATGTAGTTTATCGTCTTACCCAGGACACGGATTTAGTTTATCGTCTTACCCGGGACACAGATGTAGTTTATCGTCTTACCCAGGACGCGGATGTAGTTTATCGTCACACTAAGGACGCGGATGAAGTCTATCGTCTTACCCAGGACGCGGATGTAGTTTATCGTTTTACCCAGGACGCGGATGCAGTTTATCGTCACACCCAGGACAGAGTGAAAGAGTGGGACCGAGATGCTAGCCTAGTAGAACGTTTAAATTCATGCAGTCTGGAAACTAGCGAAAGTAGCTCGTGGGAGCAGTTACCCTGAAAGTATTTGTAGAAAAGACAGAGGGAGGCGACGACAGGTCTGTGAGAGAACGACTATAGACGGGTCCAATTACATTGCATATCCGTCAGACAAACAGCGGGAGCACCAGACCATATATGTCAGCAGTATTACACGCAAAGGAAAGAAACTTTCATATGAAGATTAATCAAAAGAGACTTTAATGTGCATGTGGGAACATACAGGCTCCCATGAGGTTCTTCAGTTGAACTTTAGATAGTATTGACGTGAATTCGTGTAGTGTATATTCAATGGCAGAGCAAGAAGATCACCGAAATTAGGTTCAGGTATTTTGACAAAATATTGAATTCTGCTGGGTTTTTTTTTTCTGCTTTCGAGCCAAAAATTATTTTTTACAATCTTCTGACAATTAAACGTAATCCTGAAAGTGGAAACGAAATGAGATATGGTCAACCTGTACAATGACCGCAGCATCTTTCGCGATGGATCGTATCCATGAGTTCCACTTGAGGTCAGGTGTGAGTTTCTGGCCCAAAAGTTTTTCAAGGCACTTACGAGAGAGGTACAGAGAACCAACCACTTTCGCACCATCTTTGGCTATGTTTCGTATCCATTAGTTCCACTAGAAGTAAGGTGTTAATTTCAGGCCCACTAGTGTCTCAAGGCAACCATATACTTTATGCTTTTTCTTAATCGATGGTGTAAAGAACCTTCATCGTTTATGTGCTGTGTAACTTCATGACGTAGGTGATCATGGCCCTCCACATCTTCCTGTTCTTTGTAGCTCTTAATAAATTTCGTTTTTAATGGACCTTATATGAAATATTTTTTTTTAAATTATTGCTCGTTCAATCGCATGTGATTTTGTTTTTTTTAAAAATAACAGCACATTTGAAAAAAAAAGTAATGACATAATCTTCTCCTTAAAACACACTATGTTTTCTTTTTATTGTTCACACACCTTGATGTTGACTCGTCTGAATCGAAAATTTGGGACTATACAAGATAAATTTTGGCCAGTTCATCCAAACAGCAAACACATTTGCGAAATATACATTCGTAGAAAAGGATAATTCCTTTTAATAGATATAACCCTTTAACATCTGACTCTATTTCTGAGATAAAGTGTTGTATCTATTTACACCCATGTGCAAATTAATTGAAACAAAACGAATACTTCCGTTATTATTTACTTTTTTTTGTAAGGAATATGCACATATTAATACTTCTTATGAGAGTTTCCGGGTCAGTCTATAGTACTTTAATTTGCTCACTGTTAAGGCTTGCCAGTGTGTTCGTGTAGCGTTACAATTTTTGTAAGCTTGCTTGGAGTAACGTACATGGCAGACAATGGCCGTAGGACAACTAATCGAAATTCGAGACAATAGTGTCTGGGTGTGATTGTTCATTTATATGTTTACGAACTGCACTAAATTTTGGCAAATGACAAGCCAACCTACGAGCGAGTGTAGTGCATGTGTGACCAATGTAAGAATTTAATATCGATTGTTTGTGTTGGTGATACAATCTCCTAAAGAACTTAAGAATTCATGAACAAAATTATTTTTACACGTGGGAACGTATTGAAGTGTGTTAAAAGAATTGTGTTTGACCATTTATACTGAAATAGGTTCCATGAAATGTGAGAACGTCGGAATTGTAAATATACAAAGAACCCATTTCTAGAAAACGAATGTAGTAACATTCCAAAAGTGCTCGGAAAAAAATAATATATAATAATAATAAATATAATATAAGCTATTATATTTACTGTCTTATAAGCCATCATTGGCACGTAGCCGAACGTTCTCATTCTGAACATAGAGTCCCGGGTTCGAATCTCACCATGGTCGATTCGTCAGGAAGGATGTTATCCTGAGTGAAATTGGGTAGGCGGAACCCTTAGGAGCAGTCGATAGCTGTGCAAACCCGAAGTCATCGTGGCTTGAACGTGCTGGACATGTTCAAATTGTTGATTTCCCAGAAACTGTAACTAAGGTCTGCTCAGTAGCGATTTTCCAAGCGTAGCTTAGATGTGGCACAAGGCCGAAAGTATGAGGCGCCCAGTGAGGATCGAACTAACTACTCATTCGTAATTGTGTTAGCGAGACAAGCTTGGTAACCATTACACTGCCTCGGGGTACCCCAGCTTTCGCTGTTATAGCGATTTTCTAAGCGTAGCTTAGATGTGGCACAAGGCCGAAAGTATGGGGCACCCAGTGAGGATCGAACTCACTACTTATTCGGAACTGTGTTAGCGATACGAGCTTGCTAACCATTACACCGCCCAGGTCTGCTCAGTATTATTACAGTACAAACCAGAGCTGAGCTCTGTGGGTGTTGAATAAACACAAATGTGCCTGAAAAAGGGATTCGCTAGCCGCCTTATAAGACGGGTATCCTCAAATACGAGTGTCCAGCACTCCAGCATTGGAAAATATACCTAGACCAGGACACCGCCCATTTCTAATTACAGTCATTTGAAAATACTGATGGAGTGTTTTGGCAACGGTTTCATGGATATGTTCACAGTTTCTGACGTTGGTGACTGTCCTTCCTGAAACGCTCATCGCCTTCAACTGACACTCGACCGGCCTTGAAACGCTCATACATCTGAAAACCTGTTCCCAGTATGAATAGTGAGCGTCCGTCGCGATGCATTAGTTAACGATCTACTCTCGGAAGCTGTTGTCAGTAGGTTCATTATTCGCTGCGTTAACCCTCCCTGAGGCCTTGTGCCAATGCCTGTTCTTTAAAGCAAATATATGCTTAAGTGTCATATACTATTACAGTGGTTCTTAAAAAATAAGAATTAACAAAAAGAAACCCCCTCGAAAAAATGGGACCACGGTGTACAAGTGGGACCACCCCTGGAATACATAAGTAGAGGTTACCTCTTGATTCTGGTTCTGTCTTTCCTATATATATATATATATATATATATATATATATATATGTATGTGTGTGTGTGTGTGTGTGTGTGTGTGTGTGTTTCTGAGGACTGTTTTGTTGGAAGTGGAGTCAGATTTTTTATTTTAGTTTTTAAATTTGCGAGGACGTGGGTCGGGGAGAAAATAACTTGTGCTTAACCAAGTGCCTGTGTATCATTGAGGAACCAATTGCAGGGTTTAAAGTGGGGCGGCAAGTAGACCTGAAGCAAGCAGCTGTTGCAAAGAGCTGTGTCGCCAGCGAAACGAAGATCTGGTTATAAATCAAATAGGCCTCTTGGAACCATTTTCAGGAATAAAATCAAAGATCGCCTCCTGTCTGCCTACACTTCCTTTGCACCCGAGGTCAATCTGGAACGCACAAAGCCACTTGGAATATTTCGATAACCGATTGGGTGACCTTGATGTAAATTAAAGGGGACCTTACTGCACACGCAGGAACGTAATTGGCGTTGCTCAATTCTGCAATTTGATTGAAATAGTAACCGTCGTATTGACGATGACCGTGTTAGTAGTCTTGTGCATGTCTTTTTTTTTTGGCGAAAACATGGGAAAAGTGCCTAGATTAAACATTGATAAATAGACTTCTTTCCCATTTTCAAATAAGTTGTTGCGGACTTGGATCAAAATTTTGGATCTGGCATATCAGAAACACAATTTTGCCCATATCGTAGACAAGAGTTTGTTAACGAGTTCAATTTAATGCAATTTTTGTGTGTATATACAGTGTAACCCGGATATAAGAGAGTTGTCGGGACCGGAGAAGAAGTCTCTTATATCCGGGTTTCTCTTATATCCGGGTTTGGTCTATTTTATATACATTAACACAGGCTCTAATTTAGGACCAGAAAAAGTCTCTCTTATATCCTGGTTTCTCTTATATCCGGGTCTCTTATATCCGGGTTACACTATATATATATATATATATATATGATAGAAATTATTGGGAGGATTGGAGATAATTATAATTAAGTAATTCATCGAGTCTAGAAGAAACCTCAACAGAATGCAGAAAGCACTGGACGACCGTTTCGTCCTATATTGAGGAATCATCAACAGTGCGCATCTACTAACGAGAATTGAAACCTGGACAGTTACGTTATCAAGCAAACGCCGTACCAAACTGTACCAACGGGCCTCGGTGACAAAGAGGTAGCGAATAAGCCACAGAGGAGCGTTTCTATGAATATTTCTCGGATATTCAGGCCAGTAAATGTCGTTAATACTGTTTGTTAAAAACAGAGCATTTACTTAAATATTTGTATCTATAAAAAAAAAACTTCGACGGACTTTGTCCATTTCATAATGTGTGACGTCATTTGTTTACATTTAAATACGCATCGAGCAGATATGAATGTACGAGAGAAAATCATGGAGAATTGTAGTTTAAAAACAGTAAAATCGACCTTGCTAACCGAAACGCTCCTCTGTGGCTAAATCAGGTTATATGACGGTTCCGTATAGGATACAGTTTCGATTCCTGTCGGAGGACGCGTATTTTCTATAAAAATTTCTTAGACATTCCGGTAAATGTCGTTAATACTGTTTATTATAAACAGAGCATTTACTTAAATATGTGTAACTATAAAAAGAACGTATAAACATAAAAAATGTCTTAAAATGATTGTCGGACTTTCATTCCATAAACTATCAGGTCATCCCATAAGTTATGTCCGAATTTTGAATAAAGAAAACAAGTGACCAAATGTTAGATTTAATTACAGATTCAATCAACAATGTATTTTCCCTGATTATCTATGACTTCCTTCCATCTATTAACAAGCTTACTAATTCCATTACTGTAAAATTCTTTTGGCTTTGATTCGAAGAACTCACAAATGTCAGTTTTAACCTCTCCCTGTGTTACAAAAGCTGTTTCTTCCAAATGATTCTGTAAGGTAAGCACCAATGGTTGTCTGAAGGAGCAAGATCGGGAGAATAAGGTGACTGAGGAATTTTCTCCCAACCAAGTTCTTCGATCTTTTGTGACGTAATTCTTGCTGTGTGGGGTCGTGCATTGTCCTGATGAAACATCACCTCTTTTCGATTCACTAGAGTAGCTTGGCTCAAACGCTCTAATTGCTGACAGTATATTTGAGCATTAATTGTTGCATTAGGTGGTAAGAATTCAAAGTGGATTATTCCTTGGCGATCCCACCAGATTGAAAGAAGAAACTTTTGCCCATGAAGTTCCCTTCTCGGCTGTGGCTGGGGTCCTTCCTCTTTACCAGGCCACTGTCTATGACGCTTAACATTTCGATTAAAGATCCCTTTTTCGTCGCCAGTCACAAGTCTATCTAAAAAAAGGTGAAACAAGTTGGCGAGAATGGAGAGAAGAGCAGATGTCAACTCGATTTGAGTTTTTTCAGACAATTCATGAGGGCACCCATTTTCCAAGTTTAGGAACTTTTCCAAGTTGTTGAAGATGACGATGAACAGTTGTATGGTTTGAACTGAGAACCACTGCCAATTCCTCAACTGATAAAGCAGGATTTTCTTCAAGGGCTACTTCAAGAAGCTTTTCATCAAACTCAACTGGACGTCCGGTTCAATCTTCATCTTCAAGGGTGAAATCTCCATCTCTGAATTTTGCAAACCATCTTCTGCAAGTTCTTTCGTTCACACATTCCTCTCCATAAACTGAGTGAATGTTTCTAGCCGATTCGGCTGCTGAGTTTCCTTTCTTGAACTCATAAAGCATTATGTGCCCCAAATGATTCTTGGGTACTTCCATGCTAGCAGGGTTTTAATCAAACAAAATTCAATTTTATTGTTCTCTGAAATAAAATTTGATCAGTTTAAATGCATCTAAACATAAAAATAATGTTCAGCTCCATTAGACATTATAAAATACTTTAAATTTCGTTGAATTTAACAAAAAGTTAAAATTCGGACAGAACTTATGGGATGACCTGATACAATCTTCTATGATTTAAAGACAGTAAATTCGCCCTTGCTAACGGAACGCCCCTCTGTGGCCAAATTAGTTAAGGCGCGTCAGGCTATATGACATTTTTGTATAGGATACAGGTTCGATTCCTGTCAGAGGACGAATATTTCCTATGATAATTTCTCGGACATTCAGAACGGTAAATGTTAATATTGTTTATTATAAAACAGAGTATTTACTTAAATATTTGTGTCTAAAAAAGAATGTATAAATATAAAAATGTCTTAATATATATATATATATATAAATATATAAAGTTATGTGTGTGTATCACCGCTGTATTTCACTGCTACTAATAAGCAGGAATGTTTTCTCCTGATAATGGACAAAGTGTCCTAAGCTGGTCGAAGAACCTAATTTAAATAATAAAACAAAAATATTAATATACAACTCAGTGTGACTGAAATTTTTTAACATTTTTTTATTTTTCAAGACATATACACACACACACACACACATATATATATATATATATATATATATATATATATATAGATAGATAGATAGATAGATAGATAGATAGATGGAGAGAGAGAGAGAGAGAAAGGTAGTTGTGTAGTTGATTTTAAGCATGAGCACTTTATGAACTTATCCAAACCCGTTCCCTTGAAAACACCATAAAGGTTTTTAATTTAGAGTTGTTCTCTAAAACCGTTTGTCTCCCAAGGCTGAAAAACCTGGTTTGCACTGCTATTTAACCTTTAGTTGGGGTAAGAATTTATATATTCCCACCCATTTCAGGTCTTTCGGAGGACAGATGTGAAGCTGACCGAGGCAGCGTTTAAGTAATCAAGGGCCAGGTGTGAAGCTGATTAAGAAAGAATTCAGGCCTTCGTGGGACATATGTGAAGCTGATCAAAGCAACATTTAGGTCATTAAAGGTTAGATGTGAAGCTGATAGAGGTATCATTCAGATTTTCGGGCTACAAATGTGAAACTGATAAATGGAACGTTCAGATATTCAATGAAAAGCTGTGAAACTGATCGAGGCAGCATTCAGGTATTCAATGGACAAATGTGAAGTTGAAATAGGAAGCCTTCAGGTCTCCGGTGGATATATGCGAAGATGACTGAGATAGCATTCAGATCTTCTGGCGACAAATATGAAGATGGAGACAGTCTTCAGGTTTTTGGGGTCAGATGTGAAACTGGTCTAAGCAACGTTCAGGACTTCAGGGGACAGATGTGAAACTGGTCTAAGCAACGTTCAGAACTTCTGGGGACAGATGTGAAACTGGTCTAAGCAACGTTCAGGATTTGGGGGACAGATGTGAAACTGGTCTAAGCAACGTTCAGGACTTCGGGGGACAGATGTGAAACTGGTCTAAGCAACGTTCAGGACTTCTGGGGACAGATGTGAAACTGGTCTAAGCAACGTTCAGGACTTCGGGGGTCAGATGTGAAACTGGTCTAAGCAACATTCAGGACTTCAGGGGACAGATGTGAAACTGGTCTAAGCAACATTCAGGACTTCGGGGGACAGATGTGAAACTGGTCTAAGCAACGTTCAGGACTTCGGGGGTCAGATGTGAAACTGGTCTAAGCAACGTTCAGGACTTCGGGGGTCAGATGTGAAACTGGTCTTAGCAACGTTCAGGACATCGGGGGACAGATGTGAAACTGGTCTAAGCAACGTTCAGGACATCGGGGACAGATGTGAAACTGGTCTAAGCAACGTTCAGGACTTCGGGGGTCAGATGTGAAACTGGTCTAAGCAACGTTCAGGAATCTGGGGACAGATGTGAAACTGGTCTAAAACGTTCAGGACTTCGGGGACAGACGAAACTGGTCTAAAAAGCAACATTCAGGGCTTCAGATGTGAAACTGGTCTAAGCAACATTCAGGGGACTTCAGGGACAGATGTGAAACTGGTCTAAGCAACGTTCAGGGACTTCAGGGGACAGATGTGGAACTGGTCTAAGCAACGTTCAGGACTTCAGGGGACAGATGTGAAACTGGTCTAAGCAACGTTCTGGACTTCAGGGGACAGATGTGAAACTGGTCTAAGCAACGTTCAGGACTTCTGGGGACAGATGTGAAACTGGTCTAAGCAACGTTCAGGACTTCGGATGATGAAACCGGTCTAAGCAACGTTCAGGACTTCCCGGGGACAGATGTGAAACTGGTCTAAGCAACGTTCAGGACTTCGGGGTCAGATGTGAAACTGGTCTAAGCAACGTTCCAGGACTTCAGGGGTCAGATGTGAAACTGGTCTTAGCAACGTTCAGGACATCGGGGGACAGATGTGAAACTGGTCTAAGCAACGTTCAGGACATCGGGGGACAGATGTGAAACTGGTCTAAGCAACGTTCAGGACTTCGGGGGTCAGATGTGAAACTGGTCTAAGCAACGTTCAGGAATTCGGGGGACAGATGTGAAACTGGTCTAAGTAACGTTCAGGACTTCGGGGGACAGACGTGAAACTGGTCTAAGCAACATTCAGGGCTTCGGGGGTCAGATGTGAAACTGGTCTAAGCAACATTCAGGACTTCAGGGGACAGATGTGAAACTGGTCTAAGCAACGTTCAGGACTTCAGGGGACAGATGTGGAACTGGTCTAAGCAACGTTCAGGACTTCAGGGGACAGATGTGGAACTGGTCTAAGCAACGTTCAGGACTTCGGGGGACAGATGTGAAACTGGTCTAAGCAACGTTCTGGACTTCGGGGGACAGATGTGAAACTGGTCTAAGCAACGTTCAGGACTTCTGGGGTCAGATGTGAAACTGGTCTAAGCAACGTTCAGGACTTCGGGGGACAGATGTGAACCTGGTCTAAGCAACGTTCAGGACTTCGGGGGACAGATGTGAAACTGGTCTAAGCAACGTTCAGGACTTCAGGGGTCAGATGTGAAACTGGTCTAAGCAACCTTCAGGACTTCGAGGGACAGATGTGAAACTGGTCTAAGCAACGTTCAGGACTTCGGGGGACAGATGTGAAACTGGTCTAAGCAACGTTCAGGACTTCTGGGGACAGATGTGAAACTGGTCTAAGCAACGTTCAGGACTTCGGGGGACAGATGTGAAACTGGTCTAAGCAACGTTCAGGACTTCTGGGGACAGATGTGAAACTGGTCTAAGCAACGTTCAGGACTTCGGGGGACAGATGTGAAACTGGTCTAAGCAACATTCAGGACTTCGGGGGACAGGTGTGAAGCTGATCTAGGCTCCGTTCAGGTGATTGGGTGATAAATGTCAATATGATTGAGGTAATTTTCAGGCCTTCGAGAGAGAGATTTGCAGCTGGCTGAGGCTGCTTTCAGGTGTTTTGTCGACAGATATGAAACTGACTCAGGTATCATTCAGGTCTTTGTGTAACAGATGCGAATCTGGTCGAGGTAGAGAGCTGATTACTCCCAGACACCTGGCAGATCATGTTGCTATTGCAACTATCGTCTTTAACTGGGTCCTTTCGAGTTCTGTCCCTTTCTAATGTTAAAATGGTGACAGAATTATCGTTTATGTGAGTAACGAGAACGCAACGAAGGAGCCGTTTTCAATATTTATAATGAACGCTAAGAAACAAGTTAGCGTTTGATTCCGATTGGTTTGCTGTGTTTTACGGTTTATCAACCTCAATCGGTTATTTAATGCCGACAAGATTTTTTATTGCTCGTAATATTTTTTTTATCTATCTATCTATCTATCTATCTATCTATCTTAGCATATATTGGCTTGATTTGTTTTACGGCATATCAATCTCAATGGGTTATTTAATGCCTACAAGATTTTTATTGCTGGTAATATTTTTTATCTATCTATCTATCTATCTATCTATCTATCTATCTCAGGATATATTGCTTTGGTTTATTTTACGGCAAATCAACCTTAGTGAGTTATTTAATACAGACAAGATTTTTATTGCTGATAATATTTTTTATCTATCTATCTATCTATCTATCTATCTATCTATCTATCTATCTATCTATCTATCTTAGCATATATTGGTTTGATTTGTTTTACGGCATATCAATCTCAATGGGTTATTTAATGCCTACAAGATTTTTATTGCTGGTAATATTTTTTATCTATCTATCTATCTATCTATCTATCTATCTATCTATCTCAGGATATATTGCTTTGGTTTGGTTTGTTTTACGGCAAATCAACCTTAGTGAGTTATTTAATACAGACAAGATTTTTATTGCCGATAATATTTTTTATCTATCTATCTATCTATCTATCTATCTATCTATCTATCTATCTTAGCATATATTGGTTTGATTTGTTTTACGGCATATCAATCTCAATGGGTTATTTAATGCCTACAAGATTTTTATTGCTGGTAATATTTTTTATCTATCTATCTATCTATCTATCTATCTATCTATCTCAGTAAATATTGGTTTGATTTGTTTTACGGCATATCAACCTCGATAGGTTATTTAATGCCGATCAAATGTTTATTGCTGGTCGTATTTTTATCTATCTATCTATCTATCTATCTATCTATCTATCTATCTATCTATCTATCTATCTATCTCAGTATATGTTAGTTTGGCTTGGTTGTTTTAAGGCATATCATTCTCAATGGGTTATTTAATGCCGAGAAAATTTTTATTGCTGGTAATATTTTTCCTTCAAAATGTATCGCTGGTAATAATGTTTTCCTTCAAAAATTTATTGCTGATAATAAGTTTTACAATTTGCTGGTATAAAAATCTATTTTTGACTCCAGTTTGGGGGTTAACTATTTGCCCATTGCTGGGACCCTAACAGGTGCTACCACCCCGGGTCTGGATGGACCTGGGAACACCAGCAATTAAGAGGTGGTTCCACGCTCCTCAAACCCTCCTGATCAATGGCCTTGCTGTCGGACGTATTTTATCTTCTTACCCAGGAGGCGGATCTAGTTTATCGTCATACCCAGGGCGAGGAAACGGGCATGAGTTCCCAAGTGGACCGGACCTAGACGCCATTACTCTTCTTTAACATACTGCGTCCTTTCAGGACCTGGGTGTTCATAGTTCTCCACAGCCTCCTCTACTGTGTAGTCTTTAGCAGTATTTGTCCCTTTTCCAGGCCTCCCCTTCTGTCATACATTCACGCAAGTTCGTCAGGTAATTTAACTGTTGCTTCCTCTATCTCGCATACCCGCAAAATACCCGGTAAGGGTTAAGTTCTCCATGCGCTCATTCCTCGTTATGCGTCCTTGAGATTTCAGCTGTATCGTTCTGGTTCTCTATGTTGATACCAAAGAGATAAAGAACATTACATGACCATCTATACAAAATAGTAAAGGAAAGCAAGAAGAAAGGACTAACGACTGTAAGAAAACAGAAAATAAGGTTTTCAGCAAGAGAAAAACAAAAACCAGATTCGAATTATGAATGGTAGATGTCAACATCCAGCACTTACAGAAGTTTAAATATCTGTAAATGTTTTAAAAGAGGAGGGAATTTCCAACAAGGGAATCCGAAGGCGCATTTGGAATAGAGAGAGATGCCTTCCAAAAGCCAAGCAATGTGTTAAGAAACAAGAAAATGTCATTAAAAAAAAGAGTGCTGGACTGCGGCGTTATTAACCATAGAACACTAACCATCAATTAAAGTTACACCACTACTAACCATGGGTATATCATACCCGAGTTTGAAAATATCAAATATATATATATATATATATATATATTAAATATAAATCTTTATTTGAAATATTTTACATGCAGGCACTTCAAACTTTGTACTTTGAGTTAACATTAATAAGAACTGAAAAACATATTATTTAGGTAAGAAAATCAGGTATTGAAAATTATAATTAAAAATAGGAAAATTTGCGCTGGGTACTAGATACCCACGATTAGTGTTCTAGGGTTAAGCAGTTAAGAGAAAGATGACTTGCAGAAACTAAGGAATGTATAAAGAAACAGGAAAATTTTGTTAGAAACAAAGAAAAGAGTGCTGATGTAAAGATTACCTGAACGTTTAATGAATTCTGGTAGGGCTTCCATCGCCCTCTATAACCGAATGTAGAGGTTGAAAAAATAATATCAGTTCTTGATATTTATAGTGGGATAATTTCCAAACCTACCTCGTATTTCTAAAGAATTAACGTATTTTATTGATAATCCGACATTATTTCCTGTTGCTCTAGAGGTTATTTTCGTGGATACCCATGTTTGAATAGACGCCCTGTTTCTTTGATTTTATTTTTCTAAATAGTATGAATTAGGTCTATCAGACTTGCGCATTCGAGAGACTTAAAAATAAAAATGCCTTCTGTGACGGAGTTCTTGCTAGGTCCCTCTTTGTGGGAAAGACTACCGTCTGACCTGAACTAAGCTTTTTAACGAATGCGCAACCTCTCGTTCAGGTTTTCTCGAAAGCTCCAAAAATATGTGCCATGCATGATACACGCTTAGGCGATCATGTATCTTTCGATACATGACTGACGGGGCAGATTTTTCCCCGCAGTAGACCAGTTACCCTCCAAGTCTATAGAACCCGGTCTGTCCTTTGTATTTACCCATAGCTAGTGAAAGAAGGAGAGGATTCATAACTTCCTCAAGGGTCAGTCAGTTATATGCCATGCGTGATACACGCTTAGGCAATCATGTATCTTTCGATACATGATTGACGGGGCAGTTTTTTCCGCCATTTCTTTCTGTGGTAGACCAGTTGTCATCCAAGGCTATATAACCCGGTCTGTCCTGCTATTTACCCATAGCTGGTCAAAGAAGAAGAGGATTCGTACCTTTCCTAAGGGAATTAGCACATAAGTGAATGTAATGGATTCGATTGGAGTTTGAACTCGGCTCTCCGATTCCACAAACCGAGCCTCGAAACGTAAACAAAACAATTTCTAAATAATGGATTCTGTTTATAATCCAATTATTGCAAAGCCTGGTAGAGGTAATTCACATTGTTTAAATATCGGGGCGTCTACTCAGACGTGTGTATCCACTAAAATAACGTTTCGTATATTGAATAAAATTGATAAATGATGAATGTAAAACATCCGACAAATTATATGTCATATGTTTAAGTGGGAATGGGACGTTTCGGCGTCGCTGATTCGGCGTGCCTCATTTGGCGTCGCTGATTCGGCCTACTTCATTTGGCGTCGCTGATTTGGCGTGGCCCATTTGGCGTCACTGATTCGGTATGCCACATTTGGCGTCGCTGATTCGGCGTGCCTCATTTGGCGTCGCTGATTCGGCCTACTTCATTTGGCGTCGCTGATTTGGCGTGGCCCATTTGGCGTCACTGATTCGGTATGCCACATTTGGCGTCGCTGATTCGGCGTGCCTCATTTGGCGTCGCTGATTCGGCCTACTTCATTTGGCGTCGCTGATTTGGCGTGACCCATTTGGCGTCACTGATTCGGTATGCCACATTTGGCGTCGCTGATTCGGCGTGCCACATTTGGCGTCGCTGATTCGGCGTGCCACATTTCGCGTCGCTGATTCGGCGTGATATTTGGCGTCGCTGATTCCGCGTGGCTCATTTGGCGTCGCAGGTTCGGCGTGACATTTAGCGTCGCTGATTCGGCGTGACATTTGGCGTCGCTGATTCGGCGTGACATTTGGCGTCGATGATTCGGCGTGGCTCATTTGGCGTAGCCGATTCGACATAGTAATTTTTGGGCAGAGGAACGATTAGGCGAGAGATTACAACATCGTAGTTATAGTCAAATTTGTTCTCTCTCTCTCGTTTAGTAGTCAAATTAGTACTCCGTAGTTATATGCTCGAATAGTCCAATTTCAGAAAAATATGAGCTAGAAATGCATTATACTTCAGTCTGGAAACTGATGCCTCACGGAAAATTAAAAAATAGAGTGATGATGACGAACGAATCAAAATTCGTAATTGAAGTTGAATCATTCGATCCTATTTTAGTTCCTGAAGGGTTTTGTTCATAATTACGAAATGAAGTTTTTTTTTTTTAGATTTTTAAATACAATATTTTTAATTTAAATTTATAATTTACAGAATCAATTAATGTTCTAATAGGATCCTTAATAACCTAACTGAATAAAAAGTCATATTGAAAACTGCGTCTGTCTATATTTCTGAGATGAGGTATTATGTACATTATTTACATTATTGGGACTATTGTTCTCATCTTTGTCGCCATATTTATTACAACATTTCAGCCTTTCAGTATCTGTCTATATTTCTGTAATGAGGTATTATGTACACCATTTACATTATTGGGATTATTGTCCTCATATTTGTCGCCATATTTATTACAACGTTTCGGCCTTTCAGTATCTGTCTATATTTCTGAAATGAGGTATTATGTACACTATTTACATTATTGGGACTATTGTCCTCATCTTTGTCGCCATATTTATTACAACGTTTCATAAAGGCGTTAGTTAGATCCAGTGACAGGACCCAAAGGCTGTGAGTTCAATACCTGGTTAAGGCAGTGGAGAACTTTCAGAGGGAAATTAAAAGGAGATAACTGATAACTGACATCCATTAAACATAGCATGTGGAACTAGAACAGTCTACCCTATTGAGTGACATTCCAAACACCTGAAGAATGCCGGAGCGTGCAAACGCCGAAACGTTGTAATAAATATGACGACAAAGATGAGGAAAATAATCAGAATAATGTGAATAATAAAAACTGCGTATTTTCAATGCTTTTTATCCTTTTTTTGTGGGGTGTCTCCGGTCAAAGTCGGTGACGTCGAAAGAGTCTGGAGCTTTTTTAAAAGGCTGTGCCGAATAGTCCAGTTATTTTTCTGACGCCGAATCAGCGACGCGAAATAGACTATGCCGAAATGTATCCGTAGGCTCGGCCAAAAAATGCCCGCAGAACCCGTATAAACGGGATCGGGTTGGACAACCTGCCCGAACGAGACTCTGCCCTTTGGCGGTGCCTCGTCCGGGTTCCTCTCTGCTCAGAGGCAGAGAGTTCGACCGTCAAGCCGAGAAGCTCGGTTTGATTCGGTATCTAGCCACCCGCCCACGAGGGTTGCATGTGGCACAAGGCCAAGTTTAACGTGGGTTTCCCGAGCCCGTAGGCTCGGCCAAAAAATGCCCGTAGAACCCGTATAAACGGGATCGGGTTGGTCATTCTCCCCGAACGAGACTCTGCCCTTTGGCGGTGCCTCGTCCGGGTTTTCTCTCTGCACAGAGGCCGAGAGTTCGACCGTCAAGCCGAAAAGCTCGGCTTGATTCGGTATCTAGCCACCCTCCCACGAGGGTTGCATGTGGCACAAGGCCGAGTTTAACGTGGGTTTCAGGAGCCCGCAGGCTTGGCCAAAAATGCCCGTAGAACCCGTTTAAACGGGATCGGGTTGGTCAACCTCCCCGAACGAGACTCTGCCCTTCGACGGAGCCTCGTCCGGGTTCCTCTCTGCTCAGAGGCAGAGAGTTCGACGATTCAGGTACAAAGAGAAAAGCGGGTTGCACAGGTCGGTATTCACGACTACACGGTCTGGCTCTAAAATAACCATGTAAGTCAAAACAAAAACATATTATAATTCTGCTTGTGCCTTTTTTATTTTAATCATTTCACCCGAAGCAAGGCGACAAAGCCACTAAGACACAAGGGGTTATTGGGTGTGATATAATATAAGAAAAAGAAAAAAACAATTATTAAGGAGAGGGAACAATGTAAAGAAGACAGACGATAACGATTGACATTGCATTTACAAAGTTGACTGGGAAGCAGAAATCTAGAAGAGAGTTCCACAGGCTAGAAAAGAAAGTGATAGCATAGAACTTACGGAAACATTTAGCCATTTCAATTGGAAAATGATGAGACCTTACACCCAATCTAGTACTCTGTTTAAACTCATAATTTAATACTGCCAAGGCTTCATAGAAATAATGAACTATTCCGTTTTGATCGCAAGGAAAGAGATAAGACAAAGATATAAAAGGTTTTCTAATCATATTTTTGTATATTTCAGATTTCACCTCAATATAGTTTTGACAACATTGATCATGATTTTCATTCATATTCTCATCCTGGACTCGATATCAAAACATGTCTGTTAATAAAAATATCAGTGAATAGGGATTTTCGGAACAACCTGTCTACCAGCGACACTGTTTAGTTTTTGTGAAAGAAAGAAAGAAAGAAAGAAAGAAAGAAGCGAGAAGGAAACAAAAGAAAGAAAGAAACAAACAAAAAAACAAAGGAAATAAAGAAATATAAGAAAGAAGGAAGGAAACAAAAGAAAGAAAGAAAGAAAGAAAGAAAGAAAGAAAGAAAGAAAGAAAAAAGCTGGAAGGAAACAAAAGAAAGAAATATAAGAAAGAAGGAAGAAACAAAAGAAAGAAAGAAAGAAAGAAAGAAAGAAGCGGGAAGGAAACAAAAGAAAGAAAGAAACAAACAAACAAAAGAAAGAAAGAAATATAAGAAAGAAGGAAGGAAACAAAAGAAAGAAAGAAAGAAAGAAAGAAAGAAAAAAGAAAAAAGAAGCGGGAAGGAAACAAAAGAAAGAAATATAAGAAAGAAGGAAACAAAAGAAAGAAAAAAAAAAGAAGAAAGAAAGAAAGAAAGAAAGAAAAAAAGCTAAAGAAAGAAAGAGAGAAAGAAAGAGAGAAAGAAAGAAAGAAAAAAAGAATTGGGAAGAAGACAAAATAAATAAATAAATAAAGAAAGAAAGAAGTAAAAAAGAAAGAAAGAAAGAAAGAAAAAGAAAGAAAAAGAAAAAATTAAAGAAAGAAACAAATATGAGAAAGAAGGAAAGAAACGAACGAAAGAAAGAAAGCAGGAAAAAAAGAAGGACAGAAAGAAAAACGGGAAAGAAAGAAAAGAAAAAAGAAATGTTACACAGATAAGACGATAACGCTCTCTTGCGTTTAAAGTCTGCTTCAGTAAAATGGAAATCATTATTATCATGTACCTAGTAAACAGTAGCCAAGGCACAATCTGTTCCTGTTTATGCATTTTCTTTTCGAAGTGAGCCAAGTGCCATGGAGCAAGTGTGAGCAAGCTATTCTCGCAGGAGATTGCTACAACTTCCTGTATTCAACACTTGGTACTCAACACTTAGGTCGATGGTCAACTGATAAATGAATTTATAACTACGAGTAACATCCATTAATACTTAACGTTTTTGCGATTTGAATTTTATGATGTTGCTTACTTTTTAAAAAATCAATTCACCCCGAACAAGGCGATAAAGCCACAGAGATGCAAGCAAGTGAAAGAGAATGAGAAGAATGTGGAAGGAATCGAAAAGCCAATTCTAAACGGGGCAGAAAGAATAAACCTCTTCTCCTGTTCAAAACCAAAGTTAATGATTGCATAAGCTCCCTGCGAGTTCTGTCGTTATAAAATGGCTGTAGAAATTTCTCAATTACATCGATAAATATTTAAGCTTAACAACAAAATATTACAATAACAACCACAAGTATGACTGATGGTCGTTATTTCAAGAAGTAAGAGGGTACAAATGAAAAGATTCCAAATTATCAAAGTTTTCATTTCAATGAAGCAACGTTTCTTTCTTTTTTCTCACTGAAATCAACAGCGTCTCTGCTATATCTTTTCTGTCCTTCTTGTGATCAAAACAAAATCTATATCTATAATTCTCAAAATTTGTGTGTATGTATGTATGTGTGTGTCATCGGATGTTATTTATGCGTTTCCACAGTTTTCATTCGATTTCGATGAATTTTTTTTTGTTTGATAGATAATTCTTCAGTGCCGGTTTTGAGTCCAAATTCTCTGGAAAAAAATTTACAACCTAGAAGGTGAAAATTCAAAAAACTGATTTTTTTACACTTTGCGCAAAAATCAAAGGCAAAATTTAATGTCTGTAAAACTAGCGTACAATTTAGAGAGTTGTAAATCTAACGCAAAAGAATATTATTATAGAATTATAAAAAAGTATGTTATAAATAAAAATTATCATTTAATTTTATTATGACAGTTCATGGAAGAGATTCCTTCCTTGCAAGATTGAAAACGCAAAAACGGACATTTTCAGGGCCACCCTCATTCAAATTGTTATCCCCCACCCAAATTTGGGGATGTGCTTCAATTGCACCCAATTGTTGTTACTAATATTAATTTCCGGGTGGGTTGACTTTAAACTTAAACTGCCCCAATTGAACGGCAAAATTTCCCAGTAATGAAAGACCCCGTCGAAGAGGGGTTATACTGCTAGTAGTCTACTATTTATGACTTATTGGCTAAATGTCACATTCAGGCTAAGTTAGTAAAGTAGGTATAAGCAGAAATAAAATATGATAATATTATATCCCAGCTCGTTTGGTAAAGCGATGAATGAAACACTGAATTAAACAAAAATAGCAATAATTGTGTAGTGAAAATAATTTTATAGTTAATTTTTATTTTTCTATCGATTCTCTTCAAAACAGTGAAGATTTCCACGGATAATTTAAATAATATAATGATGAAAAAATCTGAGAACAAAGAAAGAGAGAAGAAATATGAACTGAGAAATAAAGACGTCATATTTTTTTTATCATTCCAACCCAGGCAAAGCGATAATGCCCACTGACACAAAAGGTTACTGACAATGAAAGAAAATGAAGGACATTAGTGGAAAAGACAATAAAATAGCAGGTTCCAAAAAGACAGAAGATGGCGATTGATGTTGCATTTAAATTTTTGAAGATTGTAAGTGGCAGGGAAATTTCCACGGGTGAGAAGTGCGAGAAAAGAAATTAGTGGAATAGAATCTACGATTGCATCTAGCCATTTCAAATGTAAAATGATGAAAACTAATCTAGTACTGCGCTTAAATTCGTAAAGTCTACGTAACAAATTTTTTCATGAAAAAAATTACCATGAAAATTTTTATAGAAAAGGCAAAAGAAAGCTACGTTATGACGGTGTGTAAGAGACTGGATCCGAGATGCCAGATCAGGACCGATAACATTACAGAACATTCTTTTGATTTTGTCAAAAATCTATAGTTATATAATAGGAGCACCAGAACAGATGTGGAAGCAATGCACGGACAAATAGTAGATTTATAAACATGCAAGATAGATCGTGGCAAGAAAGAACTGTCTGTCAAGAAACATTGAACCAATTTTCTTATCAGCAGACCTAACAAATGTTTCAATATAATCATTCTACTTCATGTCAATGAAAAACGTAAGACCAAGAAGTCGCAACGAGTTGTTCTCTTGGAGGTTAGCATCAGCCATACTGATTCAAGGCAAAAAAAAGATCCCTTATGATGATTAAAAGATAGCAGTTTTGTTTTCAATGCGTTAAAATTTACAAGTCGTTTCTTGCGCCAGTTAACAACTGATTGGAGGTTCATTTTCGACAGAAGCTGTCAATTTTATTTTATCTGACCTATCGGTTTTACAATTTAAATCTAAAATTTCTGAATAGCATAAATATTTGATGTATGTTGGAATAAAAATGAGAGAAAAAGAACGAGAGAAAGATGAAGATATAAGTATAAAATACGTATTTTACGTAATAAGCAAGTTAGAAAATTAATTTTAAAATTCTTTTTAATGCATTACAAATTAAATTTTAAAAAATCAGATCTCCATATATACTTAACTAGCTTAAAAGTCACCCTATAGATCGGCATATACACTAGATCTAACGGAAGGTTCTTCATTTGGGCCTTCATCAAAACAGGCAACAATAAACTGTAGAACTCAAAATTTATCGCTGAATTTAAGTATTACATTAATATTTAAGCTTGAAAAAGTTCAACGATAATTCTTCTGCCTCTACTTAATTTAACGACAATTTGATGTACGTAGGTCCTTACTTTCTGTACAAACAATTATTTTTATTTCATGGGTGACTTTAGCTGGATTTCGCAATTAACATCAATTATTCCCAAATTTATTTCCAAGTTATAAAAATTGTTATCGTACAAAAAATTCGTCGCAAAAAATTACACGAAAAAAATCGTCGAAAACAATGGCAGTAATGAAAACTTGAGAATCAAGAATTTCAGGATTGCGGCTTGGGATCAGACCCGGAATGATTTTAATTTGCTCAAGGAGTCTGCCTGAATCCAAAATGGTATAATATGTTGGTGATGCGGTAATCGGATATGAAAGTCATATAAGATATGCAGACGACACAGTACTGATAGCAGACACGGAAAAGAAATTACAAAATCTCCTATAGAAGGTAGCGACGGGGAGTGTGAAGAAAGGACTAAACATAAACTACAAGAAGACAGAGAGCATGGTCATCAGTAAGAGAAAGAGCTCGAAATGCGATTTGCAGGTCGGGAACATCAGAATCAAGCAGACGCAGAAGTTTAAATATCTGGGAAGCGTCTTGGCAGAGGACGGTAAGTGCGACCCTGAGATCCGTAAACGTATTGGGATGGCCAAGGATACATTGCAAAAGCTGGACAGAGAGTATTGAGAGACAGAAGGATTTCTTTGGTAACAAAGAAAAGAATACTGAGCTGTTACGTGAAAATCTGTCCTTCTTTACGGCAGCGGATGTTGGACGATTTCCTTAAAGATAAAGAAGAGACACCTGGCGACAGAGATGTGGCTCTACAGAAGGATGATAAGTATATTATGGGCCAAGCGTGTGAGCAACGATGAGGTCTTAGAGAGCCAAATAAGAAGGAGGTTTTACTTAACATCAGGAAGAGGCAGCTGAAGTTTCTGGGATACATAATGAGGAAGGAGGGCCTGGAGAATCTGATACTCATGGGTTGAATAGAGGGAAAGAGAAACAAAGGAAAACAACGTGTGATATACCTGGGGGACTTAAGCAAATGGATGACAGAACGTGGTCTGGGGGAGGAAGCAGAGAGAAGGAACTTGTTGAAAACGGCAAGGGATAGAGGGAGGTGGAGAGCCATGATCGCCTACGTCCTGAAAAGACATGGCGCATAAAAAGAAAGAAGCAGTGCAAGAAGTGAAAATCAACGGGTATTTTGTCGTCGTGGAAATCGAAAGAAACCTGTTCAATGCTTAAAATTTAGAATAATGATAGATCCGAAAATTTAGAACCGTGAAAATGCCACGGCTACTGATAGTAAATCTGAAGTTGCAATATCTCATGTGTATCCGAGAGAGGAGTGAACAAACTCAAACCAAACTCTATTAATTTTTGTTGAATCACTTTTCCTTCTGGTAAGAGAAGATTCTCGAGGCGATGGAAATATTTTTCTACAGAAGGATGCTAAGCATATCATGGACCGAATATGTAATCAACAGTGAGAGGATGCAAACAATGCTTATACTTAACACCAGGAAGAGGCAGCTGAAGTTTCTGGGACACATAATGAGAAAGGAGGACCTGGAGAATCTGATACTCACAGGTCGAACAGATAGAAAGAGAGACAAGGGAAAATACTGCGTGACATGCCTGGCGAGCTTAAGCAAGTGGATGACAAAACGTGATCTGCGGGAGGTGGCAGAGGGAAGGAACTTGTTGAGAGCTGTAAGGGATAGATGGTGGTGAAGAGCCATGATCGCCTATGTCCTGAAAAGACATGGTACATAAAAATAGAAGTCGTATATATGCATGTGTGCGTCTAGTAGGCATTTTTATCTATGCTTGGTGGGTGTCGGCATGTCGATTCGGAGATGTGTAAGGGTGAAAGAATTTAAGTTACACCGGTTTTGGTTGTAAGTAGACATATCTTAGATTCTTTAAGTATGGATTTTATAAAAGTTAATGATATAATAAAGTTTGTTTGATATATGTTTGTAGAAGGAAAAATATTATTAACAAAAGGTATGAATCCATATTGCATTTTCTGATGAACCTTTAATAAATGCGAAACATGTTTAAATTTATAAACGTTTTCTACTTGCTCCTCATGCTATCATTCTACACGAGTCCACTCCGTAGTTTATCTATATTTGATCCCAATTCATTCAGTCATACATGTTTCTTGGCTATGCCGATCGTTTGATATTAACTTGGAAAGTATAGTTGGCAAATGTACGAATTTGTACTTCTCGCTTCAGATATCGGCTAAATAGCAAAGCTGACGCGCCTCCTTTTGTTTTGAGATGGCGGTCTGTCAATGAGAAGGAAAATATTTATTGTTGTGTTCACTCCACAAGTACGAAATATAACTTTCAGATGGGCACAATAATTTTGTTTTCGACAATAATGAACACCACAATATTTCTCTTGCAATAAATAATATACTGATGATGACATTGTGCGATGTCGAAAGTACTCGGAAATAAAAGAAATATTTATCAACGCGGCGATTTTCTCTTGTCCTTCAATGATGACACCAAAAAGCTTATCCCTGAATATGAAAGGATCCAACTGAAAATAAGTAGACAGAACGTGTCTAAATTATTCAACGAAACACACACACACACACACACACACACACATATATATATATATATATATATATATATATATATATATATATATATATATATGGTGTAACAGCAGAATTGTCCAAATCGTGTAACTATAACTATGTACTTATAAAAAATCGAAAAAATGGTTTAAAATATTAAAGACAGGGTTTGTTGAACGAATTTTATCATTAACTGAACTCGACTCGCTTAAATATACATCTTGCTTAAATATACAATATATATATATATATATAGAGAGAGAGAGGGGGGGTAAGACCATTTGTGATATTAAAATTGTCTAAATCGTGTAACAGCATAATTATCCGTCCCACAAAAATGTTTAATCTCTAAAAAAACACTGAACTAATTAAGTTTCTTTTTTCCAGGTATTCAGATATGATGTTTAGAGATCTTGGCTCCATTTGTCGTAAGAATCCCGAAAAACCCTTTTGAGGTATTCATAAAAAAAAAGAGACCAGGTTAAAATTGTTTTGTGTCAGACCCACTGTCTTCCCAACTGAGCAATGGTGAGAGGAAAAAATCATTCAGGCCTTCAGTAATTCATACTCTGGCTTCCATCTTCAAAGTCCATTCAAGAACCATCAAGAGAATGGTGAATAAGTTTAAAAAAAGAGAAAACATTAGAGAGGAAAACTGGATCAGGAAGTCACAAAATTTCACTTATTTCCCTTTAGTAACTAAACTCTCCAAGAATTTGTTCATCTCTGCCGTGGCCAGGTATTGAACTCACAACTCTTTGGGTCAATTCACTGGTATACTTCAAACAACGCTTTTATTCACTGTGTCCTTAAAGGGTTCTGCTTGAAATTCCAAAGTATATTACCTGAAGAAGGCCGGAGCGTCCAACGGCCGAAACGTCGTGAATATGGCAAAAAAGATGAAGTCAACAGTCTGAACAATATAAATAATGTAAATAGTTACAATACCTCATCTCAGAAATATAGACAGATATAACATTGTCAGTATATATGTATTTTCGCATTTCAGTTTATTGTAATAATATTGCAATAATAATAAATTATTATAATTTACTGTAATAATATTGTAATAAAGTGTCGCTGCCGACACTGGAGTTTGAACACAGATCACCAGTGAGCAAACATGTGATTCCATCTCTAATAAGTAGACCACGTGATCATAAAGGAAATGTATATAGGAATTAGCGTGGCGTCTAACTGATCACTATTTCTTCTCTATCCTCTATTACTATACGGACCGCTATTCTCTACTCTATTCACTATACTATTTCTCTATTCGGATCACTATTCGAAGGTTACTATTCGAGCGAGTATTATCGCGCAAGTACTATTAGTGCGAGTGCTATTCGAAGGCGTCTGATACCAGTATTGTTCAACGGCGTTACGATGAGTTGTATTTGCGATTACAAAGTCTCTACTACAACGAGCATTACCAAAGTGACAACGGGTATTTGTTGACATATCAAAAGTGGCAACGAGTGTTCGTTGACATTTCAAAAAATAAATATTAAATTAATTTATTATAACATTGTTACAATTAAACACTGTAATTCATTGTAAAAATTAAATAGTTGAAATAATTTTGATAATATTTTAATAATAAAAAATATAATAAAGTAAAATAATATTTTGATAAATATTAATTTATTTTAATAATATTGTAATAATTAAATACAATAATCTATTTTAACAATAATTAAATAATGCGGTTTGATTTTAATAGTATTTTAATGATAATGTAATATACTGCAAACGTATTTCAATGAATATTAATAAAATTATTAAAAATTATTGTAACAAATACTATAATTTATTGTAAAAATAATTAAATAATGTAGTTTATTGCAATAATATTTTTAATAATAATGAAATAACGTAATTTATTGCAATAATATTGTTATATATACTAATATATTGTCGCTTTTTTGAGTAGATAATTTACCGAAATTAATACCAAATTCAATGCAAGACTGTTGCTCGAATTTGTCAGCCGTCGTAAAGTTTGCAGAACCGTTCCAACAAAACTCTTCAAAATCTGGAGTAATAACAGGACTCAATCAGATAATACAAGGCCTATTTATAGATTGAGCACTGCATTTAGTTTGAATGGTAAATCACAGTACGTACAATCCTGCAATTTTCCGATATTACCTGGTGTTTACTTATTTTGCAGGTATATAAAATACTTATATCATCCACAAGGGGTACAGGCAAAATGGGGATAAATATTTATTTTGCGTGTCAAACTAAGTTTATTTTGCACCTTTTTTTGAACGACGCAAAATGATCAGCTGATTATCGTATCTGATGCTGCATAGCAGCTGTCACCCAGATAATTTACTGACCAGGTTCGACGGTGCTTAACTAGACGACAGTCGGTGCATTCAGCTTCGCATTTCTGCAAGCGATTGCAGAGAGATGATGTTTACGCATGCATATCTGCATGTGGTGCTGGTGGTGGAGCTTGGCCAAGTGCGTGTATGCTTTTAAGTGCATCTGAGTGTACGCATTTACACATATACATCCATCCATCCATATATATATATATATATATATATATATATATATATGAAAAATATAGTTTTAAGGTGTGGTATATTTATGGGATAAAGTGACAATATCAGAGATAGAGCTCGTGTAAATATAAATATAAAAGTGAACATTGAAGTCAACTCTCAGAAGCGACAGGCTGTTTCATGCTGGACGCAATCGTCGGACCACGAACACTGAGTAAAAATCGTCAGGCCGTGAATGCCGAGGAAAAATTCCAGTATCTGCAGACTGACGATTGCGTCCAGCATGAAACAGGCTGTTGCCTCTGAGTATTGGCTTCAATGTTTACTTATATATATATATATATATATATATATATATATATATACAGTGTAACCCGGATATAAGAGACCCGGATATAAGAGAAACCCGGATATAAGAGAGATTTTCTCTGGTCCCAAATTAGAGCCTGTGTTAATGTATATAAAATAGACCAGACCCGGATATAAGAGAAACCCGAATATAAGAGAGATTTTCTCTGGTCCCAAATTAGAGCCTGTGTTAATGTATATAAAATATACCAAACCCGGATATAAGAGAAACCCGGATATAAGAGAATCCTTCTCCGCTCCCGACAACTCTCTTATATCCGGGTTACACTGTATATATATATATATGAGCGGAACTTAGTTGAAAGTGCTCAATATCTGTGATAGAGCTAACATATTCAGTTGCATGTGTAGTAGTTTGTAACCCCGGGTTTTCACGCTTAGGCGATAATCAGATATACTACTACCCATGTAACTGAATATATATATATATATATATATATATATATAGTACAGACATAATGAACACCCAGACACCCCTTGTCTAATTGAAGTAGATTTATCTGTAACCTTGGAAACGTGAATTATGATTTTAGCTGTGTCTTTAAAACCCAGTAATTTTAAAAAGTTACTCCAAAATTCGCTTGAGGATGAAATGGAACCAATGTCTTTAATTTAATTACAAAATTAAATTCGTAGCTTTTAGCTTCCATTTTTGAAACATGGTTAGAACTGTGTAGCGAAAAAAAACATTTTAAATAAATCAATTAAAGTTTTTTTGGAGGGAAGTGCTATTTGATGATCCGCCGTCCTTTAAAAGGGCCAGGTGAAATAAATTATCATAATGGTACCTTAACGTGGTCTGTTTTTCTTTAATATATATATATATATATATATATATATATATATATTGTCATCCACAGACAGACTGTTTCGCTGTATCACAGCTCATCAGTGTGGCTAGACATCCGGTTGCCTCTAGCTAGTATCGAAACCCGATTGAATTGGCGTCAGTCGGTGATTCTACCACTAAGTCGTTGGCGCACGGCAGGGATGAAGGTGAATTTTAAGTGTATTTATTTTTAGATAAACATACAGTGACTGAGAGAACTCAATTCGATTTACCGAAGAGTCTTGCATTATTAGCAGTAATAGTCACTGTTTACAAACTCACACTTCCTCCCCAGAGAGCTCAACCGAAATGAATTTTTCAGGAGCATATATATATATATATATATATATATATATATATATGAAACCGTGAAACCTTGTTAGGTAGTACCTGGTTCATTAGGATTTGTTTATTTTACTTTTGCTCTACGTAGCGTATTTTAACTTATTACACGCTGTTCTTTTTTTTTCTTTATACCAGAGATTTAAGGTACTGGATGATTTTTTCGCCCTGTTTGGAGGTTTTTCGTGCTTTTTTTTTTTCAAATTTTTTTCCGTGGTTGCCAGTTTGTTTGAAAATTGTGCTATCCAGGTTTTTTTCACCACGAAATAGATTTACACCATATATATATATATATATATATATATATATATATATATATATATGTGTGTGTGTGTGTGTGTGTGTGTGTGTGTGTGTGTGTGTGTGTGTGTGTGTGTGTGTGTGTATGTACAATTGTATATGGGAGAAATGGTCTCACACACATATACTCATACGCGTCCATATATTCTCGTTTGTATCGTCTGTGTGGTA
Source organism: Acanthosepion pharaonis (assembly GCA_903632075.3). Lineage (NCBI taxonomy): Eukaryota > Metazoa > Mollusca > Cephalopoda > Sepiida > Sepiidae > Acanthosepion > Acanthosepion pharaonis. The sequence continues at coordinate 1,022,332 of CAHIKZ030000105.1, read as the reverse complement.
TGACCACATACTGTTTGATACTTTGATCTTCCCGCCGGCTATGGCAGTACTCACCAACATCAGAGGTTTTATTAAGTCTTCATGCTAAATACTAACAAGACAGGCCCTTAGACACAAAGACAAGTTCTTAAGGGCTTTTCTCTCCACCACCTATTTTTTCTCCCTACCCCTCTCTCTCTCTTGTATTTTCTTTTTCATTATTGCTTTCTTTCTCTTCCTTCCCCTCCCTCCCTCCTCTCTCTCTCTCTCTCTCTCTCTCTCTCTCTGGCTCCATTCTAGCTACTGCCTTCTTTTTACCAAGATTTTCTACTTCAGAATTTCTAAGGATATTTCTCACTCTACCTGTTCCTTTTAGAGACTTTTACAACCACTTTTTTCAATTGCTTTCTCTATTTAGTCTTTCTTTCACGTGTTTGTCTTTGTTTCTTCCTTCCTACCTTCCCTCCTGCCTTCCTTCCTTCCTTCCTTTCTTCCTTCCTTCCTTCCTTCTTTCTTTCTTTCTTTCTTTCTTTCTTTCTTTCCTTTCTTATTTTATCCCTTTCTTTCTTTCTTTCTTTCTTTTTCCTTACTTTCTTTCTTTCTGTCTTCCTTCCTTTCTTCTATTTCTTTCTTTCTTTCTTTCTTTCTTTTATTCCTTTCTTTCTTTCTTTCTTTCTTTCTTTCTTTCTTTCTTGCGTTTTATCTTCTTTTCTTCCTTTATTTCTCATGTTTTTCTTTCTTTCTTTCTCTTTCCTTTCTTTCTTTCTTTCTTTCTTACTTTCTTTCTTTCTTGTGTTTTATCTTTTAGTCTTCATTTTTTTCTCATGTTTTTCTTTCTTTCTTTCTCCTTCCTTCCTTTCTTTCTTTCTTTCTTTCTTTCTTTCTTTTGTTTTATCTTTTATTCTTCCTTTATTTCTCATGTTTTTCTTTCTTTCTTTTTTCTCATGTATTGTCTTTCTTTGTATCCGTCCTTCTTCTTTTCTATATCACGTTTTCTCTTTCTTCTTTCTTTCTCATGTTTTCTCTTTCTTTCTTCCTTTATTTCTTAATTTCTCATGATTTTCTTTCTTTCTTTCTTTCTTTCTTTCTTTCTTTCTAATCATTTGATATACCATTATACGGTTTCCATATTTTAATTTTCGGATCACTCATATTTCTTTCACTAATTATTGAGTAAGTTCCTTCTGAGTTTCACAACTATCAAATTCCCTACTGCATCGTTAAATATTTGGGCTTAACAACTTTAACAAAATATTGTAATAACAATTATAAATATAAATGTAGCTATTATTTAAAGACGTAAGAGGGTACAAATAAAAAGATTCAAAATTGAAGATGTCTTTCCATTTCACTGAGACAGTCGTTAAACACGTCCTTCTTTCCTTTTCTCGTTGAAACCAAGTAGAGCCTCTGATATGTCTTTTCCGTGTTTCTACGCGATCGAAACGGAATAGTTCATTATTTACGAGGAATTGGCAAGGCGCAGAGGTAGTGCTAACTATGAGAGGTTAGTATTGTATATATTTATAATGTTTTATATATATATATATATATATATATATATATATATATATATATATATGCTTATTGCTTCTAGTTGTTGCGTTCTTTTCTTAGATTTTATATGATAGAGCGCTATTGTGACGACACGAACTAATACGTGAACACATGAAAATAGAGAACCGGAAGTAATGGCGCTAAATGATCTTTAATCATAGATAAATCAAAAGTGGAACGAAACGGGTCTTTCAAGACAGTTTTAATTTGTCATTCACTTGCCCACCATATGTATTTTATTCTATTCCAGTAAAGAAAGGGTTTGTTGGTAACAGATCCGGTGCATACTACTGCCGAACTTCTCAACCGAAAGGGAGGTGGGTAAGCTTGATTGGGAACCCCGGACAGTGTTCCTGACCCTCGCCATCTTATCAACATTTGCTTTTCTCTACCTACACATGTGTTAAAATGAAATTAAGCACAACTGACTATTAAAGGATAAAAAATTGTCGCGGATTTTGACGTCATTCAGGGATGTGATTTTTTATTGTACAAATCATCCTGGAATCACACCGTCCACTCGTCAGGGATATATATATATATATATATATATATACACACACACACAATCTATATGTATATATATATATATATATATATATATATAAAAGAAAAACAGACTGTCGCCAGTCTGTTTCATTGACGCAATCTGTTCACTTTTATATATATATATATATATATATATATATATATATATATATATATATATATAAACAAATAAACGACTTCCGGTAAAATAACCGCCAAAATAGACTACCCACAATGCACCACTGACCCGTATATATAAATAGCCGAGAAAAATAACAGCACACGTGGCCTGGCGATTGCGTCCAGCATGAAACAGACTGTCGCCACTAAGTGTTGACTTCTATGTTCACTTTTATATTTACACACGCTCTATCTATCATATTGAGCACTTTATCCCATAAATATAGCACACCTTAAGACTATATTTCTTCAAATATGGTTTTATGTTTTTAATTGTTTTATCAATTTAGGATTTATTCTAATTTACCGCTCTACTTAGCGTATGTTTTAGTCATTAAACTTGTTTTTTTTTTTCTTTGGACTAAGGACTTAAGACACTTGACGATTTTTCTCGCCTTGTTCTGATGTTTTTAAATCTATCTTTTTTTTACTTCCAATTTTGTCCTCGGGTACCAATTTGCCCTCAGGTGTCTACAAGTTGAGTCATCCGAGGTTTTTCAAGCGAGTAATACTGTTTATATATATATATATATATTGATAATATTAGTGGTAAATATACACATACATATGCAAAATATATATACATACATACATGCGCATATATATAAATTTGTATAAAAAAAAACTCCAAGAGGAAGAATCCAGGTAGAACTCAATGTCCAGGACAGAGTAAGGATATAATAAAAAGGCTTAAACACTGATATTCCATGGTCATAATTTATTCCATTGGAATCGTAAATACGATCCAATTCATCAGACCTACAAATTTAAAAAGAAAACAGAAAAAACAACTCCGGAAATAAAAAAAAAATTTAGAGAGAGTGTAAGTCTGAGAGTGTGGGACGAATGTTAAAGCTAAAGAGAGGGGTAACAGACGAGGGAAGGTGGGAGATTAAAACTTAACAGAGAGAAGTTTTAAAGAGGTGAGTCAAAGACGGTTTAAGTGAGAGAAATATGAATGTTGTCGGATGTCTAATAGATTAAAGATGTAACCGGAAAGGATACATTTTATGGTGACATACACACACAATAGACGATCTAATCTTAAAGATCAGAAGAAGAGGGAGGGAGAGGAAAAGAAAAGAAAAAAGGATGGAGGAGAGAGATGGGGCGGGGGAAACTAAAACTAAAGGGCATTTATAAAAGGGTCGCTGTATAATTAATAAAATTTGACAAAATTAATATCGACTACAGGCTACAAATCAAATATAAACATAAAAAATAAATATAACGATTATCTAATCTAACAAGGACCTATATTTCTATGTTCAAAAACACATGCGTATACACACATACGCAATAACATATACACGTACATACATACATATAAGCGTGTACACACATACACAAACATATACCCATGTACACATATGCACATATATTTATATTCATGTACATATACATATATATATATACATATACACATGCATACACATGCACATACATATACATACATAAACACACACACATACATACATATACACATACATCCATACACATCCACTCCTATATATATATATACATTTACACACATATATACATACGGACATACACATACGTGCACATAAACTTATATACATAAAACTTACATCTCCAAGTTTCAATTCCACCATATATATATATATATATATATATACATACATATATATATATATATATATATATATATATATATATATATATATATGGTGGAATTGAAACTTTCCTGATGGAGTCACAACTTCGCTGGGCTGCTTATGTTTCAAGGAAGAGTGACGACAGAATACCTAAGGTCCTCATGTATAGCCAGCTTTACAGTGAACGAAGGAGTTCTGGACGGCCGTGGCTCAGATATAAAGAAAGCTAATGAGCAGCCAACATTCAAAGATTTAGTGAGATAACTGAAATGTTCTACACCGGCATCAAAAATATTTTCGATAGGGTGAAATAAATTGCGACATTCTGACTGGTGATTTTAATCCAAAACTATGGACAAGAGAGAAAAGGAAAAATCTAATGTTGCAAATTGTGAATATATATATATATATATATATATATATATATATATAAAATATAGAACACAAAAATATAGAGCGGCTCTTTGACCACACAGTTGTATGGCTTAGAATTGGGAACTCCATACCAATCAGTCAGCTAGATGTTTTCCACAAAAGTTGTCTCGGCGCGATCTGTGGCTTTACTTTTGACGATAGGATGTCCAATTCCGATCTCCTCACAAAATTCAACATTGTTACCATTGAGACCTTCCTGGGGCAGTCATAACTTCGCTAGTTTGGTCATGTTGCAAAGATGAATGGCGACAAAATATCTAAGGTCCTCAGGTATAGCCAGCTTCACAGCGGACAAAAGAATAATGAACGGCTTTGGTTGAGATATAAAGACAAGCCAAAGAGTAACCTCTCAGCTGTCAATGTGCCTCACACTAGCTTCCAGTGTGTTGCCTTGGATAGAAACTGGAGATATTCGTGTCGGAGTGGTATCAGAAATTTTGAGAGACGAATGACAACGGCGAAATGGTTCAGAAAATATCCCTGTTGCTATGTCTCGAGGTACTCGCTGTTGAACAATATTTGGAGTGGTATGCAAGCCACTAGCGGGACTGAAATATCACATACGACGCGGAGATAAGAACTTAATGAGCCTGACATTGTAATGAAAATAAAAATAAATTTTAAAACTCTCCCTTCTCTCTCTAAACATGACCATGTCTCTCACACTATTCCTAATGTTGGAAATTGAGGAAAGAGGATATATATATATATATATATATATATATATATATATATATATATATATATTGAGGCAGCAATTTTTCATTGATGCATGTTTCATTAAATAACATAGACAAGTTTTGTCTATTTTAAGTAAGTTCCTTTCATATTGTCTGATAAGCTTAATAACATTATCATTGAAAGACGAATGGAAATCACCATATTGATGCATGTTTAAATCCGATCTAAGCTTTCGGCTTACATAAGCCATTATCAAAGATGACAGTTACTTTTCAATATATCAAGCAATAGACGGACGAAACAATAATGGCAGTCTGTTTTTGTTGCATGAAAAATTACAACTAACTCGTGTATACGAGACGCAGAAGCGAAAATCGCGTCGCAGCTCGCGACGTCCCACATGACCACATGACCACGCGTGAGTGAAAAACGAGAAGTATTAGGTATCGGAAGCCGTTGGTATAAACCAATGGCTTCTGTTATCAATTATCGGCGTTTATGAATATTTGTGGACATTTTGTAGTTTATTTCAATGATGATGTTCTTAAGCTTAACTGATAATATGAAAGGAACTTACTTAAAATATAACTTGTCTATATTATTTAATGAAACATGCATCAATATATATATATATATATATATATATATATATATATATATATATATATATTGGATACAGAATGCGGGTTTATAGAGTAGCCGTTTTGACCACACAGCTGTATGGCTCAGGAATGTGAACCCCATATACGTCGCATATCAATCAGCTTGATGTCTTCCACAAAAGTTGTCTCCGCGCGATCTGTGGCTTTACTTTTGACGATAGGATGTTCAATTCCGATCTCCTCACAAAATTCAACATTGGTACCATCGAGACCTTCCTGGGGCAGTCATAAATCCTCTAGGTTGGTGATGTTGCAAGGATGAATGACGACAAAATACCTAAGGTCCTCATGTATAGCCAGCTTCACAGTAGATAAACGACTGTTGGATGACTTAGGATCAGGTATAAAGTATTTTGCACATGTTAAATATCGAAAACATAATGTATAAAATTCACTATTTTTTATCCAATGTACAAGGTAACCAAAAAAGTTCTGTCCGTTTTTTGATTAGCCATTGAATGAAGTTGAAATATATACGAAATGCGTGTAGCAATTGTTTTCAAATTCGGACAGCCGGAAGTAGGAACATCAGACGTTATAAAAAGCACCCGCACAGTGCCTGGTCATCAGTTATAAGCCGGACAGCTGTGAGAAGGATGGAAGTGTCTAGAGATCTCGTTCGGGGCTGTTTGCTTCATGACTTCAAAGTGGGCTTATCAGCAGCTGCATCAAGTCGACGTATATGTCAAGCATTTGGGGATAGTGCTGTGGATGAACGTACTGCAAGGCGTTGATTTCGAAAATTCAAGTCGGGAGATTTGTCTCTCCATGATGAGCCTCGCAGTGGACGACCACAGGTCTTAAATGACGGAGTCCTGAAGGCGGCCACTGAAGAGGACAGTAGTCTAACGTGTGGTGAACTTGCAAGACAGTTCAACGTTTCCGATGAAACAGTTAGACTTCATCTGCACCGCCTAGGTAAGATGTACAAACTGAGCAAGTGGTTCCGCAAACGCTGTTGGAGGTCCACAAGGGACAACAAGTGGCAGCCTGCGTATCGCTGCTTTCTCGCCACCGTACCGCATCCTTATTCAATCGAGTGCTTACCAGTGATGAAAAATGGGTTCTGTACGAAACTCCCAAGCGTTCCAGACATTAGTTGTCCCCTTACAGCGCAAGACCGTCTATGCACACATGCAAGATTATGCTTTGTGTCTGGTAGACAGGTCGTCAAGTGGTTCATTATGAACTGCTACCAACGGGCCAAACGGTCACTGGAGACCTATACTCGTAGCAATTGAAACGTGTGCAACAGGCATTGCGCCAGAATGAGCCAGCACTGGTGAATCGTAAAGGTGTGCTTTTCCTCCATGACAACGCCAGGCCGCATGTCGCGCGAGTTGTCAGGGATACCATACAGCAACTTGGGTGGAGACTTTGTGCCATCCACCTTATTCACCTGACCTTGCGCCATCCGATTACCACCTCTTCCACTCCCCTGGATAATCATCTTCGTGGAAATCCTTCACCAATGAAGCAGACTTGCGCAAAGCCCCACGGACTTCTTTTTGCGTCAAACCCCCCGAGTTCTACCGCAAGGACATTGAACAGCTGGAGACACGTTGGCAGAAGGTGCTGGATGCCGATGGCGATTACTTCGAAGACTAAATATAAGTGACACATACTGTGAAGCGTTTTTTTTTCGGACAGAACTTTTTTTTTTACCTTTGTATAAATGTATAAAACTATTTTGTTTCCAATGTATAAATGTATAAAATGTAAAATTCACTATTTTTATCCAATGTATAAATGTATAAAAATGTATAAAATTCACTATTTTTTATCCAATGTATAAATGTATAAAAATGTATAAAATTTATAAAATGTATAAATGTATAAAATTCTCTGTTTTGTCAATGTAATCCAATGTAAAATGTATAAAATATATAAAATTCACTATTTTTTATCCAATGTATAAAATGTATAAAATGTATAAAATTCACTATTTTTTATCCAATGTATAAATGTATAAAAATGTATAAAATTCTCTATTTTTTATCTAATGTATAAATGTATAAAATTCTCTATTTTTTATCCAATGTATAAATGTATAAAAATATATAAAATTCACTATTTTTATCCAATGTATAAATGTATAAAAATGTATAAAATTCACTATTTTTTATCCAATGTATAAATGTATAAAAATGTATAAAATTCTCTATTTTTTATCTAATGTATAAATGTATAAAATTCTCTATTTTTTATCCAATGTATCCAATGTATAAAATATATAAAAAAATTCACTATTTTTATCCAATGTATAAATGTATAAAATGTATAAAATTCCAATGTATTTTTATCCAATGTATAAATGTATAAAAAATATATAAAATTCACTATTTTTTATCCAATGTATAAATCTAATGTATAAAATGTATAAAATTCACTATTTTTTATCTAATGTATAAATGTATAAAATTCTAAAATATTTTTTTTATCCAATGTATAAATTTTTTATCCAATGTATAAAAATATATAAAATTCACTATTTTTTGTATCCAATGTATAAATGTATAAAAATGTATAAAATTCACTATTTTTATCCAATGTATAAATGTATAAAATATATAAAATTCACATAAATTTGTTTTATCCACTATTTTATCCAATGTATAAATGTATAAAATGTATAAAATTCAAAATATTTTATCTAATGTATAAATGTATAAAAATGTATAAAATTCACTATTTTTTTTTATCCAATGTATAAATGTATAAAAAATGTATAAAATTATAAAATTCTCTATTTTTCCATGTATAAATGTATAAAATGTATAAAATTCACTATTTTTTATCCAATGTATAAATGTATAAAATATATAAAAATTCACTATTTTTTATCCAATGTATAAATGTATAAAATGTATAAAATTCACTATTTTTATCCAATGTATAAATGTATAAAATTCTCAATTTTTATCCAATGTATAAATGTATAAAAATATATAAAATTCAAAAATATTTTTTTATCCAATGTATAAATGTATAAAAATGTATAAAATTCACTATTTTTATCCAATGTATAAATGTATAAAAATGTATAAAATTCTCTATTTTTTATCCAATGTATAAATATATAAAAATGTATAAAATTCTCTATTTTTTATCCATAATGTTCAATGTGTTAAAAATATTGAAATTTTTAACAAGAAAAATCTGAGTTTGATGTTAAAAACTGCCGCTAAATATTCTTGATTTATTTAAGATGGAATGATCTATTATGACATGTCTCTAATTTATATTTAGATACATTGTATTTATTTTCACTTTTTCTAATTGAATTCTTCACCTATATTGCGTATTCTTGTACATAATTAGGTTACAATAAAATTTGTATTCAATGTGAATACTACCTTATGAAAATAGAGATTTAGTAGAGTGAAGAGCCCTCCCGCCCACTCATCATAGCTTCTGCAGGAAACCCTTGCATCAGCCCTGGCTTTTAGAATTATAAATTTAATGTCTTTGTTGTCGATTGAATTCACTTTTTAAGAATTGTAAGTATTGCTCTTCATATGAAATGTTTATTATAGTTAATTACTAGCAGTAGAGCCCGGCATTGCCCGGGGATGTAACAGTAAGAGATAGATCAAGTATCAACTGAAAAATAAAATTGACAAAGATTATTGTTTAAGGTTGACGGACACGCATGTCATAATTATTTTTTTTTATTTTGTTTTTTTTTATTTTTACGAATTGGTCAAACTCAAACAAAAACATTGTTTTCAATCGTTATGAGTCTACCGATTGAATAGAATTTTATTATAAACAATTGTCTTGTAAATGGAATTTTTAAAGCATTCTGAATAAAGAAAAAAGTGTAAAAGTGTGCAAGACAATAAGAAACACTACCTGCCAAAAAAAGTGAAGTTTTGTTGAAATCGGCTGAAAAATGTAGGAAATCCGATCCAATATATAAACGAACACACACACACACACACACACACACACACAACCTGGGTTTTATAAGTATAAAACGATATGAGTTGTCCCCCTTTCATTCTCGCAACAGCGATGCCTCTTAATCGTGTTTTCAAATTGATTTCGTGCAAAAACAATTTTTGGCACTGTCAGAACCACCGCAAGGTAATTTTACGTAATCCTGTGAAGTTTTGTTGAAATCGGTTGAAAAATGTAGGAAATCCGATCCAATATATAAACGTACAGACACACACACACACACAACCTGGGTTTTATAATAAGTATGATTATAGCTTATATTAATTTTTATGCATTCAGTTTTTATTGTTAAAATTTTATATACTTTTCTTTTTGCGTTATACGAGCATAGTAGCTGTGAATTTGCTTTTTTTTCCCACCTACATTTATCTATGTTACAAATTAAACTAAACACAACCGACTATTGAAGGATGAAAATATTTGACGTCATTCTGGGGTCTTTTTTTTTCCTTCAGACAAATCCGTGAAATCGTTTTTCTCATGCTAAGAAAAATCTCAAGTTGATTTTAAAAATTACACTCAAACATTGTTGATTTATTTAAGATGGCATGATCTATTTTGACGTATTTTGCTTCGTGCTAAATCTCGACAACAAAACAAAAAAAACAAAAACACTATATAAAATTCACTATTCTTTATCCAATATTGAATCTGTTAAAATTCTTCAATTTCTTAAAAAGAAAAAATCTCAAGTTGATGTTAAAAATTGCCGCAAGACAATTCTTGATTTTATTTCAGATGGAATTATCTATTATGGCATGTCTTTAATTTGGATTTAGATACATTGGATTTATTTTCAATTTTTTCTAATTGAATTGTTCACCTATAATTCGTATTCTGTACATAATTAGGTTACAATAAAATTTGTATTTAATGCGAATACTACCTTCGGAAAATTGAGAATTAGTAGAGTAAAGAGCTCCCCTCATCATAGATTCTGCAGGAATCCCTTGCGTCACCTCTGGCTTTTAGAAATATAAACTTAATGGTATTGTTATTGTTGTGTCGGAAACCTACCACCCCTCTTGAAGATGAACTTGTCTGCGTCTGTGAACAAAGACTTTAAATCGTGGCATGTCAGTTGACATGACAGAAGACAGATAGACAGAGAGGGTAAGACCTACGAGTCTAGCTGAGTCGTGATACAGTCTTTGACTGTAAGCGACGTCTGTCGAACTCTCTGCGTTAGCAGAGAGGAACCCGGACGAAGTTTTGCCGAAGAGCAAGGTTTCGTCCGGGGAGGTAGACAGGGCCTGAACCCGTTTAGGCGGGTTCAAAGGCTATATTTTTGGCCGAGCCTACGGGCTCGGTGATACCCACATTAAACCGGCCTTGTGCCATATTCATTCCTCGTGGGTGGATCGATAAATACTAAGCTAGATAGACAGAGAAGTTCTTAGTTGAGCTAACTATTGACTACAGGCGAATTCTGTACCTTTTTACCAACCTATTAAAACCCTTTTTATTGTTACGTGTTAGTTGGCGTTTGTCTCTACTAACCCCAAATGAACATCATAACAGTTGTCGATTTCATTCACTTTTTATTGTTAAAATTTTATATACTCCTCTTTTTGCGTTATACGAGCATAGTAGGTGTACATTTGTCATTGGTGATGAATTCATAAAAAAATACTGATAGAACAAGATTCTGCGAGATATAAAAGCATCGGAAATTTATTCTAGAAAGCTTCTAAAATGGATTGTAATTAGTCTGGAAATAAGCCGAGCTTAACTGATCATGCATGGATATCGTCCCTGAACGTCGATTGAAATTCTTGCTTGGGCTGTCAGATTATTAACTCCAAACAAATCTGTTTTTTTTTTTTTTAGACTAGACTAATTTACGTTGTCATTTATAGTCTGGTGCTCCTGCTGTTCATCTCGAGGTTCTTGACAAAATCCAAAGACGGATATGCAATGTGATAGGTACTTACCTGGCATCTCGTCTTCAATCACTTTCTCAGTCGTGAAGTGGCTTCCCTCTGTCTTTTCTTCAAATATTTTCATGGCATCTGCTCTGACGAGCTACTTTTACTGGTGCCCCAACTGCATGACTTTAAGCGTGCTACTAGGTTGGCATCTCGGTCCCACCTTTTCATTGCCGAAACAGTTACATGTAGCCGTCTCTTCTACTCCAACAGCTTCTTCTCTCGCACTTCCCGACAGAGAGACTCCCTTCCCCTTACTTGCTTCCCTGATAGCTATAATCTTCAAATATTCAAATGTAACGTCAATCGACATCATCTGATGCCGGATCCTGATCCCCGTCCTTTTCTATATCCTTTCCTCAAACACCCCTCTTTACCCTTGCTCCCACTCTCTGTAACCCCTTGCGTGCTAGGAGCACTCCTGCCTTGCTTGGGATGAAATACTTAAAAAAGGGGGGGAAGCATATTCATTGAATGTACATCTTTTCTTTCGTAATTTGTTTTGATTTTTGAAGCTAAGTGAAATATTTCTCCAAGGCATAGTTTACTATTTTTGCTGTTGGTATTGCAAAGGTTTGCCTTCTTTTTAAGGTTGATTGGGAGATTTTTTTTCCTTTCGTTTTTGCAGTCGTATGTACTAAGAAAGAATCGTGCTGGCGTACGGTCATATCTTATGTATGGCTCGCTGCTCGTATTATGGCTCTCTGTGTGTCTAGTCAATCCCTGTCACAGACGTCTGTTCAGGCTCATTTCTTTTGTTCATCACCTACACAGCGAACCTGTGGGTTATACTCTAGCTGTGT